>WHPX01001209.1:217500-494241 GCA_011057435.1 Actinia equina
ATGTCATCATCATAACCATCATCAACATTATCACCATGATCATTACCACTATCATCATCACCATCATCATCACCATCATCATCACCATCATCATCACCATCATCATTACCACTATCATCATCACCATCATCATCACCATCATCATCACCATCACCATGATCATTACCACTATCATCATCATCACCATCATTATCATCATCGACATCGATATTGCCATCATCACCATCACCATCATCCTTATCATTATCACCATCACCAACGTCATCATCACCATTACCACCATCATCATCACCATCAACAAGTGTTGTACACATAGAATATTAAATGTAGTAGTGTGTTAACCTACAAGCATTTTCTTTTGTTTCTTTTCCAGTTCCTGTCGTCTTCTGAACTCAACCCAGTAAAGATACTCAAACTCTGCAACCACAACACAAATAATAATAACAATTAATACTTTCCGCTGCGTCATTCTTATCTATAATAGTACACTCAACAAAATTACTCGACTCTGATTGGTCGAGAGGAGTACAATTATAGCGCTAATTGTACTCCGTAGGAGTACCGAATTAAGTCGCTATGGCAACACAGCCAAAACAATGTCAAAACAATTATTTTCTATCATTTTGTACTTAAAAAACATATAAATAAAATTTTAAAGCCGTAAGAACTAATGTTTTTTATGCATTTCAGTTGCACGATGGACTGAAAATCAGCTGCCAAATAGACAAAGATGAACGGCGTCGCTTCGCAGTTTTTACTGAAATTTTGTTGAGTGAACTATAAACAAAAAATCGCATGATCTTCTCGTACAATTTGGAATTAATAGACACTCGTAATGTTTTGAAAGTTCTTTAATTGCACTCACCTAAAGGCTCGTGCAATTACAAGAACTTTCAAAACATTACTCGTGTCTATTAATTTCCAAATTGTACTCGAGATCGTGCGATTTCCTATACTTATTGTATGTGTCGTGCTTCTACTAACACTTCTCTTGTGTTCTGCCAACCCCCGCTTGCTTTATAACAGCACACAGCGCGCACGTTTTCTATTTCTTCATTATTAATTAAACATTAAAAAAATAGAATATTTAAATAGGGCTTATTTTACCTTTATAGACTGGAGCCTTGAGAGGATTTTTTGGAAATTTAGAGGCATGTGAATGAACTGTAAATAATAATAAATAAAATAACAATCCTAGGTCTGGTTAAATGTTACTAGCAGGTAAGGTTTAACACAAGGGAGTTTTAATCTATTAGCACAGGGGCGGGGGGCAAAATCACATGGAAAGCTTTACAAACATAACCCAACCCCCTCCCCCCTCCATGGTAGAGACAACGCTGTGATTCATGGGAAACACTGGTGGCATGCGCTGCTAATGCGCTGCCTCTCACCAATATGGCCTAAGTTCATGTCCTGCCGATCTGGATGTCGTATGTGAGTAGAGTTGTTTGTTGGTTCTCTCCTGTGCTTCGAGGGTTTTTCTCTGGTTGCTCCGGTTTTCCTCCCTCCTCAAAAATCAACTTCTAAATTCTAATTCGATCTTTGGGCTTTCACTTAGTTTGGAGCCTAGCTCTGTTGTGATTGTCCCACACTGTGAAAGCTCTGTAGATTTTAGATCTTAGACATAACCCCCCCTTCATCACCTTGCATTAGTTCTCAACGCTCCTCAATACGTAATGACTCCCCGCCCCCAACCACTTTCTCAAAATAACGTAACCCCCTATACTTTTAATTTTGGCAACTCCCCCCCATCGCCCCGCCCACATGCACTAATAAATAAAAGCCCCCTAAATGCTTAATGGGGCTTAGACCTAGTACATTGAGCGGTGTCTAATCCAGCGATCAACCCACTTTTATGCACACACAGCAAAAAAGAACAAAAATGCGAAAAGAGACTTGTAAAAAAAATTGTAACGATTAACCTTTTTAAAAAGCTTTCTTTTTGTGCGCTCCTGCAGCATAAAATATTTTTGAATGATTTTGCATGAAATTCCATGGACCTTCACTGGAACACATGAATATTCTATAAAACTGAAGCTAACCATGAGCAACAGAGAATTCATAACTGGGATATTCTGGAGTATTTTTGCCGATAGAATTATCACAATGACTGCCATACTTACAAGCCATTGTACAAAACTCTTGTAGCGGTATCAGAACTGGCTTCTTTTCTGTCGTTTCATTTCTTTTTCTTTTCTTCTTGTTATCTTTTTTGCTCATTTCCATTAATGATGCAGGAAGCTTGAACGGCCTCCCTAAAACAGGATGAGACTGATTCAGCTGATTGATACCAAGCAGTAGAATACTCTCTGGTTGATGGCATATGACGGGCAGTGTTTGCCTGTCATTGTAGGCTGGCAATAAGATTCATGAGATTCATTCAGCTGATTGATACCAAGCTATAGAATACTCTCTGCTTGATAGCACATGACGGGCAGTGTTTGCATGTCATTGTAGGCTGGTAATGAGATTCATGAGATTCATTCAGCTGATTGATACCAAGCAGTAGAATACTCTGGTCGATAGCACATGACGTGCAGTGTTTGCATGTCATTGTAGGCTGGTAATGAGATTCATGAGATACATTCAACTGATTGATACCAAGCAATAGAATACTCTCTGGTTGATAGCACATGACGTGTAGTGTTTGCCTGTCATTGTAGGCTGGTAATGAGATTCATGAGATACATTCAACTGATTGATACCAAGCAGTAGAATACTGTATGGTTAATAGCACATGAGCAGCAATTCCTTTTAGTTGCACCAGTTTCTTACCCTTTCTAAATGGTTTTTCATCATGTTTTCCAGGGTTGTGAGGATCTAGCAGCTCCCATGAATCCTGAACCTAAATGATAACACTTCTTGTTAAAAATATCCTTTACAATCATAAAAGGACGTTTGCATGATGGCGTCAGTGGCCTCTACTAGCAGACTCCCTTGAACACTTTCTAGTGTACAGTGAATTAGAACCAATTGTCTTAATATTCTCATGAGCAAATAAGAATTTGAATAAGTAAGAAAATTCGCAAAGCATTTTAGTAGTGGGAGTCAAATGATGCATCATGAAAAAAAAGACAAACACACAAGAGACCATTTGTGTCTTTCGTTTGATAAATGTTCTGGTTGAGTAATAGCAACTATTAGTCACTAAATAGATACTATTAGTTAGTATTTAGTTTGATTTTATTTCACGGTTTAATTGCATCCACTCTATTCTTATATATTTTTCTATATTTGGGAAGCACGGGTGGCATAGTGGTATGAGCAAGTTCGAGTCCCACCGGGTTTGGTGTTGTATATGAGTAGAGTCGTTTGTTGGTTCTCTCCTGTGTAGTATGTGAGTAGAGTTGTTTGTTGGTTCTCTCCTGTGTAGTATGTGAGTAGAGTTGTTTGTTGGTTCTCTCCTGTGTAGTAAGTGAGTAGAGTTGTTTGTTGGTTCTCTCCTGTGTAGTATGTGAATAGAGTTGTTTGTTGGTTCTCTCCTGTGTCGTATGTGAGTAGAGTTGTTTGTTAGTTCTCTCCTGTGTAGTATGTGAGTAGAGTTGTTTGTTAGTTCTCTCCTGTGTAGTATGTGAGTAGAGTTGTTTGTTGGTTCTCTCCTGTGTAGTATGTGAGTAGAGTCGTTTGTTGGTTCTCTCCTATGCTTCGCCGGTTTTCCTCCCTCCGCAAAAATTAACTTCTAAATCGATCATGGAATGAGGGCCACAGGTTTGTTAGCCACTGGCTATTAAGTGCTACCCTCGTGAATAAAGGACTTTTTTAAAATTTAAGTCAATTGCCAATTTGACATTAAAAACACTCGTAATATGAAGCATAACAAACCTGCAGTTTCTGTGGTTGATATTGTTGCTGCTGTTGTTTGTCTCTTCTTCTAAGTTCCATTCTTGATGGTTCCTGTTCTCCCTAAAACACCAACAAAAGAGATTAATTCTGTTAAAAATGGGGAAAAAATAAAAAAATTTAAAACAAAAAAATATTTCAAAATATATTTGATGTCAGGATACAAAAAAAAAAGATTGTTAAATAGTTACCTGATCGATTGCTTCGCACACATCTTGTTGATACATTTCCTCAGCACCGCCGCCAGCATCACCATCATCATAGCCATCATCACCATCATTATACATGTTTGTATCAGGAACAGGAAACTGATTATCTGTTGCTTTGAAATAGAAAACTTCATTAATAATGGGGTTCTTATATAGTGCATTATCACATGTCTCAATGCGCTTGACATTGCAGTGGAGGACTTTACGGGCTGCATATTAAGGCGCTATTAGCAGCCGTGCAGCTTGCAATCATGAGTGATTTATTAGTACATTAGTGTTATGCCTCCAAATTGGGATAGGCTGTTGAACCGGGAGACAATCCCCTACTCTTACACGAATAGTTCAACATGTCCCCCATTTACTGTAGGTTAGGAAGGGTTGGGAGACAGGGCCTACATCATTAGAAGCAATGTACTGTTTGGACATGTACCTGCATCCTTCTGCTGCTGCTACAGTACTACTACTACTGTTAATGCTGTTATTCATTATTTATTTATTAGCTTTTCCCATGAGGGCAGGAAAACCACAACACCTTTTTCCCCATGGACCCTTTTCAAGTCCCAAATTACTACTGTGTTTCTTGATTACAGACTCATTTGCTCAGGCTAAGCCTTCAAATTTCGTGAAGAATATTCATGTGTTCCAGTCAAGGTCTGTCAAGTTTCAAAGTGCTTGTATTGTTGAAGTTGTGCATTCTTTACTTTACCATTGGTATTTGCAAGTAATTAGACACTGATTCGAGGCTAAGCCTGTACAAATGAGTCTGTAATCAAGAAACACAGCGGTAATTTGGAATTCGAAAAGGGTCTATTACAGTGTTATTACTACTATGCTACTGTTATTGCTACTACTACTGCTGCTACTTCTATTAATGCTAGTGCATACTATATATCTTGGAACTTGGTGAGAAATTGCACAAACTATTAAGTTCGATCAGTAGACCTCGGTAGACCATAGGCCTACAAAACTTTGCACAAATTTGTACGATTTCGTTAGTTAACTTTTTCAAGGTATGCACTACATCTACTTCTAGTGATGCTACTGCTGCTAATGCTACTTCTGTTAATACTGCACCTAATAATAATAATAATAATATGATCCAGATACCTGGTTCTTCTAATGGTTGGTGATCCTGTTGATTCTCGCAGGTCTCTTTTATGGGAAACGAATCAAAAATAAAAAATTAATTTAAAAAAAATTCTGCTGCCTTCTGATGCAAAGTCCAGTTACTAAAGAGATGAGAGGAGAGTAGACTAGCACTACACCACTTTCATTATATCACATTAATATATAATCATTAATGATTCCATGAAATCTCATGAGAGTTGGTAGCTTAGTGGTTAGAGCATGGCACCAGGATCGCCAGGGCACGGGTTCAAATCCCGTTCAAAATTCAGAATGTTTTCTGAATAACCAATCAGCATGTGAGAAACTTGTAAGTTATTATAAAAAATTATACATTAAACAAAATATTAATTGGCTGCTTGGAGATACAGATTTTGTCTTCTCATGTTAAGAGTATCTTACTTTTTCGCTGTGCTCACTTGAAGATATCACCTCGACATTCAAAGATAAAATCTCCACCCGACAATGCAATATCCTCTATTTCTCTGACCAGCTATGTAATATCCTTTATATACCTTGTTGTAGTATACCACATGTAGGTTGCGGTGTCGATGTAGGAAGTCTTCTGAATGAGCTGTCAGCCAATGTTAGATTGCCAAGATCAAGTAACAACGCACCAGAAGAATGAACTGTGCATGTATTCATCTGTTGAGAACACAGTAAACAAAAATTATCAACACTATTATCACCTATTATCTTTCAATTCACAGCTGCACTAGTTCCTTGCTATACTGCAGGGATCAGCTCTATTCGGTAAATTACACCCAAGGTAAAATTTATAGTTTACATATATGGAAAAACAAAAAAAATAAAGTGTTTCCTGTTGCATGAGAAAAAATAATTGGGGTCAGTAGGTCGGATTTTGCTTTACTGACAAACATTAGAAATGAGCTTACTGGGAACCCTGTGGAAAAAATTGGCAAGAAAATTAGGGTTGGTCGCACAACAGGAAACACTTATTTTTTTCTTTGGCCTATTCTCATACACTATTATAACCATTGGCACTGTTCTTGCTGGTAGAGCAGTTTTCGTATGACTGCGAAAAGCTCAGTGCCGTAAGCATGACATGCTGTGACTGTGATACTTTCTAGAGTTTTAATTGGCTGATTTTTTTCACATGCAATATGATTGGTCTAAAAGTGCCGTGATCTTGACATGGCTTGGTTTATGCCGTGTCCCAGGTATTTGATTGGATGGAGAGTAAATTCTCATGCATTGTGGTTTGTCTGGCGTATCCCTTGCTGTGTCACGACCGTGTTCGTGATGTGAATTTTTACCAGTCATACGAAAACTGCACTATACAGCACAGATTACTAACCTTGAAGTCGTTTCTACTACCCAGCACTTCACCTGTGTGACTGAGAATTCAATATAAAACATTATTACTCCCTTGCGTCAAATGTAGGTAAGATGTGACTAAGTATACTACTGAAGAAATGGAAAACGCATGTGCATGCTGGGCTTGGCAAAGCATGAGATAAGTGTTTGGAAAAGCACAAAATGTAGCAAGTTTTTTATTATTATTATTATAGCATTACAACTACAGTACTTATTTAAAAACAAGTTAAGGAAAACACTTGTTGAGGAAAGAACAACGGGACAAGAGTCCCATATAAAATTCCTCCAAAATAAACGTTAGGATTAATTGTTATTTTGGATAGGAATGAAAGTGCTGTGTGCTCTCATAAAGCATGCACTCCCAACCTATCAGAACTCGAGAGCACTAACAGTTATTTTGCAATAATGTATCCTACCTAAGTAACATATCTTGCCTGTCCCGTTCCCCCAGGGGAATTAAAGCTAGAGGTGTTCTTGGAATGATTTGAGATGCCTGAAACATCAACAAGACATTTAGTAATGAGAAAGTTGAAAATAATAATTGGCTAAAATAACAAAATTAGGGTTTTTTTTAAAAATGGTAAATTTTAATATGAGATGATGCTCATAAAAGAAAAATCGCCATCACTCAACACCCAAAGTAACTCTATTACAGGCAAGTTATTTATGTGATCTACTGATCCGTAAAACATTGACTGTTAACTAGACTGTTTCATAATGGTAATTGAACTGAGTGGAGTGCAATTTGGTCTGAAATCAAAAGCATGATAACAAAATTGCAAGTTTGATTCAGACCAAAATTGCATGACACGAAGTTCAATTACCACTTAACCATATCCTTTTTGTAATCATACACAAGAAAAAGACACAATAAAGAGTGCAGAATAATCAATTTAATGTAGTAGAAGAACTAAATGCGAACTAACAAAAACACTAAAAAAAACGTTTTTTGTTGATTTTTATTGTTTTAATTTGTTTTATTTTATTGTATAAAAAATTGTTGCTTTTTTTGTATTTAATGTTAAATCATTCTTCCATCACTTTACTCGATAATGACATTGGACAGTGTCCAAACATTGTAATCTTCTAGCGTTCATATCTATAATGCAATCCTAAAACTTTTTGCAACTTGAACACTGAATGCAATTTACAACAGCGGAGCCAGTTGTGAGTTGAGTTTGTTTGCTGTCTTGCTCTCTCCCTTGGCACATTCCTGGTTTTCCCCTTTTTTATCCCTCCGTAAAAACATATAAATGTGAGATGAGCACTGTATGTCAACATAGAATATAGTTCTAGTGCATGTGGAGGGAACCTCGTGGAAGAGCCCCTCAAAGGGAGTGCTGGTCGTAAAATATAAATTTAGAAAATTAGAGGTGGTACTAATATTTTAAAAAGTTGATGATGGTGAAATTGATGAATAGTCCCCTTCACGGTTCCCTGCGCCATCTTGAAAGGTAGCCATGCCTTTGCATTGAAGCGAGACGAACGGTGAGCTTGCAATGATAGAGACATTTTTTAACACCTTGGACATTCACAGGTCTCTATCATTGCAAGCTCACCGTTCGTCTCGCTTCAATGCAAAGGCATGGCTACCTTTGAAGATGGCGCAGGGAACCGTGAAGGAGACTATTACCTCATTCTTGATGTTGTAGTCGTCATCTTTTAAATCGATGTTTTTAGATTCTTGAATATCGTCTAAAGATAAAAACTGAAAAAACAACCAGAAAAAAATTTGTTAAGAAGAAAACAACTTGCAAGCAATAGTAGTGTGTGCTGCTAACACTGGTTTCTTACGGCCATAAAGCTTTTCGATTTGGCTCATGTGCATCCAATTTGAGGGACTATGAAGTGAAGGATAGCAAGCCATCATAATATATCCATCAAATTAGCAGCCTCTTACCCTTTAGTCAAGAGTTTGATTCTATAAATCTAAGAAAATACATCTACATTTTATGGAGTTGATAAAATCGGTAAGATATCACATCAACTACAAAACAAAATAGCTACATATAAATATAAAAAACACTAAAAATATATAAAATAAAAAAAGCTCCGAATAATTAGTTTTGCATAAAGCTAAAATATAAATATCTGTCTATCACAAAATTAATAATGATAAATAATATTAAAAAATATATTCAATATTATAAGATCCTTATACTACCTATTTTAGGTAGGTCTCTAATTCAGACTTAAATAGAGCTAGTGTAGCCTGCCGTAGAAGATAAAGGTGCATGATAAAAGGAGGTCATTCCAGTAAATTTTGCATGCCATTTTATTATTCATATGGCAGTGCATCAATATTTTCTCCTGCTAAACCTGAAATTTGGTCTGTTATTTGACCATTGGCAGGCCACTATTTCAAACCCTGGAACTTAGTAATATTATTTAAGCCATGAATAATTCATGGAGAAAAGATGAATCATAGTAATTGACCATTAAGAGTTTTGCAATTCTGAAATAAAATCCCTACAGAATCATCTTCAGCTTAGGTTGTAAATCTGGTACAACATGGTACTTAGTTGTAAACATTTCTAAGAGTAAAGATGGTTATGGGTTTCTCATGTCGTTGAGGGATTTTCTCTGAAAAAATCATACAATTTTTCTAGGGAATGGATATAATAATAGTATAACATTATAATGTATAATGTATGTAATATATACAGTATGAATGGCCGTGTTGTATCCGATATACAAACTCAAGGCATAGCCGAGAGTTTGTATATTGGATACAACACTGACACGAATACTGTAGATTACAAACGTCTAGGTTAGTTCCTTTGTGTTTCGCTAAAATTTTCAAGATAAAAGTGAATCTGGCCAAGAAAATCCATCTTAAAGTTTATGCAAATGAACAGGATTCTGTATCTGATTTACAGAACTCTTCACGGTCGTGATTTCTGTTGTGTTTTCCTCATTAATTATTAATGAGTTTAATAAAATCTAAACGGAACACAAAAGCCTAAAGACTTCCAGTATAACATTATATCGAGAATAGCCTGACTCTAATCATTCAAGTACCTCTTCTTCTCCACCCAAAGTTACATCGTTATCTGGACCCCTATCCTCTACCGATACGGCTTGCTGAAGTCGCCTATAATAATGGATCAAGTTAAAAGTTCAAGATATCTTGTACATATATGTAACATATTTGGAGTATCAAAGGAGAGGTGGGGGAATGAATAGAGCACCTCCATATCAGTGAGAGGGCAACGTTTCTGCTTATAACATGTAACACAGAACAAATGGCATTAAATACAAACTTGAATATTTTATAAGGATTCGTATGGGAAAATGTGCTAGATGGCAAGCTTGCCACTGTATGATATTTGACCTAGTTTAAAAGTATAGTAAGTCCATTGCATTTTAATAAATCATTTGGTCTAACACTTACTTTTTACTGGCAATTAAGTCCAAAGTTTGGTAGACTAACGTATATAGATATTCAACCTGTATAAAATAAACAATATGCATTATAGCCATACTGTAATGTACATGCTAATAGACAATTTCCAAGATGTGCAAGCATTGTCAAAATTATAGTGTACACAGTTAGTTGCACAAATTCCAAAATCATCATCTTCATCATCACCACAATCATCCCTGGCGTAGGCAATCGATGAAATCAATCATCGAAAACCCAATCGATGACTCGATAGCAATCATTATAATTAGTCAAATTAGTTGATTGATATCGATGAATATTGGACAATCGATGACAAATCGATAGGTCACAAGACAGAATGCCAATTGATGAATATCATCATTGATCGATCATCGATCAATGTAATATTTTGTTATTAGAATACATAGAAGGTCACAGATGTTCGTGGCATCGACTGGTCATCGATTTACGATGCTAATCGATTATTCAGTATCGATTTTCATCGAATGGCATCGATAGTTATCGATCATCGACTGCCTACGCCGGGAATCATCATCAGGGACTTTAAGATTTGCAAAATCTGCGACGGCGACGTCAACCGGAAGAGTATATTACTTCACTTTGGGGTTTCGCGTCTTTAAAATCTGTCTTACCTGTGGATGAGTTGACTTTACTGACAATGTTTTGAATAAAATCTCCAATGAACAGAACCCCAAAGAGAAATTATTCACACTTCCGGTTGACGTCGCCGTCATAGATTTTGCAAATCTTAAAGTCCCTAACATCACCATCACGACAACCTATGTCTTCATGATTCGCTACCTTTTTGCTGTAAATACAAGCTGATCCTTGAATTAAAAGTGCCGCTTCAGCAAAATTCATCGTAGTTTTACCTCCATCGAAAGATATTTGAATCTTTTCGATCTGTCCAAAAAATAACACAAAAACCGGTCAAACTTTCTCTCAAATAACGTCTGGCATCTAAGCAAAGTTTACACTAATTTCTGAGCAGCAAATAAAGCAGCTTAAGAATCCAAAGGCCGATTTAGTATATGTACTTTGATTAGACAGAGATCAAGGTGTTTTTGTGGCGATCAAAGCAAAAATAATATTTTTTTTTCGTCGTATCTTCTTACCTCATTCAAATATTCTTCAAGTTGAGCTGCCACATCGATGTCCCAATTTTTCGTTAAATCTCTAATTGGCTGAAGTAAAAAATTGTATTTCGACAACATGTCGTTCCCTAGGCTGTTAATAGTCTGTGTAGGCATGTTGGTGGGGCTGTTTTGAGGCTTTTTTTAAAGGTTTTTTAAAGACATTCTTTGTTGATGTTACTTGTTTTTCTCGTTCGATCTTCCCGCCTTTTTTGTTAGTCATTACGCATGTCACTCATGCCCCTTCCGCTGACCATCTTTTTACGGGTGCGTGGTGGATTATGGGATATATCGACGAGACGACAGTGTTTGGAAAGATTACAACGAATATGGAAACAAAAAAAAATGAAATATCCTAATCGAATCAAGAGAGTCTATCTTTGTAAAGAAACTAGACATTTTTTGTTAATATTCTATTATTTTCAAGTCGAAAAAGGAAAAGGAAAAGCTTACATGATATTTGGGCCACCCATCCAAGTACTAACCTCCCTCAGACGGGCTTGACTCAGTTGGAAGCCCAAGTTTTTTCCACTGGACCACGGTTCCAGGTAAATCAGCATAACAATAGCCGCGAAAACAATGCACCGAATAGACTAGACTTTTGAACATTGTACTATCAACCGATTCCGTGCGTGGCAGAGATGCAAGGGATTAGCCGATATGGTTTGGGGGCCGGCTGGTCTCTCCCCTGATGCTTCGGCTAGAACATTTTCTTGCGTAATTCGTACACCCAAGGGCAGAAGGATTTAATCGCCGTCAGGTCCGAAGTCCATACGACGCCTCAGCTCTGCGGATGTCTCGGGGGTATGGCAAAGTAGAATCGATTTTTTCTTTTTTTTTTTTTTTTTTTTTAGATGGTTCTTCCTTTCTTTCTTTCTTTCTTTCTTTCTTTCTTTCTTTCTTTCTTTCTTTCTTTCTTTCTTCCTTCTTTCTTTCCTTCCTTCCTTCCTTCCTTCCTTCCTTCTTTCTTTCTTTCTTTCTTTCTTTCTTTCTTTATGTCTTCCTTCCTTCCTTCCTTCCTTCCTTCCTTCCTTCCTTCCTTCCTTTAAAACGGGATAAACTCAAAAAATAACCACACAGAGCGAAAAAGGTGCTATTTCTCAATGATCGAGTAAAAGTTCGAGGCTATATTACACGTTTCAATGACGTTATTGAAATTTTTGAAGAATCCCTATACATTTCCTTATAACATGACAGCACAGAAACCAAGCTTGGGCTACCTGTGATCACTCTTGAATTTCCGAATCGGATTTCCCGGAAGCTTACCCTGGTCCCAGAGGCTCGACGATTTTTCTCCACGTATATTTTGAGCCACGAAGCGGGAAGTGAGATGCGAAGCAGGGAGACCGGCGAGACTTCGTCGGAGCTCCCTCGCCCTCTGGGACCAGGGTACCGGAAGTTCAACCTTCAGATATTTGTCGTGACAATACTCTCCCTAGTCTCTCTCAATCACCTGGACTGCGAGTATCCACATCTAGCCGGTGACTGCCTTTATCAGCTTCATATGAATACTAAATGAAAAGTTTCTGCCAGAAGAAATTATCAGAAGGAAGAATAGAAAATTGAGTTAAATAGGACCTTTAGGGACTTGGGAATGAAAGGACTTTTCAGGCCGAAAAAACAACAACAACAACAACAGACGAACAAGGCAAAAGACTCAGCTGTGTGAGTGTCAATGAGGTAAATTCACGTTAAAACTTCAAGAATATTATGGCAGAGTCTTTAAATTATCGTTATCATTGAGATAAAACATGCCAGGGATAATTGCCAAAGTAGCTTCTGTCTGTGAAGTTGCTTGAGCCGGAGAACTCAGATTCTCTCGAAGATTGTATAAAACATAAGCGAACAGCTCGCGTTCAAGGAGAATCGTTCATACAAGTCTTTATTGAAAAATTTGAATGAACTTTAATTTTCTCAGCTATAAATTCGTTTTTACAATAATTTCGGCCATAACTTTTTCACTTGTAGTCTTTTGTTGCTTATATATGTTTTGTGTTTAAGCTTTTTTTAAAAAAAACGCTAGTGTTCTTTACCCGGAGTTGAACTGTATGCAATGTTTTAACTTTTGATAATTTGTTTTTACACTTAAAATAACTTTTTCTTTCGACTACATAGACTTTCGATATTGTATCTCATTTTTTAAATTAATAAGTCCTTGTTGAGAACTCAAACAAAACAAAAAAAACCAATTTCAAATGACTGAATACAAAGGTACGAGTACATGTTATAATGAAATACGAGGAACAGCACAGATTTTGATCGGTCTGAATTATCGAGTTTTTGCCAGTGAATTGTCTCAATTACTCTTCAAGAGTAATGGAGAAAAGCCAAATTATCCCTATAGTTTAAGAGAGAATTCTTTTCGTATTCAAGCAGTGAGCACCAAAAACTATTGAAGAAAGGCTGTATTGGTATTCAGAAAGTTTTTAAAACTTGTTTGGAAGTGGAGATGACCAATAGAAGTGGAATCAAAGTGTTAACCCAAAGCAAAAGTTTTGTTCGAAAATGAGTTTAGGCCTTCATTTTCTTATTTCCCCTAATATATTTTCTATAAAAAAGCCTAACAAAGCAACATCCTTACACAAATGCAACAAAGCATCTTTGTACGATTGAAAATACCGCTCCAAACAGGCATGGAACACCGCGCCAAACGTTTTGATATAAACCTGGATAAGTTATATATAAGGTGACTGCTTACTACTTTTCGGAAGAATTTTAAACTTTTTTAAAACTTCGATTTTCCGAATTGAAATTTAATGCTGATTCCAAATCTGGAAAGAAAAATTGGTGTCCCGAGCTTGTTTTCGAGATAATCAGCATTTAATGGAAGTCTACGCGCAAGCTTTTTGAGCAAAACCTGCGCCACCGGAAGTAATTAGAAAAACAAAAGATTCATAAGATAATACAGTTATTTGCAGACTATATGATTGCATGAATGATGGTTACTAGTCAATCATTCTACAATAATACGTGGCTATTTTCGACAAAAAGGCAATGAAGCGCATTGATTTTTCATATTTTGTAGTTTCAGTGCTCTTAAAAAATCCCATAAAGTCGATCGAAAATGCCTTCAAAAATCTATTTTTTCTTGTGTAAGAAAAATTAACTTTTTCTAAAATGTTGATATAACCTAGATTTTTAGGAGTTTTTTTAAATGAGCTATTAAAAAATAGAGCGTTCCGTGCATAATTTGAGGGTTTTGCCCTGTTGAAGCTCAAAACGCGTATGGTTCTTCAATGAAATCTTGTAGATTTTTCAGCGGTTTTTGAGCGCGCGCACTTCGTGGGCTCCAATCGAACGTTCAAAAGTAGGCCACCTTAACAGAACATTTTGAAGCATTTTTTCTTCATTTTATTTTGATAGAGAATTTTTTGGACAAATGTTTGAATGATTACTGTAAGTGGAACATGGGAGTCAGGGTTTGGTAATAGGACGGGTCGTGATGTAAATAATTGGAGGTTTTCAACCATTCCCAACAAGATGAAAAGACAAAGACATGGATGGTGGCCATGCTGGTGGACAGGTATGACGTAATAATGTACCAGATAACGTAACGTGAAATCGATGTATACGAGTACTGTGCTTATTTATTAATGAATTTTACAATAATGATAATAGTAATAATAATAATAATAATAATAACGACAACAATAATGATAATAATAATAATAATAATAAGTCACATGTACTATGTCAAGTCAACGTTCTCCACCCCCCCCCCCCCCCCCTCCCACCCCCTTCACGAAGGAGGTTTTATATATGTGTGGAATATGTGAATATAGATATTATGCACATACATAAACATACGTTTTTACCACAATTGTAAATTTTCTCGCGCGCTGATTGGTTAAAAAACGTCGTAAATAAGAGGCCATACCAACAAATGGCGTCATGCAAGATTTCGTGCAGTCTATTTCCTAGAGTTTTGTAGTAAAAACAAATTTACGATGGTTTAGCGTGGTATGTCCTCTTATTTACCACGATATGACGCCAAACGTTGGTGAAAATTAGTTATGGACCCACTCGGCTTACGCCTCGTGAGTCCATAACATTTTGACCAACTTTTGACGTCATATCGTGGTAAATAAGAGGACATACCACGCTAAACCATCGTAAATTTGTTAAATATATTCGTAACTTATTTGGATCTAAGTTGATGTGCAACTTTGTACAAAACGCCAAAAAAAATATGTCTGTCTGTCTATCTGATATTGCTGGTTTTCAATCATTTTCAAGAGAATGTAATAAAAGACACGGCGGTCATGTTGGAGGATATAACAAAAGAGACCAATGACGAATCTTTTGTTAAATTCATCCAACATGGCGGCCGTGAAAACCATCAATGCATTCGTCCTCATTTGCATAAATTTTAACCTAGATTTTCTCTATTAAACTTGGTTCATTTTGTAAATCGACTTATCCACCGGATAAGGATTTATCCATCGGAAAGCACTATCCACCTTTCGTACAACTGAGTCTAGAACGCTAATAAATCTATAACAGTTATTCTATATCATTTTTTAAAGTGGCAAATATTTACTATGATCATGGATGAAGTGAAATACCGTAAATCCTCTATTTAGCCCCCCTCTCAAATGAGCCCCTCCCCTTTTAAAGGAAGAAATTTGTTAAGCCCCCCTCTCTTTTTAGCCCCCCCCCCCCCCTTTCACAGCTAAAGAATCACGTGTACTGATTAAAGGTGAACATTTCTTTTTAGCTTGTTTTGTTAATGTTACCGTGTTTTAGTTTTGCTATTCACAATAATCATAAATTATACTTGAGAGACTAACACAGGTGAATCAAATAATAAAAAATGCCATGTACATCACTACAGATTATGCGAGACGGTCAATAGTAATGCTTCCGTTTAATCCTTAGTTACAATCATATTACATACTGAGTTTCGACTAAATCAATAAGCCCCCTCTCTCAATTAAGCCCCCCCTCTCCAATAAGCCCTCCCTCAAACGTGCCTGAAATAAATAAGCCCTCCGGGGGGCTAAAAAGAGGAATTACGTTAGTTCTAAAATTTGTTGAATTCTCGATGTCAAACTAGAAACCTCAAGGAAAGAAGATCTATTCAAGCTGAATAAAACGTATCATTGAAGGAGATGTGGGATATATTTTGATTCGGAAAATTTTGCATACGCGGTTTTTTCAGATAACGTCTTTTTCGTTGTGAGGCATATAGAGATACCATATTTGAAGTTTATTAGGTTAGAAAGGTCAAGTATTGATTGTATTTTGTACACGAGTTCGGTGATTTATCTCAATTTCAGAGTCGTCAAATAAGCATATTTGCCTATCCGCATAAAAATTCAAATTTCTCCCGAACAAAAAAGAATTTTGCAAAACTAAGTGCACAGGGATTAATATCATATGATAGGGTATCTAACTTCAAAGTATAAAACAAAATCGATTTTTTGACTGTTGCCACGAAATTTAGATTTTTACGGACAGCCGCTCTTAATTCTTTTATGGGTACACAGCTATTTTACAAAATGTCAGTATATTTTCAAGCTTGATGATACAACCAAGTAGAAGGATAAAGAATAACACGCCCGGCTTGTGATTGAATGGCGTGGTTCGAGGAAAAGACTACATCACGGGCGTAGAGTGCATCTCACGACCCCCTCACAGACCAAATTACATACATTTATAGTAATTTATGGAGTGCTTCTCCGCCCGGGATGTAGTCATTAAATGTATCTTGAATGCTTTACGTTTGAAACTTATTTGGAAGCCATTGTCTTCAATTCCTACCACTTGTAGTTTGATAAAATAATAAAAGGTAGATTATGTATGTTCGTGAAAAACTCAAGGTTCAGTGAAATAGAACTATGAAAAAGAAGATGAAAGATAAATAGAAGATGAAAAATTCTTTTCCGATCATGAAAAAGGTCCTTTCACTGGATGTGAAATAATCATGGTTTAATGGAGTTCACATCCAGTGAAAGGACCTTTTCGATTATGATTATAAGAGTATCCTTTTTTGTAATGACCGTCTTTAAGTGCAGACTTGACCTTATAAGAGTATCTTTTTTTCAGTCCTGTGCTAAATTTCAGTCACATAGAACAAGCTTAAAAAATATTTGTAGAAGTGGCTTTCTCCCTTCAACTGGTACGATACGTATTAGTTAAGACCGGTTTAGACGGTACGATTTTCGCCTACAACTATCGTATACAACACGCTCGCGTCTGTCGTAGGCGAGTTGTAGGCTTGATTTACACGCTACGACTCGAGTTGTAGGATGGCGCGAGCGTGTTGTGTACGAGAACACAAGCTTACTTTGGTGTCCTTTAGAGTGTTGTGAAATTCACACGCTTCAGAGGGACGCCTTCTGCCGATGTAATCTCTAAGAGAAAACAAGCTTACTTTGGTGTCCTTTTGAGTATTGTGAAATTCACACGCTTCAGAGGGACGCCTTCTTCGATGTAGTATGTACGAGAAAATAAGCTTACTTTGGTGTCCTTATGAGTGTTGTGATCTTCACACGCTTCAGAGGGACGCCTTCTGCCGATCTAATATCTACGAGAAAACAAGCTTACTTTGGTGTCCTTTTGAGTGTTGTGATCTTCACACGCTTCAGAGGGACGCCTTCTGCCGATCTAATATCTACGAGAAAACAAGCTTACTTTGGTGTCCTTTTGAGTGTTGTGAAATTCACACGCTTCAGAAGGACGCGTTCTTCGATGTAGTATGTACGAGGAAATAAGCTTATTTTGTTTGTTTTTTTAAATGTTGTGATCTTTGTAAAACTCGCTACTACTCACTCCTTCACACTCTTCAGAGGCACAACTTCTGCCGAAGTAATGTCTAAGAGAAAACAAGCATACTTTGGTGTCCTTTTGAGTGTTGTGAATTCACACGCTTCAGAAGGACGCCTTCTTCGATGTAGTATGTACGAGAAAATGCCCTTTTTTTTTTTTTTTTAATGTTGTGATCTTTGTAAAACTCGCTACTACTCACTCCTTCACACGCTTCAGAGGGACGCCTTCTGTCGAAGTAATATCTAAGAGAAAACAAGCTTACTTTCGTGTCCTTTTGAGTATTGTGAAATTCACACGCTTCAGAAGGACGCCTTCTTCGATGTAGTATGTACGAGAAAATAAGCTTACTTTGGTGTCCTTATGAGTGTTGTGATCTTCACACGCTTCAGAGGGACGCCTTCTGCCGATCTAATATCTACGAGAAAACAAGCTTACTTTGGTGTCCTTTTGAGTGTTGTGAAATTCACACGCTTCAGAAGGACGCCTTCTTCGATGTAGTATGTACGAGGAAATAAGCTTATTTTGTTTTTGTTTTTTTAATGTTGTGATCTTTGTAAAACTCGCTACTACTCACTCCTTCACACTCTTCAGAGGCACAACTTCTGCCGAAGTAATGTCTAAGAGAAAACAAGCATACTTTGGTGTCCTTTTGAGTGTTGTGAATTCACACGCTTCAGAAGGACGCCTTCTTCGATGTAGTATGTACGAGAAAATGCCCTTTTTTTTTTTTTTTTTAATGTTGTGATCTTTGTAAAACTCGCTACTACTCACTCCTTCACACGCTTCAGAGGGACGCCTTCTGTCGAAGTAATGTCTAAGAGAAAACAAGCTTACTTTCGTGTCCTTTTGAGTATTGTGAAATTCACACGCTTCAGAAGGACGCCTTCTTCGATGTAGTATGTACGAGAAAATAAGCTTACTTTGGTGTCCTTATGAGTGTTGTGATCTTCACACGCTTCAGAGGGACGCCTTCTGCCGATCTAATATCTACGAGAAAACAAGCTTACTTTGGTGTCCTTTTGAGTGTTGTGAAATTCACACGCTTCAGAAGGACGCCTTCTTCGATGTAGTATGTACGAGGAAATAAGCTTATTTTGTTTTTGTTTTTTTAATGTTGTGATCTTTGTAAAACTCGCTACTACTCACTCCTTCACACTCTTCAGAGGCACAACTTCTGCCGAAGTAATGTCTAAGAGAAAACAAGCTTACTTTCGTGTCCTTTTGAGTGTTGTGAAATTCACACGCTTCAGAAGGACGCCTTCTTCGATGTAGTATGTACGAGAAAATGCCCTTTTTTTTTTTTTTTAATGTTGTGATCTTTGTAAAACTCGCTACTACTCACTCCTTCACACGCTTCAGAGGGACGCCTTCTGTCGAAGTAATGTCTAAGAGAAAACAAGCTTACTTTCGTGTCCTTTTGAGTATTGTGAAATTCACACGCTTCAGAAGGACGCCTTCTTCGCTGTAGTATGTACGAGAAAATAAGCTTACTTTGGTGTCCTCATGAGTGTTGTGATCTTCACACGCTTCAGAGGGACGCCTTCTGCCAATCTAATATCTACGAGAAAACAAGCTTACTTTGGTGTCCTTTTGAGTGTTGTGAAATTCACACGCTTCAGAAGGACGCCTTCTTCGATGTAGTATGTACGAGGAAATAAGCTTATTTTGTTTTTGTTTTTTTAATGTTGTGATCTTTGTAAAACTCGCTACTACTCACTCCTTCACACTCTTCAGAGGCACAACTTCTGCCGAAGTAATGTCTAAGAGAAAACAAGCTTACTTTGGTGTCCTTTTGAGTGTTGTGAAATTCACACGCTTCAGAAGGACGCCTTCTTCAATGTAGTATGTACGAGAAAATAAGCTTACTTTGGTGTCCTTATGAGTGTTGTGATCTTCACGCGCTTCAGAGGGACGCCTTCAGACGATGCAATTTATAAAATAAGCTTCCTTTGGTGCTTTTTTAAATGTTGTGATCTTTGTAAAAGTCGCTACTACTCACTCCTTCACACGCTTCAGAGGGACGCCTTCTGCCGATGTAAAATCTAAGAGAAAACAAGCTTACTTTGATGTCCTTTTGAATGTTGTGATCATCGTAAAACTCCAGCTACTCCGCACCCCTTCACACACTTCAGAAGCACTCCTTATGTCGATGTTAATTCTTCTTAATTCTTAGAGAAAATATGCTTACTTTGGTGTCCTTTTGAGCTCAGTTCAAAAGGGTAAAACCCTCAAAGTTTGCTCATCAGAACTCTATATTGTTTAATAGTTTATTCGAAAAAAACTCTGAGATAAAAAAAAAAAAAGGATTTATCGATTTTTTAGAAACAGTTAATTTTTCTAACAGACGAAAAAATAGATGTTAGTACCTAGAACATTGGAGAGGTGGGTGTGTTGTATAGGCGTACGAGTGGCTTGCGGGTCCATAATTTTGATACTTGTAAAAGTATTTCCTTTACGACCAAAACAAAACAAATTACACAATCGATCCCCATTTCTCTTGCTCTTTTAGAATTTGTTACTTTTCCCCTCAAAATCCAAAATTGTGGAAAATCCCTATCTGGATTCACTCCTTGGATCGGACTTTTCCTAAGTGGAGTGTCGGAATGAGGAAAAAAATTTCTTTGGTATTTTAACTTAAAATTATAGCGAAAAGTCTAACATCACTAGAAAAGTTACTTTGAATCAGTTATTTTTAAAGATTAACGACAATTATGGCAGATATGAGGAGGATACGTTAAGGGGTTCTCGTTGAGAAACTGTGAACTTATTCCACTTATTTTCTCGTTTCATTTCTTTTTTTATGAAACAAGGAATCGAAAAAGACCTTCAAAAAGTCCTCACTTGCGTTCGTGCCAGATGAAAAGCTAAGAAAGAAAATAGAGCGACGTACAGTTACCATAGATACATCAAAGGGAAAATAGATAGTCTTTATCAAACGAATGGAGATCCTGTACCGTATCCCCAAATCGATCAATGCTATTCAAGTCAAAACACAAAAGGTCAGTAGTGATTTTGATGTTTTATCAAAAATTTCTATTAATGTTGTGCGTTTATCGTTTACTTTTTAAGAGTAGGTACTGCCTGTGGTGCGAGGAAGGTGAATATACCACAGGTAGCCCAGCCCCTGATAGATATTAGAAACCAGATAGTGACTTTCAAGCCTGTGGACAGGCTCTTTGCCCTTTTTCAAATCAAGGCATGTGTTAATTATTTTGCTAACGTGAAGTTCACATCCAGTAAAATGACCTTTGAAGCTTCTATTTCACTCCTAAACCACATACATTTGACCATTATTTCTTTTTGTATAACATACAGAAACTAAAAAGGAAATCTTTTATAAGCTTCAAGATTTTCTTTTTCATAATCGAAAAGTCAATATTTTTCTTTTAAACGCGGAAGAGAAAGGATATACATTAAAAGTAGTCTTTTTCGTAAAAAAAACCATAACTTAATACGGCTTAGAAGTTGACTGAGGAGCATGAAAGGTCCTTTCACTGGATGTGAACTAAGCGTGGGGCCATGACGTAGCTACTTTTCACATCCATTGAAGGGACGTTTTTCAGTTTCGAAACGCTATATATTTTGATCAACTCATAGAATCACTAATAAACAAACAAAAATAAAGATCAGAAGGACAAAAATGGTTCAAGAGTTGATTATAAGCTTCAAAGGTCCTTTCACTGGATGTGAACTAAGCGTGAAGCCATGACGTAGCTACTTTTTCACATCCATTGATAGGACCTTTTTCACAATCGAAAAGTTATATGTTTTTGCCAACACGTCTGGAAGTTGGTCTATAATTTTTTATTCTTTATTTTATCTCGCATAGATGCGTGGAAACCCCCACTGGCCCAGTGGGTGATTTAAATGACTGGCACAATTTGAAAAAAATAAAAATGGTTCGCAATTAGTAGGCACCATCCTTGTGTGATAGGTTCAGGATCCAAAGTTGGTTTGAGTATGTATAGAATTTCCGGCTGAAGACTACCCTACTAACTATTCGCGATTGTTAATCATAACAATGATAATAATAATAATATTTATTTAGACACGATTGATATTACAGCATGGCTGATGTGGTCGTGTAGAATTTTAAAACTGTAATAAAATAATTGAAGACGAGAAGAAAACATTCAAATAAGTGAATAAAGAAATCGATGAATAAGATAACATAAGATGAAACTAAAATCAAGTCCTTAACAGAGTTGATATTATAATAGATATAATTGTTATTTACATATTTACATAATTCATTTACATAATTACAAAGTCATATATTGCATTGTTCTGTTGCATTGTTCTCATAAGTCAGTACGAAGGGCATGTTTTAACTCAGTTCAGGGAATATTTACCAACATTCTGAATTATTCGCGATTGTTATTTGTACGGGGGTCTGTTCAGCGAATATTTACCAACATTTTTCACTCCCGTACGAATTATTCGCGATTGTTATTCGTACGGGAGTCTGTTCAGCGAATATTTATCAACATTTTCCACTGCAGTACGAATTTTTCGAAATTGTTATTCGTACGTAATGTTTGTAGTTAGCTTTTATCCGTAGCCCTCTGAGACCCAATTAAATGCCTATAAATGGAGGTTTCTCAGTAATATATGATCTTCCGCTAAGGGAAGACAGTTTTCATGGTTTGGAATTATTTATTTGATTTTTAACGAGGTGTTTGAGTGTTTGGCGTTAATCTTGACTCTGCATAAAGTAGTATTATCGAGATAAAATGTCTCCAAACTACTTCTCAAACTTGTTGTTTACCGCTTCGTCTATAATGATGACTTAGAGGTTAAAAATCCATCCGACATCAGCCTTGATTTGGTACGCGATTGCTTTATGATATAATTAACTACTAGGATAAAGAATAACAGGCTTGCCTTGTGACTGAATGATGTGTTTTGAGAAAAAGACTACATCGCGGGCGTAGAGTGCATCTCACGGGCCCCTCACAGACCACATTACATACATTTATAGCATTTTATGGGGGTCCTTCTCCGCCCGTGATATAGTCTTCGCTCGTACCTTGAATGCTCCACATTTGAAGCTTTTAAAAATTCCTAGCACTTAAAGAATGGACAAATCGATAAAGAGTACGTTCTGCATGACTATGAAAAACTCAAGGTAAAGACTAATCCAGTTCTAGACTCACTTTCTGTCTTCTACAACAAACTGAAAAAGAATTTTCTCCGCGCGACTTTTTGCCGCTCAGCTCAAAAGGGTAAAACCCCTCAAAGTTTGCTCATCAGAACTCTATATTGTTTAATAGTTTATTCGAAAAAAACTCCTTAAAATCTAGGATATATCGATTTTTTAGAAAAAGTTAATTTTTCTAACAGATGAAAAAATAGATGTTAGTACCTAGAACATTGGAGAGGTGGGTGTGTTGTATAGGCGTACGAGTGGCTTGCGGGTCCATAATTTTGATACTTGTAAAAGTATTTCCTTTACGACCAAAACAAAACAAATTACACAATCGATCCCCATTTCTCTTGCTCTTTTAGAATTTGTTACTTTTTGCCTCAAAATCCAAAATTGTGGAAAATCCCTATCTGGATTCACTCCTTGGATCGGACTTTTCCTAGGTGGAGTGTCGGAATGAGGAAAACATTTTCTTTATTGTTTCGACTTGAAATTATAGAGAAAATTCTAATATCATAAGAAAAGTTACTTTGAATCAGTTATTTTTAAAAATTAATGAAAATTATGGCGTATATGAGAGGGATACGTTAAGGGGTTCTCGTTTAGAATCTGTGAACTTATTCCACTTATTTTCTCGTTTCATTTCTTTTTTATTAAACAAGGAATCGAAAAAGACCTTCAAAAGTCCTCACTTGCGTTCGTGCCAGATGACAAGCTAAGAAAGAAAATAGAGCGGCGTACAGTTACCATAGATACATCAAAGGGAAAATAGATAGTCTTTATCAAACGAATGGAGATCCTGTACCGTATCCCCAAATCGATCAATGCTATTCAAGTCAAAACAGAAAAGGTCAGTAGTGATTTCTATGCTTTAAAAAAAAATTCTATTGATGTTGTGCGTTTATCGTTTACTGTTTAAGATTAGGTACTGCCTGTGGTGCGAGGAAGGTAAATATACCACAGGTAGCCCAGCCCCTGATTTATATTAGAAACCAGATTGTGACTTTCAAGCCTGTGGACAGGCTCTTTACCCTTTTTCAAATCAAGGCATATGTTAATTATTTTGCTAACGTGAAGTTCACATCCAGTAAAATGACCTTTGAAGCTTCTATTCCACTCCTAAACCACATTCATTTAACCATTATTTCTTATTGTATAACATACAGAAACTAAAAAGGAAATCTTTTATAAGCTTCAAGATTTTCTTTTTCGCAATCGAAAGGTCAATATGTTCTTCTAAACGCGGAAGAAAAAAGATATTCTTTAAAAGTAGTTTAAAAAAAAACTTAATATGGTTTAAAAGTTGACTGAGTAGCATGAAAGGTCCTTTCACTGGATGTGAACTAAGCGTGGGGCCATGAGGTAGCTACTTTTCACATCCATTGAAGGGACCTTTTTCACGACTTCGAATCTCTATATATTTTGTTCAATTGATATCAAAACAAACCTAAAAAAACAAACAAACAAAAAACAACAACAAGCAAACCGCAACAACAAGAAAATTGATCAGAGAAAAACGTAATGGACGAGCATGAAAATGGACGATCAGGAGTTGACTTAGAGTTTCAAAAGTCCTTTCACTGGATGTGAACTAAGCGTGTGACCAAGAGGTAGCTACTTTTCACATCCATTGAAGGGACCTTTTTCAGTTTCGAAAAGTTATATATTTTAGTCAATCCATAGAACAACTAATAAACGCACAAAAATAAAGATCAGAAGGACGAATCTGGTTTAAGAGTTGATTAGAAGCCTCAGAGATCCTTTCACTGGATGTGAACTAAGCGTGACACTATGAGGGAACTCGGTACTTTTTCACATCCAGTTGAAGGGAACTTTTTCAATTTCGAAACTCTCTATTTTTTGGTCAATTTAAAACAAAATAAATAAGCAAATCAATTAAAATAAAGAACAGAAGAAATTGGTTCAAGAGGATTGACTGAGGAGCATGAATGGTCCTTTCACTGGATGTGAACTAAGCTTGAGACCAGTGAAGTAAGCCTTTTTCACATCCATTGATAAGACCTTTTTCATAATGGAAAAGTTATATGTTTTTGCCAACACAAAATAAAGAATATATAAATATAAACCAACTTCCAGGCATGGAACGGATTAAATGCCCTGCAGTTTTTGAGTTTTGACCGTTTCTCAATTGATAGGAATTCAGTCTAGTTCTGATTTAAAGTAATTTTCCTAGAGAAACGTCAAGCCGTTTGCTTAATAGATTATTTTGTGTCATAGATTCAGGATCAAAAGTTGGTTTGAGCATGTATGATTTTTAGGTCACCCATCCAAATACTAACCCTCCTCAAACGGGCTTGACTCATTTTCTTCGATACCCAAGTTTGCCACTAAGCCACGGTTCTCTACGGAATCAGCATAACAATAGCCGTGAAAACAATACACCGAAGTGACTAGACTTTTTAACATAACATTTTCAACCGATTCCGTGCGTGGCAGAGATGCAAGGGATTAGCCGATATGGTCTGGGGGCCGGCTGGTCTCTCCCCTGATGCTTCGGCTAGAACATTTTCTTGCGTAATTCGTACACCCAAGGGCAGAAGGATTTAATCGCCGTCAGGTCCGAAGTCCATACGACGCCTCAGCTCTGCGGATGTCTCGGGGGTATGGCAAATTTGAATCGATTTTTTTTTTTTTTTTTTTTTGAATTTTTATGGATTGGTTCGAACCCCATTGTATCAAAAAAAAACAACAAACAAACAACAAACAAACAAACAAACAAATTGCATTTCATTATCAATTTGGAAATATCTTTTTTTAAGCGACTACCCTATTCTCTTTAGCTCATATTTAGAATTAACACTTAAGTGAGCCATCTCTTTTGCAAAAGTCATATGGGACTTGGTCCGCGATTGGCTTTTTTTAATTATGAGCAATTTCAAGCACGAAGAACATTAAAATTAAGTAGAGTACAATGGCTCGATAATTCTTTACAAAAATGCTAGTCTTCCCCAGTATGTATTTTGGTTTCACTTTGAAACCCATTTGGAAGCCATAATTCAATTCATCCATTTCAATCCCTACCAATTCCAGCATAAAAAATTCTGTATGTCATTAGAAAACTCAAGGTCGGTTTTTTCTTTGTTTTTTCCATGTTTCGAACTTCTTTTTTTCCTTTTTTTTTTTTTTTTTTTTTTCTTCTGGTTTGCTTTCTTTCTTTCTTTATTTTTAATTCTCTCAGCTGTTTCTTTTTAATCTTTATTCGCATTATTCTTTCTTCGTGTTTAGTTTTATTTTTGTTTATATTCTTTTTTTACTTCATTATTTTTATTTCACACCAAGGCGAAAACGGGTGGCAAATAAATTTGAATGTCTCAATTATCGCGTTACCATTATCGCGTTACCATTATCGCGTTACCACATTCAAATTCGCTTCAAAAACAAGAGCCTACACACGTAATCTTTGATCTTGCTAAAATTATTCTTGAAACACTAAATAACAGGTATAGATGAATGTTATATTCAAAATGGAAGTTTTGTGGCGAAGAAAAGACCATCAATGATGATTCCTCTGGTGCTCGTGAGACAAGGCTTCTTGTGGGGTTTGTCTGCTGTCTTTCTCTTTGCTTTTACTTCACTATATCTTCAAATTCCCGGTAAGCATTTCGTTATAAACGGGCCGATAATCCAACCTAATGCGTCTTTGAAGTCTCATTTGTAACTTGGTACCTCAGTAGTTAGAGCTTGAAAACGGAATTGTCAGGGCACGGGTTCAAATCCCATTCAAAGTTCAGTGATTTTTTCTTAGTCTTTCAATTTGAAGCTGCATAAATTGCTCTGTATAGTGCGAGGATCCGCTCAATTTGATACATTACAACCGCAGTACAAGTATATGTTTCAGATACAGTCAATGTCATTAACGTTGCCCACCGAAAAAACACATTTACACTTTTACACATTTAGATATTTAGACTAAAAGAAATATCACGTTTCCATGAACGTTCTGGCGTAAGACAAACGCTGAAATACCATTCTCCATCCTAAGTCCTTACTAAATGGTCAGGGCGTTCTGGATTTTCGATTCACGAGTTGAATTTTACATTTAAAGTTCAGGCTGACGCACACAAGGCAAAGAATACATAATGAAACACGTGATATATCTTTTAGTCTAAATGTGTAAATGTGTAAATGTCTAAATGTGTAAATGTGTAAATGTCTTTTTTCGGTGAACAACGTTAATGATATTGACTGTATATTCTCGAACACATATACGTACTAGTATGAGAACATTAAAATTTCGAGATTTCTCTTGCCAGATAACTATCATTTATAAAACTAATACAAGTTCACATTTCACATTTCTTTAATCAAATGTATTAAAAATCTATATCCGGTAGTTCAGCTTAAGACTAATAAGAAAAATATAATACATTAGTTGCATAATTTGAGTTTTTTGACTGTAAATTCAGTCCTTTATTTTTGTTGACTTACTGGGAGAAAATGTCTTTGATGTCGTTGACAGGTCTTTATGGAGACAAAGGATTGCTACCTGCCAAATATATCCTACACGACTGTAAGTATATACATGTCTGATTGAGCTGATCTGCATTTATTTATTTATTTTATTTATTTAATAAACTTTCACTCTAAAATAGCTATCAAAAAGTAGACTTCATATCTATACACACCCTCTATAATCCCCCACCCACTAACAACAACACAATTGCAGCACACAATTGATTCAGTTAGGTTGAAAAGGTCCTAATAACGGACGAAACTAGTCCCTAAACTGCAATTGTGTTGTTGTTAGTGCGTGGGGGATTATAAAAATTACCGGTGGGTGTGTATAGATATGAAGATAAGCAAGTCCTTCAATGTCTTAATTGAAAAATTATGAAGTAAAAGTAGACTAAGGACTCTTTGGGTGAGGAAAACACGACAGAGCTAAGCTCCAAACAAAGTGTCTCCTATAAATTAAGTTGGGTAAGTGACCGCGGTATATCAAAGATAATCAACTTACCTTAGAACCAGTTGCTGGATAATCCTGTTATGAAGAATTAAGAAAAAATCTTAATAAATAGACTCCTTCACGGTTCCCTGCGCCATCTTGAATTTTAGCCGTGCCTTTGCATCGAAGGGAGACAAACGGTGAGCTTGCAATGAAAGAGACCTTTTTTAACACCTTGGACAATTATTCACAGGTCCCTATAATTGCAAGCTCACCGTTCGTTTTCATGCGATGCAAAGGCACGGCTACCTTTCGAGATGGCGCAGGGAACCGTGAAGGGGTCTATTGACGGTTTCACATTTGCGCATTTCCTAACGGGAATTTCAAATGGATTAGCTTAAATGGAACTAAAGCACCTCAGTTTTTCCATATTTCAGTATCAACTTGTCGTGATAAACATTCATCGTGTTTCAAATGGGCTTCTGGTGGGGATTGCAAGAGAAACTCCAAATGGATGGCTGTCAACTGCATGAAGGCTTGTAACAACTGTCAAGGTAAAACTGCCCTGCCCTGCCCTGCCCTTGTTGAATTAATCCTTGTTCTCTCCACCAATGAATTACCAATTTACTGCTAGCCATGAATAATATATTTGCTTTCATTCTAGCATTAGACACTTCTTTGATCGGCTTACTCAAGCAAACACCCACTCTTCTCTGGCTCACTCCGTCACTAGGGCTGGACATTACTACTGGCATGGAGTTCCTCTGCTTGACTGGAATGACATTATCAGTGCTTCTTCTCGTCTCTCAACGCTGTAGGGATTGCCTCAGTTTCTTCATGTTGTGGTTACTTTATTTTTCATTGTTCCAGGTGAGATACTCAAAAAAGATCGTCGGTGCCAAAGGACACTACAAACAACACTGCAGGATCATCTCAACACTAAGCTCTGTGATTTTGACAGAGGTCTGTTCCTCCATCTATACGCTCATTCGCTTACTATTTTTTCATTTATTAAGTTTAAACTGCATTGTTTCTTTTGATATCTTTAGGTTGGACAAATTTTCTTGTGGTATCAGTGGTATGTATATTCGACAGACCTTCTTCGAGTTCCAAAATATGGCTGTGTTTAATGATTACAGACTCGTTTACTCAGGGTTAGCCTCGTATCATCAGTCTCTAAATATTCACAAACACCAACAGTAAAGTAAAGAATGCACAACTTCAAAAATACAAACATTTAGCCAATCCTATAGCACTAAAACACTATATGGCCGGCTGCCGGTCATTTTATCATTAACAAGACAACAAACCATTATGTTTATTCTGATACCATATTTTATTAACCCCGTTATGGTATACTATCCAGGGATGGGTTGCTATTGGAAACGGGGTTCTTGGCAGTTGTTGTTGCACCCTGGAATATAAAGCTTTTACCATGGAGATGGAAGCTTTTTAAATGTAAGAGAATGAGGTATGTGGTTACAATTTCAATGAAGCGCTCTGATTGGTCAAATATTCAGAGGCGGTTATTTTCGTCCTATGACAATACCGTCAATCAAGAATCTACCGATCAAAATTACGAGATATATGATTGGTCAAACAGTGAATGACATCAGCGTCCTTTTCGTTTGAATTTCAGGAATGTAACTCGTCACCATGACATGGTCACCCTGTGGTTAGTCAAGTGGTTGTTATTCAGGCTGATGTTTGCTTCTGGTGTGGTAAAACTATTGTTCATGGATCCCACATGGTGGGACATGACAGCTATGTACTGGCATTATGAATCACAGGTATTACACAGGAAGCCCAATAAAACATGGAT
The DNA here is from genome assembly GCA_011057435.1 of Actinia equina. NCBI lineage: Eukaryota > Metazoa > Cnidaria > Anthozoa > Actiniaria > Actiniidae > Actinia > Actinia equina. Next base: position 247,197 of record WHPX01001209.1, read on the forward strand.
CACATATTCACGATATAGAATAGTAGATGTTGCCTTCGAGTCTTATTTTCCCGCTCTTTTCATCACGTGACTGGTTGGTTGGAAGTTTTTTCAAAGTTGGTTTTGTTCTTTGTTCTTCATCAACCAAGAATTTCTACTGGATTATTGCTCTCTTCCCAACAGTTTATTGACTTACACAACCAACCACATTGCAAGTAAATACCTCAACTACTAAACCTATTTACATCTGCTTTGAGAAGTCTAGAAAATTGAAAAAACATTCGCTTTTTGTTGTTTAGTGTATTCCGACTCCATTGGCCTGGTATTTCCAGAAGCTACCAAGATGGTTTCACAGACTCAGTGTTGTCATAACGTAGGTATTTGAAGCAGATTCAAATTGATATTTTGCGGTCATCGATAACAATTTATGATTCAATTGCCGCTCTTAGATACGTCATAGAAATTGGGTTGCCGTTTCTATTCTTCGTTCCCTTCAGAACCTTGAGATTTTTTGCATATTTTGGACAAGTAAGTATAGTCTAATAGATAGTTGTTATTATAACATATGAATTAACTTAATCAAACTCAACTCAACTGCTTATAAAATTCTTAATAAAGGATAAAAGTTCCAATTCTCGCCCCATGTAAGGGAATCCGGAATCCGGATTCCACGAAATTTGAGGCTTTGGAATCCGGAATCCAGCACTCTGAAATCCGCAATCAACCGTTTTGGAATCCGGAATCAGCTACTTTGAAAGTCTACACTCAAATGCTATCGCCTCGACCTAGACTGAACCGATGTAGCCCCTCCCGCACTGTGTAATATCTCCACCAAGAATATCTGTCATCAGATGCAAATTAACGATATGGAATCCGGAATCCGCAATACAAAAATTTTGGAATCCGGAATCCAGCGCTCGGAATCCAGAATCCACCATAAGTCTGTGATTACAAAAGACACGGCGGCCATGTTGGAGGATATAACAAAAGAGACTAATGACGAATCTTTTGTTAAATTCCTCCAACATGCCGGCTGTGAAAACCATCAATGCTAATTCTCACAGAGGTATTTTTGTGAACATTAGAATCTTTGGCTAACAAATTGACGAACCAATTCAAGGTTGTTTTAAGGGTCAATTATTTATCAATATAAAAATTCTATTTCAGGTTTTTCTTCAGCTTCTTATTCTCGTGACAGGAAATTACAATTTCTTTAACCTCTTGACCCTTGTACTGTGCGTTGTGTTACTCGACGATAAAGCAATAATGTCACGCAATACATGCTCTTTGTCACCATGCAAGAAGTCGTATAGGAAAAAGAATGGTAAGATTTCGTTACTATGAATTATTATACACGTTACTATAATATGTCATGCAAGATTTTGTAATTTTTTTAAAAGTCTTATATGAGCTCTTTTTTGCATTTTACTCATCATATTTAAGTGGCAAATAATATGGAGGAAAAAGATTCTGGTGTAAGGGAGAACAGAATGAAGACATTGATACAACAAAAGAAAACAAGGCAGATCCTAGCCCACGGTAAGTAGCGTGACATATTCAGCAAAAGACAATGATAACGTGACACTTGACTGATGGCATACGGTCGTGACATGCGACCTAAAAGACAAAATTGCCTCGTATGTCTCTAGGGGATGTTTAAAACATTCCCTAGAATGCAATTCTTTGTTTAACTGTTGCACATGAGAAAACACATGAATATGGATACAACTCAAACAAATAATCTTATCTCAAGACCATGTGTCATTCCCCAGAGTATCATTCCTTTGTTTAACTGTTACGTATGAGAAGACACATGAATATGTATACAACTCAAACAAAGAATCTTATTCTCAAGACCATGTGTCATTCCCTAGAGTATCATTCCTTTGTTTAACTGTTACGTATGAGAAGACACATGAATATGGATACAACTCAAACAAAGAATCTTATTCTCAAGACCATGTGTCATTCCCTAGAGTATCATTTCTTTGTTTAAAGGTTGCACATGAGTAGACACATGAATATGGATACAACTCAAACAAAGAATCTTATTCTCAAGACCACGTGTCATTCCCTAGAGTATCATTTCTTTGTTTATTGGTTGTACATAAGAAGACACATGAATATGGATACAACTCAAGCAAAGAATCTATTATCAAGACCATGTGTCATTCCCTAGAGTATCATTTCTTTGCTTAAAGGTTGCACATGAGAAGACACATGAATATGGATACAACTCAAGCAAAGAATCTTATTATCAAGACCATGTGTCATTCCCTAGAGTATCATTTCTTTGCTTAAAGGTTGCACATGAGAAGACACATGAATATGGATACAACTCCAACAAAGAATCTTATTCTCAAGACCACGTGTCATTCCCTAGAGTATCATTTCTTTGTTTAAAGGTTGCACATGAGAAGACACATGAATATGGATACAACTCAAACAAAGAATCTTATTCTCTAGACCACGTGTCATTCCCTCGAGTATCATTTCTTTGTTTAATGGTTGCACATGAGAAGACACATGAATATGGATACAACTCAAACAAAGAATCTTATTCTCTAGACCATGTGTCATTCCCTAGAGTATCATTTCTTTGTTTAAAGGTTGCACATGAGAAGACACATGATTGATATGGATTCAACTCAACGAAGAATATTATTCTCAAGAGAATGACACGTGGTGGGACAAGAGGAAAAGAGATCTTTTGACGCGAATCGGTAAAGACTAGACAACGTGACGAACTCCCGTGAGAATCATTGCGTGACAAGTGAATGTCAGATTTCGTTATGTATTTGCTAATAAAATTCAAATTCTTTTCTTCGTGTATCATTTCAGAGGAATCCTTTCCTTCAACAGCTGGAAAGCTATTGGATCGTTTGGTTGACATGGCAACTGGACGTTACTATGGAAACCGATTGGCACAATTCCGGGATTTTGTGCATAGTAGGAACACGAGTATTGTTCGAACACTTGCCAACGTAATCACTTGTGCCAGTGTTTTCGCTGGAATTTGTTTCTTGGTTTCGAGATGGTTTTATTTTGAAATTCATGGTGCCAAACTGATGAGCTGGATAAGTGAGTTTATTCTCTGATAGATATATAAATGGGTAGGTGGGTAGGTGGGTAGGTGGGTAGGTAGTTGGGTAGGTGGGTAGGTAGGCAGGTAGGTAGGTAGGTGGGTGGATGGATAGGTGGGTAGGTAAGTAGGTAGGTGGGTAGGTGGGTAGGTGGGTAGGTATCAAATATAAAGTATATAAAGTATCAAATATTTATCTCGCAGACTTTTCACCAGATGACTTTCGCAAAGCTGTAACCAAGGCAACCATAGCTGCCATCTGGATTGGGGGGTTTTCGCTGCTGATCGAGATCGCAGGCGCTTATATACGGTACGTATAGATACAAGTAGAATATCACTCCTCACACCAGTGTTTGTACGTTCGAAAACCTGGACTCAACATCTTCGGTTTCTCTGGTTTTGGTTTCCTCTGAAAAATCTAACAAGCTAAATTCCAATTCAATGTGTGAGGTAGCAATGCCTTGGGAGATTGCCTAGAGATTGTTTCAGAGTAAAAAATTCTCTGATAACAAGAATTTTAATCAAATGTTTCTGTTTAATTTTCCAGGATTTTATTACAGCAAAAGTCAGTAAAAAGCTACAAAATGTATTCTCTGCTTCAATGTACACTGTGGTCTTTGCTCTCATTGTGGCTCTTCATTATTAGCCTGGTAAGTGGTAAATCGCATCCAGAGCTGTATTATCTATTTTGTTCTCTGCAACTGGTTTCCTAAATCTAAGCTTGGGCACCCTGTGTTTTCAGGACCCTCTTACAGATGTCAGTTATTCAGCCAAGGAAAGTTTACCACTCGTGTTTCGAAAGTGGTACCAAGATACTAAGTTCTTGGAGATTGCACATCCGTATGGATTATTTAGAAGGTATGAACAGAGGACACAAGAGAAGACGAGACGAGCCGGAGATGAGAAGAGACAGGACGGGACGGGACGGGACGAGAATAGAATAGAATAGAATAGACTTCCATGTAGGTCAAATTGAAAATAAAGTACCTTATACAAGTTTGTTTTTTGCTTCTCAGTATGACTTGCGTGGGAGGCAGACCAGAGATTATTATACTGGGTAGTAATACAACTAATGGCACATGGACGGTGAGTCAACAACCACACAACCAACCAACCCACCACCCACCACCCAATACCCACCAACCCACCATCCCACCAACCCACCCACCAACCTACCAACCCACCAACCCACCACCCAACCAACCAACCAACCAACCCACCAACCCACCAACCACCACCCATCAATCCACCAAACCCACCAACCCACCAACCCACAACCCACCAACCCACCAACCACCACCCATCAATCCACCAAACCCACCAACCCACCAACCCACAACCCACCAACCCACCAACCCACCAACCACCACCCATCAATCCACCAAACCCACCAACCCACCAACCCACAACCCACCAACCCACCAACCCACAACCCACCAACCCACCAACCCACCAACCCACCAATCCACCAACCCACCAACCCACCAACCCACCAATCCACCAACCCACCAACCATCCCACCACCCACCAACCCACCACCCACCACCCATCAATCCACCAAACCCACCAACCCACCAACCCACCAACCCACCACCCATCAATCCACCAAACCCACCAACCCACCAACCCACAACCCACCAACCCACCAACCCACCAACCCACAACCCACCAACCCACCAATCCACCAATCCACCAACCCACCAACCCACAACCCACCAACCCACCAATCCACCAATCCACCAACCCACCAACCCACAACCCACCAACCCACCAACCATCCCACCACCCACCAACCCACCAACCCACCAACCACCAACCCACCAACCAACCAATCCCCTGTATGGTATATATATTAACTTAAATGTCCGTGTCTTTTCGCAGGAATACAACTTTCGCTACAAACCGGGCAACATCTATCAACCGCCACCATTTGTAGGTAAGAACAAAACATACAAACTTTTCATAGTAGTTTTGAAAAAACAACGTTGGTAATAAGAGGTTGATAACAGTAGCCCAACAACTAATGATTTTATATTTTTATTGCAATGGTGGCCAGTTTTCAAGGGACGTCATTTCTACGTTACTAGAGAGTTTTAGATTTACGTTCACAGCAAACTTGAAACGTCAGTTGACCAGTGGAAAATTCCTTTAAATTGCTTAAAAAGCTGGAAGAGTTTCCAGTGTCTACGTGGGATTTCCTTCAATTATCTTTGTCTTTAAGTCCATATTTTGTCTATTACAGCTCCTCATCAACCTCGTTTAGACTGGCAGATGTGGTTTGCGGCACTCGAGTCCTATAATTCCAATCCCTGGTTTCTTCATTTGCTTTACAAGTTACTACGAAGCGAGAAGGATGTGCTTGCTTTGATGGGTGACAATGAGGGTCTGGTCGTTTCGCCGCCGAAATATATGAGAACACAGTTATATCTGTATCACTATACTGAGAATAGTACAAGCTTAGGGAATATTCTGTTTAAATCTGGGTAAGTTAGAATATCCATACATCTCTCCATTCAATCCCATCCTATCAAATCCATTCCCATCCATCTCATCCGATCCGATCCATCACATCCCATCCCATTCCATCCCATCCCATCTATCCCATCCCATCCCATCACATCCCATCCCATCCCATCTCATCTCATCTCATCTCATCCCATCCCATCCCATCCCATCTATCCCATCCCATCACATCACATCACATCACATCCCATCCCATCCCATCTATCCCATCCCATCTCATCTCATCCCATCCCATCCCATCCCATCCCATCTATCCCATCCCATCACATCACATCCCATCCCATCTCATCTCATCTCATCCCATCCCATCCCATCCCATCCCATCGCATCCCATCCCATCCATAAGCCATCCATCCATAAACCATTGATCTTCATTTGATAAGAGTGTTTTCTTCTAGCGTAAAATCCAAAGCCTGGTGGACGCGCGAATACGTCCGAGAATACACACCATTCATCGTCAGTAATGACTCTGTCACCTTACTACAACAGATGCTTAGGGAGTCAGGTATATACCAGGTAAGACTACACACCTTACTACAACAGATGCTTAGGGAGTCAGGTATATACCAAGTAAGACTACACACCTTACTACAAGAGATACTAAGGGAGTCAGGTATATACCAGGTAAGACTACACACCTTACTACAACAGATGCTTAGGGAGTCAGGTATATACCAGGTAAGACTACGCACCTTACTACAACAGATGCTTAGGGAGTCAGGTATATACCAGGTAAGACTACACTCCTTACTACAACAGATACTAAGGGAGTCAGGTATATATCAGGTAAGACTACACTACTTACATCACATGTACGTTAATTTTAGCTTGAGCGTAATCTCCCACATCTCAGACCAAGGGTCATTCCCTAAATTATCATTTTTTTTGTTTAACAGTTGCGCAAGAGAAAACACATGAACATGGATACAACTCAAACAAATAATCTTATTCTCAAGACCACGTGTCATTCCCTAGAGTATCATTTCTTTGTTTAACGGTTGCGCAAGAGAAAACACATGAATATGGATACAACTCAAACAAAGACTATTTTTTTCAAGAGAATGAAACCCAGTCTGGATGAAATGGAAACCATTACGAATAAACTAAAAAAAGTATTACTTGGTTCAGTTGGCATTGAAGTGTTGTGGGACTATCTTAGGGAACGAAATGGACGCCATTTTGAAATATGATCCCCCTAAACAGTCCCACTCGACCCAGTTTTCTACCTCAATCTCGAAATGCCTAATACGTACGTACTTTACTCACATCATTTGAAATTCTTTTCAGAGAGACATGGCTAAACAAGAATCTAGTGGGTTTCTCTATTCGCTAGTGAAGTCGTTACGCCGTCGTTATGAAAATCAAGCACCCGAGAATGTGATCAGCGTGTTGTTTTTTCTTGTTGTTATACTTCTAATGTTTAAAGTCTGGTGGAGGAAAATGGGCCAAAGGTTCTGGTGAGATGAGTGATCAATTGCACATGTATTGTTGTGAATCCCTCTCCCCTCCCTCCCTCCATCCCTCCATCCATCCCTCCATCCCTCCATCCCTCCATCCCTCCATCCCTCCCTCCCTCCCTCCATCCCTCCATCCATCCCTCCCTCCCTCCCTCCATCCATCCCTCCCTCCCTCCCTCCCTCCATCCCTCCCTCCCTCCATCCCTCCCTCCCTCCCTCCATCCATCCATCCATCCATCCATCCATCCATCCTGCCAAATCTCATCAAATTTCATCCATTCTCACTCACCCTATCCATTAAATCTGGGTAAGTTAGAATATCCATCCATCAATCCATTCAATCTTATCCTATCAAGTCCTTTTCCCACCCCATCCCATCCCACCCCACCCCACCCCATCCTTTCCATCCCATTCAACCTTCCATCCATCCCATCTCTCATCCATCTCATCCATTCATTCATTCTTTCTAATATCTCTTCAGCACTCCACGGCTAAAAAGAGCTAGAGACAAATGTGAGCCCACGATCCAACATGCCAGAGATCACATCTCAAAATGTACCGTCAAATTCGCCCATAAGTGTACCGAACTTGCAAGCAAGAGCCCGATTGGTCAGTGCTACAGGTCTCAATGTGTGACCTTATTCGTGGAAAAATTGTGCGCTCTTTATAGAGGGATTTGTTTTTTCCTAAGTTGCTATTACGACAAAGGAATAGGGTTGTGCAGTAGAGCTATGGTGAAACTGGAGGCCGTTAAACCTTCTTTAAAGGTAAATCACTTGGTCGCTTTGGTCGTGGAATTTCTCGAGTTAGAATCCAGAATAAAAAAATATATGAGTTTTTCTCAACAGAAAAAAGAATGACAAAAATGAAGACAATGGACGCTTGGGTTAAGCTCGTCACGTCACGTTGAGCCGAAATTCCAATTCCACTTCTATCCGTTACTCACTTTCCCATAAGTGGATTCAAAATTGTCACCTGAATAGAAAAATTCTGTTGAAGGAACTCGAGAATTCTATATGGACGTAATAGGGTCCTATAGAATGTCGTATTTGTTTTAGGGTTTGGTCACTTGTTGGTCGGGGACTGGGAAATACTTTTGGTTTGAATCAGTAAAGATAGAAAAAGAAAAAAAAGCGGCGAGAAGAAAGAAAGAAAAACCACTCTTTTGATAGCGTGGGATTTGAACTACCGATAGAAATTTTTAAAAAAATCAATTCTACTTTTGCCATACCCCCGAGACATCCGCAGAGCTGAGGCGGCGTATGGACTTCGGACCTGACGGCGATTAAATCCTTCTGCCCTTGGGTGTACGAATTACGCAAGAAAATGTTCTAGCCGAAGCATCAGGGGAGAGACCAGCCGGCCCCCAGACCATATCGGCTAATCCCTTGCATCTCTGCCACGCACGGAATCGGTTGATAGTACAATGTTAAAAAGTCTAGTCTATTCGGTGCATTGTTTTCACGGCTATTGTTATGCTGATTCGCCTGGAACCGTGGTCCAGTGGATAAAACTTGGGCTTCCAAAACACTGAATCAAGCCCGTCTGAGGAGGATTGGTACCTGGATGGGTGTCCCAAACACTATACCAACTCAAGCTTTCGATTATTCTTGTTCCTTTATCGAATTGAAATTAACCAAATAATAAAATAATTTTTGTACCTTCTCTACAAAGATAAATTCTCTTGATTTGATTTAAAAAATTTTATAATCTTTTCTCGTTTTTTTTTGTTTGTTGTTGTTTCGAAACTAACCGCTGACCCAAACACTGTCGTCTCGACTATATCCCATAATCCTCCACGCACCACAAAACAATATGGCGGTTGTTCTTCGACGTAACTTCGTTCAAATTTTTACCTTTTTCTCCTAAAACAGCCAAGAAAATGAAATAATTATCCAACAAATACAACGAAATACATTTTATTCTGAAGCTTGGGAGTTTTGAATGGCCTGCGTTGATGAAAACTGCTTGTATCTAGGGAAAAAGTGAGTTGGTTGTGCTGTTGTTAGGAGCGTTAGCAACCAAACTTTTGAAGAATATTTTTGAATTTCTTAATCCTATAAACTCTTAAAAATAACTATAAACTACTCCGTACAATACTGCACTGAGACAAGCACAAGAATATACTTCATAATTTATGAAGAAAACACTGTACATTTTAGAAAATGTTGTTTAGTAGTAGTCTCTATGTTAGATGAGTTTTTTATAAGCTTATTTTCGTCTTTTGTAATGTATGATTATAGATATTTTCATTGCCTTTGAGATATGAGATAATAATAGAGATAATGCAATTGTATGTTTTAAGAAATGTCAATTCAAAAGTACTTTTTATTATAATAGAGTACTTAATTGTAAACACTATAAGTGTGCAACATAAATACCACTAAATATTGCTAAATTATGCTAATCCTATTTTTTTCTATTGTTTGATTAGCACTATTTACTACTAACAGGGTTCGTGCTACTCCTTGAAATCCTTGAAAAGTCCTTGAAAATAGGGGAAAACGCCAAAACTGCTGGAATACTCCTTGAATTTAATGCAAACTTAATGTTATTTCTAACTTTCCTTTTAAAATAAATAACGATTAAAATTGATTGAAGAGTTGCGTATATTTCGTAAATAGCCTAGCTGAGTACTTCTGGTAAGAATGCGTATATTAAAGATCTATTTATCTAAGCTAGTGGCCCCGGCGGAATTAGCTGCACTGTAACATTGAATCAATGCTTAAACCACGTTCTAATACAAGAAACTTTGTCCTTGAAAATCGAATTTTTGTGCTTGAAAAGTGCTTAAAAAGTCCTTGAATTTTGTAACGAAAATGTAGCACGAACCCTGTACTAAATAGTGTAAAGTGTTGAGTACACTTTTAGTGTTTGTACTCTAATCTATAATAATTTACTATTTATTTTACAATAACTTAAAATTATCGCACGCTGATTGAATATGGTGTTGTTGTTTGTAAACGGCTGTGATATTATCATAGTATAATGGTGATGATAATAGTGATGCTTATGGTGATGGTGATGGTGATGGTGATGGTGATGATAGTGATGGTGATAGTGATGATGATAGTGATGTCTATGGTGATGGTGATAGTGATGATGATGGTGATAGTGATGGTGATGATAGTGATGCTTATGGTGACAGTGATGATGATGATGATAGGTGATAGTGATGATGATGATAGTGATGGTAATGGTGATGATGATAGTGATGATGATGTTGATGATGAATGTGTGATGGTGATGATGATGTTGATGATGAATGTGGTGATGGTGATAGTGATGATGATGTTGATGATGAATGTGATGATGATGATGATGGTGATGATGGTGATAGTGATGATGTTGATGATGAATGTGATGATGATGGTGCTGATGGTGATGATGAATGTGATGATGATGGTGATGATGAGACTGGTGATGAAGATGATGGTGATAGTGATGATGATTAGATTGATGGTGATAATGATGATAGTGAAAATGGTGACGAGGATGGTGAAAATAGTGATAATGATGGCGATAACAATTGCTTATTATCATTTCTTTATTTCACCAGTAAAGGTATGGAAGATGACATGTTAACTCTAGAAGGCATGAGTGATCATATGTCCATGATAGGTGGTTACAGTGGAGTCAGAATACGAGAGTTTGACGACAGGAATGTCAACCCCGAGCCTGTAAAAAGAGACGATGAGGAAACAGATGACTTGTGGGAGGAGTTTCTGTCACCAAATAAACTTGTAAGTTGAATCACAAACAAACTAAATGACTATTGCAAATTGGGCATTGTGATTGGCTACGCTACTATTATATAAGCCTATTAGTGATGGGCAATAGCTCTTATCCCAGTTGAGTATGTAACTCGGAGGTATTGTGTGGTTCTAGAATATATCCATATGAAAATAATAATTGCTAAAATCTAAACATCTATATTGCGCTCCTTCTTTACAATATTTAAGAGTGCTTAATAATAATATTATATACAGTCAATAAAAAGAGAAAAAAATATTTTTAAGAAATTGTTCAAGATTGAAATATAGGTTAAAGTGAATGAATAAAATAAAGTACAGTGTTATATGCTAAATTGAAAAGAAATATTTTGAGTCTGTTTTTAAAGAGTTCAACATTGTCACTGTTCTTCTTTTGGAAATTGATTTAAACTTTTTTTAAAACTTCGATTTTCCGAATTGAAATTTAATGCTGATTCCAAATCTGGTAAGAAAAATTGGGTGTCCCAAGCTTGTTTTCGAGATAATCAGCATTTAATGGAAGCCTACGCGCAAACTTTTGGAGCAAAACTTGTGCCACCGAAAGTGATTAGAAAAAAATTAAGATTCATAACATAATAGTTATGTGCAGACTATATGATTACATGAATGAAGGCTAGTCAATCCTTCTACAATAATACCTGGATATTTTTGACAAAAAGACAAAGAGATACGTTGATTTGTCATATTTTGTAGTTTCGGTGCTCTTGAAAAATCTCATAAAGTTGAACAAAAATCCCTACAAAAATCTATTTTTTCATGTGTTACTGATTTAAACTTTTTCTAAAATTTTGATATAACCTAGATTTTTAGGAGTTTTTTCGATTGAGCTATTAAAAAATAGAGAGTCCCGTGCAAAATTTGAGGGTTTTGCCCTGTTGAAGCTCAAAACGCGTATGTTTCTTCAATAAAATCTTGTCGATTTTTCAGCGGTTTTTGAGCGCGTGCACATCTACGGTGGGCTCAAATCGAACGTTCAAAAGTAGGCAGGCACCTTAATGTTCCCTGGTAAATATTAAGTGTTACCTCACTACCAGGAAATCCAAAAGGGGGTGGGGGGTAAGGAAAAACAAAATTACAAGGTTTTTACTGGGAAAAAAATTGAAATTCCAGAGAGGTGGGTGTATCTTTTTTAAAAGTTCCTCCATTGTTAGGTATGCAAATTTTCTTGAACGACACATTCTCAATTCTACATAGAAGTGAGGCTATAGGGTACAGCCCGCAATAAATTTTGAGAGAAATTATGTGAAATATATGGACTTTGCTTTATATTTCTAAAGCTATTTTCTAGAAGAATTTTGCTTTGCTGCTCATAAAAACGATGGCTGAACATTTTACATTTTAAAATAAATTTTAGAAATCCTTGTCTGGTGTGAGTAATTTGGATGATGTTACCTGCCTGGAAATGCAAGTAAATACTAATGAACAGAGCCTGGGGAATTTTGGTAAGAATATTTCTCAAGTTGATTTATGTTAATTTAACTGCCACCCGGTTAGCTCAGTTGGTAAGAGCATTGGTCTGTTGTGCGGGAGGTCGTTGTTCAAGCCTCAGACGGACCTACACTCAGGGTCTTAAAATAACTGAGGAGAAGGTGCTGCCTTTGTAATTACATCTGCAAATGGTTAGACCTTCAAGTCTTCTCGGATAAGGACTTAAAACCGTAGGTCCTGTCTCCCAACCCTTCCTAACCTACAGCAAATGGGGGATATAAAAGAACCTGAGCCATAAGTGTGGTTATTCACTACACAGCTTAAAGTAACGGCTGGTGAGTCACTGGTCATGATGACAGGCCAAATTAGTTTTAGCTTAGTTATACCTTCTTTTGAATTCTGACTCAACATTACTGGTCAAAATGACCGGCAAGGTAAAAATTGACTGGACGAGTTCCAATTCTGGGTGAACATTGTCCAATATCTGGCCATTAGTTTAAACCCAGCATGAAGAATAACATGCACATTCTATTGAGTGCTCATCGTAAGCTCTTGATGTTGTTCCAGGGTTTGATACAAAGCAAAAACAATTTTTTAGTCACTTGACTAAGATACATTTGTTTGTGGCTGTTTAATTTTAACTATTTTTTTTCCGCTGATTCCAGGTGCAATGCTACCAAATCTTGTTCAACTTAAATTATCAAACAGTGTAATATCCACAGTCAGGTAAGGTTTAAGCATCTGAAGTTTAGCTTTAAAGTGCTTATAAGCCTTACACAATATTTTCAGAATTGATTCTTTAAATAGTGAATAGTTGATGGTGAAAATAATTCGTCATTTGAATATCAGGTCTTTGAGATACGAAGGTTTATATTCCCAATATGTTAATGACTATGACGTAACATAAGGGATTTGAGTTATTTTGTTGCAACTTTTAATATTGAACGCTGGACATTTTTTGAAAACAAATTTGTAAGAGCCTTTACGTGAGTTACGAGTAAAACCTGGGTGATGCTTTTAAAATACTGTATTCCAGAACGAGTGCAGTGTTGTATATTAAATGATCCCTTATGTTACGTCATAGTCATTAACATATTGGGAATATAAACCTTCATATCTCAAAGACCCGACATTCAAATGACGAACTATTTTCACAACCAACTATTCACTATCTAAAGAATCAATTCTGAAAATATTGTGTAAAGGCTTATGAGCACTTAAAGGTTTTTATAGATTTATGATTTTAAAGGAAAGCACTGTTGGTGGTAGTGAGAGTACTCCCCATTCGTCACGGCAATTTGTGTTTGATTCCCAGACTTAGCCGTGTCGTATGTGAGTACAGGGCTCGAAACAGCGTCCTGTCAGTGGACGAATGACAGGCCAAATTTCAAGTTTTGCAGGTGAAAATAACGATACACTGCCAAATGAATAATAAAATGACATGCAAAATTTACTGGAATGACCTCCTTTTAGCATGCGCCTTTACTATGGCAGGCTGCAATTTTTTTCTATTTCGAGCTCTGGAGTAGAGTTGCTCGTTGGTTCTCTCCTGTGCTTCAAGGGTTCCCCCAAATCCCCATCACCCCCTCCCCCCTCCCCCAGGTTCTTCAGTTTTTTCTTCCTTCGTAAGAACCAACTTCTAAATTCCAATTGGAATCCTGAAGTGGAAGAAGAGCCACTCTGTGGAATCCATGGTTGCATCCCAATTCCTTTAATCCCATTTAAAAATTTCTCTTCATGTCATTCCCATTTATTCCCATTTCCCCCACATTTTCACGTTTGTTCTCCACGTCATTGTTATCGTTATAATATAGAGACTTGGGGACTTCTTTGGGTAACCTGAAGATTTTGTGGATGTCGCAGTGTGGACTGACTGACTTGGACGGTATTAGCTCTCTTTCATCTCTTGTGGTATGTGTCAATGATAATGATAATCATTTTGATGATGGTGGTGGTGGTGTTGGCCGTGGTGATGTTGATGTTGATGATGATGGAGGTAGTGTTGATCGTGGTGATGGTGATGATGATGACAATGAGGATGATGTTGATGGTGGTGTTGGTCATGGTGTTGATGATGATGATGATGATGATGTTGGTGTCGTTATGTCATTGGATCTAGAGTGAGCATGTGCTCTCCTTGACAGAACACTTGAGAAGTGATGAGAAGCACTCCGCTACCTGTTGTGCTTCTCCTAACACTTCTCTCCTGTTCTGCTAACCCCTGCGAGTTTTATAACTGCACACAGCATGCGCGCTCGTTTTCTATTATTTCAATACAAATCAAGCTTGTTGTATCATATGACATGTTTTAAAGTGATTGATTGACAGGAGTCCAGCTTGTTGTATCATGTGACATGTTTTAATGTGATTGATTGACAGGAGTATCATGTGACATGTTTTAATCTGATTGATTGACAGGAGTTATTTGTAGCATTTAACGACATCAGTGACGTTAGCCCAGTCAGTATGTTGGATAACCTAGAGGTCTTGGACTTGGAAGGAAACCTGATTGACGACCTGTCCCAAGTAGAGTTTCTTTCACTGTGCTCGTCACTCAAGAGTCTTAATCTTGAGGGAAACCCTGTTTGTGTTGCACCACATGCTAACTCTTCTGCTGAGGTAAGAATACATGCTTAATATACCTTCAATGATTATTATTATAAACCTGCATGAATAATAATAATAATAATAATAATGATAATAATTATACAGCTTCTCATTAATCCCACATAGGTAACTGTCCAATTATTTTCTTAATTGGACAGGTCTTGTTGATATGGGATTAATTAGGCAGCTATATAATTACTAGGTAATGGGATTTCATGCTGCCCAATCAAGAAATAATTAGACTTGAAAAATTCCTCTGACGGCCAAATTGGACTCGGCCTACGGCGTCATCCAATTTTGTCAGTCCTCAGAATTGTCCTCGTCCAATTATTTCTTAATTGGACCGCATGGAGTCCTATTACATATACTAATAATAATAGTAATAATAATAATAATGATAATAATAATAATAACAATAATAATCTTTCATCAGGGAACCCACTCACGATAGGTGATTTTCAGTGAGGCCCTGAGAAAACACACACACAGAAAAAGAACATAAAAAGGCATATATATATATATAAATATAAAGTATAATTCTATAGAGCATAAAAGTCAGACCCAGTTTTAGCGTCAAACTCCACATGCAAACGCAAACGAACAGACCTGTTGTTGTTCAATGACTTACTGATATGACAGCCATCTTGAATTATGGGATACCAAGTGGGCAAAAACGTAGAAAACATAGAGCAGCAGGATTACATTTTCAAATAATTTGAAGTCTTGGTGTTTCGCATATTGTTAAAATACCACCAAATTCAATAATAGATGTGCTTCCTATTTAAAAGCAAAACGTTACAGAGTGCACGCACTAATAATAATAATATTTAGTACTAATTAGTAGTAATTCATACAGAATCCTTTGTTTCCTATTGTTTGATTATCACTATTTAGTACTAAAAATTAGTATTTGTTTCACGGGTTTAGTGCAAGCACTCTATAAAAAGGCATTAAATGCCTAGCAATATAGATTGAAGTGAGTTTTGCTGAGAAAATTCTGGTTAAAGTTGAATGTAAATATAGGCAATTGTGTATCAGATTTACAGACTGCTAATGATAATTTAACAATAATAATTTATTACACTCATATTGCACAATTATCAATGGAAAATTTTCAATTGCACATAAGAGAAAATCTACAGCACCAGGTATTCCCAGGCAGTCACCCATCCAAGTACTAACCTGGCCCTACTGGGCTTCACTTCTACCTGGTAATAATAGACACCTTTCGAATTCCAAATTACCGCTGTGTTTCTTGATTACAGACTCATTTGCACAGGGTTAGCCTCGAGTTTGTGCAGAATATACACGTGTTCCAGTCAAGGTCTGTCAAGTTTCAAAATGTTTGTATTGTTGAAGTTGCGCATCCTTTTCTGTTGGTATTTGTGAACATTTAAACACTGATACGAGGCTAACCCTGTGTAAATGAGTCTGTAATCAAGAGACACAGCGGTAATTTGGAATTTGAAACTGGTCTATTTCTTGACTTCTACAGCGTACCTAGTAATAATTTCTGTTGTGCTTACCTCCTCGATTATTAGTAATTTGATCATAATAATTATTAGGAAATGGCAGGCTATGAATACCGTAAATCCATCCATCAAGCGGTACCAAGGTTGAAGATACTGGATGACGAACCGTTCTTAGTGGAGAAGGTTGGTGGGAAGGACGTTTTGAGGGACATGCCAGAATCTGCTAAGAGTGCAAGGGTACCTAATCACTTGAAGGAGGAATGGCAGCTGATTAGTAATGCTCTCAAAACAGTAGAGAATGAGCAGGAGGAAACAGGTATGTCATTATCATCATCATCATCATCATCACCACCATGATCATCACCATCAGCATCATCATCATTCACCATCATTATCATCACTTTCACCATCATCACTATCATCATCTTCAACCTCACTATCATCATCAACATCATAATAATCACCATCACCATCACCACCATTATTTTCATCATCATCGTCCATCAGTATCATTACACCACTATTTTAATGGTGCTGCTTCTGCTGATATGATGAAGTATCAACTTGCTCATCAGAACCATCCAAACCAGTAGCAGCAGCAAGGCCAGCATCAGCCAGGAAAAATACCAGACCCAAAACAGCCATGTCCAGGCAGAGACCATCATCAGCCATGAGGCAACGTCCAGGAAGCTCTATTGGTCAGCGTTCAGGTTCATCTTTAGTTTCTTCTGGTAATACTTCTGAGCTGTCTGGTATATTTCAGGGAGACGACAGCAGTGATCTTACCCATGGTAGGATTTGATTTACATTTTAGAATATTAAGTACTGTACTTAAAAGGTACCAAAGTGTGATGTCATAAAATTCTGGATTTTGCAATTCCATGTTCAAATGTTCATTTTAGAAGAGAACAACCACATTGCCTTATACATTTCTTCAATGCATGTCAAAAAATGTCCTGAAAATATTGCTCCAAGATTATCAGAAGTACTTACTAGTATTACACTTTCGGCTTTTGCACCACACAGTCTCTTTTTTGTGATTGTTTTCTTGTTTAGGTTCTGGTGAGGTAATCTGTGGAAATATCTCAAAAGCCCTTAAGGCAAGAAGAAAGGTTAGTACCTGTCATATGTGTCTGACTGACTGACTGAATGAATGACTGACTGAATGACCGACTGACTGACTGACCGACTGAATGACTGACTGACTGAATGAATGACTGACTGACTGAATGACTGACTGAATGAATGACTGACTGACTGACTGACTGGCTGGCTGGCTGGCTGACTGACTGACTGACTGAATGAATGACTGACTGAATGACCGACTGACTGACTGACCGACTGACCAATCCACTGATTGACTGATTGACCGACAGACGGACGGACGGGCTGACTGACTGACTGACCGACCGACCGACCGACCCACCGACCCACCGACCGACCGACTGACTGATTGACTGACTGACTGACTGACTGTCTGACCGACTGACTGACTCACTAATTCTGTCTCATTCATTCATTCATTTATATTTCTTATTTTTAACAGAATATCAAAGCTTTTAATTCAGATATCCCTCCTTTTACCACCAACTCACCAATTCATACTCCTGAAAAAAGCTATGAAGAAGAAAACAACAAACAATTCCCTTCAAAACAGGATGTCTTCACGGAGCTGAGGGAATGGAGGCAACAGTTTGCAAAGTGAGTGACAAAACAAGGCAATTTTATTAGTCAATGAATTAATTTTAAAATGAAACTTGTTATTGTCATCTTAACAATTAATTACATTTTCCACATGGGGTGTGGGAGGGAAGGGGAAAGGGCATGATTTGGGGCGGGGGGGTTAGTATAGTAATGCAACCCTAAGCAAGTATGATTTAAAGATATGAATTTATGGTATTTAATCAAGCCTCGAGCAGACCAACACTCAGGGTCTTAAAATAACTGAGGAGAAGGTGCTGCCTTTGTAATAATATCTGCAAATGGTTAGACCTTCAAGTCTTCTTGGACAAGGACTTTAAACCGTAGGCCCTGTCTCCTAACCCTTCCTAACCTACAGTAAAATGGGGGACATAAAAGAACCACTGAGGACGTAAAAAGAAACCCTGGCAGTGACCACCCTCAGTGCCTACACTTCATACTAACCATCTCTCATACTTGTAAATTGCATAAAAAGTAATCTGTCATTCACAACTCCATGTAAAGCGCCTTTGATTATATCCATATAGAAAAGGGCGCTATATAAATCATCATCATTTCATTTTTCATTTCATGTTATATTGTCTATTATATTTCTATTTCTGTAAATTTACTGTTATGTTATATCAGGACTCCAGTTAAACTAACCTTGATAAACTGTTATGTTATATCAGGACTCCAGTTAAACTAACCTTGATAAACTGGATGTCTCTGTATAAATATTGACTTCAATTATCTCTTCAATAATCTTCTCCTAACACTTCTCTTGTGTTCTACCAATCCCTCTGTGCTTTATAACTGCACACAGCATGTGTGGCATATTCTATTTCTTCAGTATTACAACTTGATGATGGCTACAGTGAAAGTAAAGTGATAAGTGGCCATGTATTCTCAGGCCAGTCCCTGAAATATTATCATCATATTATTCTTTGTTTGTTAAGATTCTTAGAGGAAGATCATAAGTTACCAACGAGTGCTGATACAGAATCTAGCCAATCAGAAGGGTGAGTAATGACTACACATTATGATGCCCATGATGGTGATAGTTATGATAATGTTTGTGATGGTGATGACACTGATGATGATGATGACGGTGAAGATGATGATGACAGTGAAGATGATGATGAGGATGACAGAGATAATGGTAATGACATAAGGATGATGATGATAGCAATGATGGTGATGATGACCATGATGATGCCAAATGGTGATGATGATAATGACGATGGTGATGACGACGACAATGATGATACTGATGATAAGAACGATAATAACTATAAATAATAATAATTAATGAGTGGTTGAATGAAACAACTAAGATGATTAGCCAGAAGGGAATTAATATCTTGAGCATACAAAAATGAAAAACTCAAAAAGAGATGTTGTTCACATTTCAGGGAATCCCCTTTTTCCTCACCAAGAAAAACTGAAGCAGCTGACTCCATTTCCTCGGCATCACCAAGCATTCCTTCACCAGAAATGTCACCCTCCCCTCCCCCACCCAAGGAACATCGTCACAAAAGACCATCTCCTTTGGGGAGATCATTACCTACGGCACCCCTGGTGGGGAGGAATCTCCAACGACCACACACTTCTGGAGAGTTTAGGATAAGAAGGTATTGATCAAGACATTTTATACAGTGGTTTTGGTATGAGTGGGAAATTATACGGCAAATGTATAGCCATAACTGTACTGTAGCCGTAACTATGCTATGTGATTTGATGAATTACTGAAGACAATGGGAAGCCATTTTGAATGTTATGGCATGTAGTACCACGTACGTGCTGTAAGTCAGTACCATATGTTAACCACTCATACAGTAACCATTCTTATGGAAAGCCATTTCAATGTTATGGCATGTCGTACCTTGTACGTGCTGTAAGTCAGTACCATATGTTTCCCACTCATACAGTAACCATTGTTATGGAAAGCCATTTCAATGTTACGGCATGTCGTACCGTGTACGTGCTGTAAGTCAGTACTGCATGTTTCCCACTCATACAATAACCATTCTTATGGAAAGCCATTTCAATGTTACGGCATGTCGTACCATATACGTGCTGTAAGTCAGTACTGTATGTTTCCCACTCATACAATAACCATTCTTATGGAAAGCCATGTTTCCCTTGGCTGCTTATCAGAGGTTTGACCTTTCTTTATCATGGGCTTCCTGTGGAAAACAATTAACTCTACCCCTCCCCCTACAATTCAATACTGACATATACGTGCATTCCCTTGCAAGGTATCGACAAACATCCACAGAAGAAAAAGTAGAACGTTTACTAAAGAATAATTTGGATTTGGACGTCAATGAAAATCAATCGATATCTACGGTGGTTCCCAGGACCCCTCCATCTGCTTCATCTGTGGTAGAGACTGAGCCGAGGTTGTCTTCAGCTCCTGTCAGAGCTCTCAGGCGTTACAGGTATTGATAGTTAATAAATAATCAATATATAAATATCGGGATTCCTAGGCAGGATGCATTCTGGTCTAGCATGAGTACAAGCAACTCCATATTAGCCATTCAGAGGTTGAGAAAAAAACTTGATTGAGTTGGCATTGCAGTGCATTGTGGGACTGTTTAGGGTAAACATTTCTCAGATGGCGCCTATTTCGTCCCCTAAATAGTCCCACAATGCAATGCAATGCCAACTTGACCCAGTTCCCCCTCAACCATGGAGGGGGTAATATGGTAGTGCTGTAGCAGATTGTCATCTTCTATAGAGGGTTTTAACGGCGGCCATGTTTTTTTGGTAGAGTTTTACCAGACCCACCAAGTACTCAGAGAACATCTGAAGATTCGCCTCAACCATCCAGCCAATCACCTGTCACTCAGGTATCCCATGGTTACAGGCCTGGTACAGCTGCCGCTGCTCTACAGAAGCAAAGGCTCAAACCAAACTAGTAATAGGTTTGATTCGTAGGTCAGCAAACAGTATCCCCAGCCGGAGGGAGGGGTCAGGTACTTTTAATACAAACAAGATTGTCCGGTGTTAGCGGTATGAAAAACCGGTGTATATTGTGCAGTACTGTGCAGTGCCCATTCTTTCCAATACACTGTGCTTTTATGGTAGCTATGTTGTTGGACAACAAGCCTAGCAAATTTAACGAGTCAAATACCCGGCTACCGGGGAAAGAAGGGGCATAAAATCCCGTTGTGTGTCCGGGATTTGTAAGTTTCATTAATATAACTATAACGAGCGTTTATTTCTAAATCAGATACTACCTTAGCGGATATAAAGTTGGATCGTGAAAAACCCGGTGGTTGACCGGTGCTTCCAATATTATCAACTTGGGGCAACGTCATGCAAAATGCCCCTACTTTGCACGAGGGGGGAGGGGAGGGGTTCATTCTGTGTTAGACACGATGTAAGATATTCTTAATGTTTGATAAAACTAACTTGTAAATATGTGTTATTGTTAAGAATCATTAAACCCAACGACAAGCTCTCGCCAGTGTTTCTCTTTAATATACAGCTGCTTCTAATTTCTTTGTTTTGCTTTTTACATTGAATCACCATACACCGTATCAAAATATGGCGACCAATTTGAATAACTATTGTTCTGCACCGACCTGCCACTGACTAGACTGTCATGCATGTGAAAACGCTTTTATGCTTCCATGTAAACACCAGGCTAGTCAGTGACCTAGAGAGTAATTTGAAAACAAATGTTGCGTGACAAGGTGCAGCAATCTTTGCATAAAGTAGAATTTGTTTCTACTTTTGTCAACGATTGCTTCTCCTTTGCACAGTGTAAACCCTCTTGCAACTTGTGTCGCAACGCCGTTGAAAGACAAGTTGCAGAGAAAATTGCTCCGTGTAATCGCGCATTTAAGGCTACAGTACGACAGGATATTTGACTAGATCTACTTAACAAAGTAAAGGGTTTGTACCCAGGGTCGTAACATGAGTGTTGAGTGTATTAAGGCTACAGTACGACAAGATATTTGACTAGATATACTTAACAAAGTGAATGTTTTGTACCCAGGTCTTGGTATGAGCTTCGGGATCTTTATTCTACTCTCTGTGTTGAACTAAGAGCGAAGAGCGCACAGATTCTAAAAATAGCTTAAAGACTCAGATAAACATTGCATTCTGTTTAACCGCGACGAGGATTATATGAACCGATTTTATTAGTTTTACTTAAAGTTACAATAAGTAAGAGTTAATTACCTCGAACGGTAAGAGGTAACCGTTCGAGGTAATTAAGTATTTTATTTATCAATTGAGAAGGTTTTCTATCAAATGTTGCTCATTATAAATGCGAACGGTCTATATATAGTTATTAACCGGGTTAATAACTATATATTGAACTCGCATTTATAATGAGGGTTATAACAAAAATAAAGCCTTGTGAATAACAAAGAAAACCGTGTCAATTGATAAATAATAACCCATTTAAACTAAGATCTACTGCGATCGGCTGTGAAAATTACCTGCTGAAAGTAAACTATAAGTTTGTTTGTCTGAATTTCGCGTTTGTCTTCGTTGTTGACGTCACGGTTGCTCTGCGCTATTACATGAGCTATATTTATAATAATTCTATGACTGGTGTCAGTCTCTAATCATGATAATATCGTCGAATTATGATTGGCTAAAAGAATAAGCAAATTCCTTAGCACGATATTCTATTGATGAGTAATACGAGTGAATATCATGGAATTAAACATAGCTTAAACTAAAGTTAATATAAGAATATATTGTAAATGTATAGAAAAGGCTACGAGGAATATTTCTATCATAAGATTCTAGAGAATAATCCTAAAATAACTGAGCAAAGGGGTAGAAAGTGTGTAGGGCGTAACCAAAGGTATAAATGCTAATGGGAGGAGCTAAGAGGCTTACTTTGGAATTCAATGCATCCATTATCTAAACTTGTGCGTGATGTTAGCCATGCTGAACTCTTTTATCGACAATTTTATATATCTAATTGATCGTTCTTTATCTTGTTTTCATACGATAAGCAATGGTAATTAGAAAACTGATTGCTTAGTTCGTCTGTAAAAATAATCATTTTCTCTCTCATAACAGTATAATGAGTGTTGAGTGTATTAAGGCTACAGTACGACAGAGTATTTGACTAGATATACTTAACAAAGTAAAGGGTTTGCTCCCAGGTCGCGGTATGAGCTTCGGGATCTTTATTCTACTCTCTGTGTTAAACTAAGAGCGAAGAGCGCACAGATTCTAAAAATAGCTTAAAGACTCAGATAAACATTGCATTCTGTTTAACCGCGACGAGGATTATACGGAACGATTTTATTATTTTTACTTAAAGTTACAATAATAACCCATTTAAACTAAGATCTACTGCGATCGGCTATGAAAATTATCTGCTGAAAGTAAACTATAAGTTTGTTTGTCTGAATTTCGCGTTTGTCTTCGTTGTTGACGTCACGGTTGCTCTGCGCTATTACATGAGCTCTATTTATAATAATTCTATGACAGGTGTCAATCTAATCATGATAATATCGTCGAATTATGATTGGCTAAAAGAATAAGTAAATTTCTTAGCACGATATTCTATTGATGAATAATACGAGTGAATATTATGGAATTAAACATAGCTTAAACTAAAGTTAATACATGAATATATTGTAAATGTATAGAAAAGGCTACGAGGAATACTTCTATCATACGATTCTAGAGAATATTCCTAAAATAACTGAGCAAAGGGGTAGAAAGTGTGTAGGGCGTAACCAGAGGTATAAATGCTAATGGGAGGAGCTAAGAGGCTTACTTTGGAATTCAATGCATACATTATCTAAGCTTGTGCGTGATGTTAGCCATGCTGAACTCTTATATCGACATTTTTATATATGTAATTGATCGTTCTTTATCTTGTTTTCCTACGATAAGCAATGGTAATTAGAAAACTGATTGCTTAGTTCGTCTGTAAAAATAATCATTTTCTCTCTCATAACAGTACCATGAATGTCAGTGAACAGTAAGTGAAGGGTTTGAGAAGTGTTTTGCAATTGCGTTCCAGATCATCAATTATCAATCGAATTGTTATTTCCAAGAAATCATATCAGCTGAGCTCAAGCTGTGTTTCCTTGCGATCATAAAACAGGAAAAACAAGAAAAGCAAGAAACAGCACAGTGACGTGGGGGCCAGTTGTCAGTTTTGATTGGCTAAGACTATTTAACGTCATAGTTCGATACAACGATTCTATTGGTTGAATAATGACCTGGGTGTAACCTAAAGGGCAAGGCACAGCCCCAAACCAACCAGACTCAGCTGATCTACCAACCGATCAAGACGTCGAAAAAATTACGGAAAACTTTAAACAAGTTTTATAAAGAAATTAAACGCTATCTGAAGGTAAGGACTTGTGCGTCAAACAATACTTACATGTTAAGTGTTTTAATCTTAGTACTTTCTAACTTTAATTTTTGTATTCTGTACTGTATTTTTTGTCTGTAAGTTTGATTTAAACAGAGCCCTATTCAAACCAGCTTCGCTGAATTGGGCCCCTCTGTATAAATATTGTTGATAAATAAATAAATTTATAGATTTCTGTAAGGTTTTTTAGTTTTATAGCGCTAGAATTCGTTTTCCGTTTGTTAGTTGTTTTGCGTCATTTTGTTTCACTTTCGTTTCGTCGGATAGAATCATATTTTCCTCTTGTACCAAAAAACATGTTCAGCTTTTAATAAACTAATTAACCATGTCTGTACATAAAGAAGATATAGTGTATTAAGAACCTAGTTTGTTTGTAGCAATTGAAAGATTCCAAGGGTTGTCTGAGATATAGCTGACTGACTTGGTTTTGATTTGAAATCAGTAAAGAAATGAATCATTCGTGCAGTGATATCATGAGCAAATGGAGTAAATCTAGTCTACAAGTTTTATGTTTAACAGTTATTTTTCTAAATGGTTGATGTATTTTTGTTGGTTTGATACAGAAGACAAGAACCAAGTAAGTTCTGCACTGCTTGGTAAGCGACGGAGGAAGCAAAGCGGAAAGCAAGAATCTACTTCTCCTGCAGACTGATGGTGAGTACTCGATGTATTTGATCAATCCCGACTTTAATATCTTAAGATTAGTAATTTTTAAAAAAAGTTTCTTAACCAAAAAACTTTTGGAAAAATTCGAAAAATTCCACACATTCCACAAATTCCACAAATTCCACAAATTTTACAAATTCAATCGAGAAAAATGCGATTTCTTTCGTTATAAATTCATGGTATCCTCGCATTCAAGATAATGAAGGATCCATTGAAAAGAGGCTGGAATATCCACAATTAATATTCTTGATGGCTTACTATTGCACTCAATAAGGAAATCGAAGACCCGTTGTGTTCATGAGAGGAGATAGAGAGAGGAATTTGTCTGAAAACGATTCCTTTTGAAGTTTTTATCGTCATATTTCCGCAAGATTAAAGTCACATAGGTAGCTCATATATAGCTCATATCATATAATGATCGTAATTTACCTATTACACATGTTCTTATAGCTCTCATATATAGGTCGATAGAATATCCACAATCCACAAACGATCGATAATGCCGGAATTCGAATGTCAATCGGCTATATAAAATGGATGCTAATAAGATATCTTTTGTTAATGGCACCAACGCTCCCCCGAGAGGCCGCGATGACGTAACGTGCAATCGAAGAAAATGAAGACATAAAATTTGCACGTGACAAATTACAATATTCTAAATAATAACGAAAAGAAAACATAGATGATATTAAAACAAGTAAAAAATAAATTTTTTACAAGATCAAGATGGAATTAGATTATGGTAAATTTTTGAAATTATTATGTGATGATTACAAATTATTTAGGCAAAAATAGATCATCAATAGTGATAAGATATCCCTCATTATCAGGCTTTTAAATAAACTTTGCTTGAACTATGCTAAAAATTTTCTGTGCTGGTGTTTGATTCCAATGATAATCTTACACCGAAACGAGAGAAGGATTTTTGTTGAATATTTGATCTTGAATGTTCAATGTCAAAATTGTTATTGTATTATAAGAGCGAGTATCCTTAATATAGGCAAATACCTAGATAGATTGCATATATTTGGTGGAGCAATATTGTTATTCAAATCGTACATTAGGTTTGTTCAATATAGGAAGCTCTCACTGTAAAGCTCTCACTGTATGTCAGGATATAAACAGGGGTGGATCCAGGGAGGGGCAAAGGGGGCCTGTAGTGCCCCCCCTGAACCCATATAAATTATTTTATTTGCTCAAAAAAAGGCATGTTTTTACAGTGTGGTTAAGTATTTACAGCGTTTCTCAATCACATAATGAAGTTTTGATGAACGCCAATCAAAGTGTTTCCCAGCATTGGGGGGGGGGGATGTGTCCTCTACATGAATTAATAATAATAATAATAATAATAATAATAATAATAATATAAATGATGATGATGATGATGATGATGATGATGATGATGATGATGATGATGATGATGATGATGATGATGATGATGATGATAATAATAAAAGCAATAAACAATTTATCCAGGAGACCTACTCGCAAAAGCGGTTTTCAGTAGGGTCCTTATTAAGTTTAAGATAGCTTCTAGTCAGTTTGTTTTGCTGTACAGCTGTGCAGTGATGTGTAAAACAGGTCAAAGAATCACCTTTTATATTCTAATGTTTTATTCTTTATCTTATAAACTGAAGTCTCAAGTCCAATTTCTGTTCTGCTTTAGAATGTTCACTGAAGAAAACAAGTAAACTAGTTAAATTAGGAAAAGAGAAATCGGAGGTCATTTGCAACATCTTATCCAATGTATCCATGTTGAACACTTCAATGCTCCACTGAATAAACATGGACGAAGAAGAAAGGTAAGATATTGTATGGTTTACTTTGTGGAAAACATTTTAAAATGATATTGGCCAATCAAAGGCACTAGGACACTGAACGTGGTTGGATTTTTAATTTTTTTTTTCCTTTCGATTATTTGAATTAAATGAACGTATAGTACTGTTCCGTCGCTGTTATAAGGCAGACGTTTTCTTCCAAAGGTCAAATGGTTTGAATAGCCGATGAGCGTTACTTCTTAACGGCTGTTGTACTTGACTCTGTTTGTGCTTGACTCTGTTTGTGCTTGACTCTGTTTGTGCTTGACTCTGTTTGTGCTTGACTCTGTTTGTGCTTAACTCTGTTTGTGCTTGACTCTGTTTGTGCTTGACTCTGTTTGTGCTTGACTCTGTTTGTGCTTGACTCTGTTTGTGCTTGACTCTGTTTGTGCTTGACTCTGTTTGTGCTTGACTCTGTTTGTGCTTGACTCTGTTTGTGCTTGACTCTGTTTGTGCTTGACTCTGTTTGTGCTTGACTCTGTTTGTGCTTGACTCTGTTTGTGCTTGACTCTGTTTGTGCTTGGCTCTGTTTGTGCTTGGCTCTGTTTGTACTTGACTCTGTTTGTGCTTGACTCTGTTTGTGCTTGGCTCTGTTTGTGCTTGGCTCTGTTTGTGCTTGACTCTGTTTGTGCTTGACTCTGTTTGTGCTTGACTCTGTTTGTGCTTGACTCTGTTTGTGCTTGACTCTGTTTGTACTTGACTCTGTTTGTGCTTGACTCTGTTTGTGCTTGGCTCTGTTTGTGCTTGGCTCTGTTTGTGCTTGACTCTGTTTGTGCTTGACTCTGTTTGTGCTTGACTCTGTTTGTGCTTGACTCTGTTTGTGCTTGACTCTGTTTGTGCTTGACTCTGTTTGTGCTTGACTCTGTTTGTGCTTGACTCTGTTTGTGCTTGACTCTGTTTGTACTATACCAACAACCAGAGGCGACCGCGCGATGCTCCTTACGTCAGTAATATTCAACCGTCCAGTTAATATGGTTAATCAAATTCACCTTAATGCGGTCGCATTGTTGTTGGTATAGTACAAACAGAGTCAAGTACGGAACGGCCGTTAAAAAAGTAACGCTCATCGGCTATTCAAACCGTTTGACCTTTGGAAGAAAACGTTTGCATCATAACAGCGACGGAACACAGACACAAGATAAGTAAAACAAGTATATACGTTTAATTGAATTCAAATATAAATCGAAAGGAAAAAAAAAAACAACTCCAAACCACGTTCGCTGTCCTAGTGCCCTTGGTCCAATAATATAATTGCTTGCTAAGAAATGTGAGCGCTTTTCCTCTTGTGGTTAACTTACCATATATAATGAACATATACGAGATAAAAATACCATAGATGTAATATTACCAGACTGTAATCAATACTAATTTAGTGGGTGTATCTTAAACAGGAACTACTGTTGCCTGGCCTTACTTCTGGTAAGAGTAGGGAATCCATGTCTGCGTCGTTACTTCATAGATCAGTGGAATGGTGCAGGAAAATACACACCTTGGACTGACTGTGCTCAGAATGGAGCTGACTTGCTGCTGATGTTTAAGCCTCTCTCACATGAAATAAATAAAGTGAAATCTGGTGATACATCAGGATGGGACATGTCCCTTTTGGTGAAAGCACTACTTTATTCAAAGCCACCATTTGTTGTAGCAGCTAATCTGGTAGCAGCCCTTAAAATGTTAAGAGACATGCGCAACAAGTCGTGTCACTCTCCAATTCCAAGGGTTGAAGCTACTGAGTTTCAAACATCATGGAGGGATGGATGTAATGCACTGAGGTTGTTCGGCGCTACTGCTGGGGACTTTGATAAAGTTGAACAAGGTGAGAGTGATATTTCAGATAGATCACATCCATCATGTATGTCATTCAGCACTATTTACATTCATGTAGTCATGGAATAGAGTAAGAATAGACTGGATTAGAACAGAATGAAATAGAACGTGAGAGAATAGAATAAGAAAAAATGGAATAGAGTAGGAATAGAATGGATTAGAATAGAATGAAATAGAACGTGAGAGAATAGAATAAGAAAAAATGGAATAGAGTAGGAATAGAATGGATTAGAATAGAATGAAATAGAACGTGAGAGATTAGAATAAGAATAGAATGGATCGAATAGAGTAGGAATAGAATGGATTAGAATAGAATGAAATAGAACGTGAGAGATTAGAATAAGAATAGAATGGATCGAATAGAGTAGGAATAGAATGGATTAGAATAGAATGAAATAGAACGTGAGAGAATAGAATAAAAATAGAATGGATCGAATAGAGTAGGAATAGAATGGATTAGAATAGAATGAAATAAAACGTGAGAGAATAGAATAAAAATAGAATGGAATAGAGTATGAATAGGATGGATTAGAACAGAATGAAATAGAACAGGATAGAATAGAATATGGATAGAATGGAATAGAGCATTCAATTTTTTCAATTCACTCTGATGAGCGTGAGTTGCTGTTTCAGTGTTGTGGGTGGACTTATTGTGACGAATAAGCCTATTATATGGAGCCGCTAAGTTAATTGAACTGTTTAGTGGATGATGCTTAAACTTGGTAAACCAACTCTCCAGCACAAGTCATTGCTGCCTATTGTTGCAAAAAGAAAGGCACTCACTGGATTCCCATTCTATCGTATGACCAGTCTTGGTATGATGCCTGGCAATGTTATTATGTTCATTGTGCTGTTCAACAGCACTTTGATGTTCTTTACGTCTGATATTAAACGATCTGACTTCCTCTCAGGTTGTCGAAATGTCAGTCCTAATACTTCGATTAACATTCATTCATCTGGGTTCAGACGTTATATACTATACAAATAGAATGAATTTTAGAACAGAACGAAATAGAATGAAAGACATCGATACAGGATAGAATAAGAATAGAATAGAGTAGGAATAGAATGGATTAGAAGAGACTGAAATAGAATGAATACAGGATACAATAAGAATAGAATGGCATAGAGTAGGAATAGAATGGATTAGAACAGATTGGCTTTTTGGGGGGGGGGGGGGGGTGATGGGGATTTCTTTTTCAGATGACATTTGCATTTCAAAATATTATTTTAGCATTGTAATCTGCAAAGGCATTTTATTTTTAAAAAAGCCATTTATTTTTCAAATTTAGGGTGCTTATTTTAGGTAGAACTGGGTCAGAGGTGTTTTTAATATGAAAAATAGTATGAAATAAAAGCGAAAGAAATGGAATGAATAGGACAGAACAGGATTGAATGGGAGAGAACAAATAGAATAACAATGAGAACAGAATAGAATAGAAAGTAATTGAATGGGACAGAATAGAATAGAATAAGTATAAGAACAGAATAGAATAGAATAAGTATGAGAACAGAATAGAATAGAATAAGTATGAGAACAAATTAGAATAGAAAGGAATTAAATGGAACAGAATAGAATAGAATAAGTATGTGAACAGAACAGAATAGAATAAGTATGAGAACAAAATAGAATAGAAAGGCATTAAATGGAACAGAATAGAATAGAATAAGTATGAGAACAGAATAGAATAGAATAAGTATGAGAACAGAATAGAATAGAATAAGTATGAGAACAGAATAGAATAGAATAAGTATGAGAACAGAATAGAATAGAATAAGTATGTGAACAGAACAGAATAGAATAAGTATGTGAACAGAACAGAATAGAATAAGTATGAGAACAAAATAGAATAGAATAAGTATGGGAACAGAATAGAATAGAAAGGAATTGAATGGGACAGAATAGAATAGAATAAGTATAAGAACAGAATAGAATAGAAAGGAATTGAATGGGACAGAATAGAATAGAATAAGTATAAGAACAGAATAGAATAGAAAGGAATTGAATGGAACAATAGAATAGAATAAGTATGAGAATGGAATAGAATAGAATAGAATAGAATAGAACGGTATTGAATGAGACAGAACAGAATAGAAAGGAATTGAATGGGACAGAATAGAAT
The DNA here is from genome assembly GCA_011057435.1 of Actinia equina. Classification (NCBI taxonomy): domain Eukaryota; kingdom Metazoa; phylum Cnidaria; class Anthozoa; order Actiniaria; family Actiniidae; genus Actinia; species Actinia equina. The sequence goes on from WHPX01001209.1 coordinate 277,998, forward strand.
AGAAAGGAGTTGAATGGGACAGAACAGACTAGAATAAGTATGAGAACAGAATAGAATAGAAAGGAATTGAATGGAACAGAATAGAATAGAATAGCTATGGTTTGTTGTTTACTTGTTCTGTATAAACAAGTGCTTCTCTGATACACATGTCTCTTTTCTCAAGATGTTCAAAAGCCATTGAGTGAACTACTTTCAATAATGAAACACTGTTCAGACCAAAACCAAGCCATTCTAGATGAATTGCATTTATGTAAGTTATGTGTTAAGAAAGATTCTTTTCTTTGTATCTAAGTGTATGCATGTATATCTGTATTCATGGAGCTTGACTCGAATTCAAATATTTTGATGCATTTATATTTATTTTAACATTAAATGCTTGTTACTAGTGAAACAAGGACAAGACACCATCCTAAAAATTCTTGAAAGTCATGCAAAAGGTTAGTTGACTTTAACACAATATTGTTTGTTGGTCCTCTTTTGAGAGTTAGAGTGGTAGGACATGTATATGACATGAAGTGGATGGTATGGTGACAGTAATGGTCCAGTCAGGTTATGGTGTATAAGATGTCAGTTAGAGTGGTAGGACATGTATATGACATGAAGTGGTTGGTATGGTGACTGTCAGGTCCAGTCAGGTTATGGTGTGTAAGATGTCAGTTAGAGTGGTAGGACATGTATATGACATGAAGTGTTTGGTATGGTGACTGTAATGGTCCAGTCAGGTTATGGTGTGTAAGATGTCAGTTAGAGTGGTAGGACATGTGTGTGACATGAAGTGGTTGGTATGGTGACTGTAATGGTCCAGACAGGTTATGGTGTGTAAGATGTCAGTTAGAGTGAGTGTTTGATATGTTAGACTGTCGTGAGTTCTATTCATATTTTGCTTGAATGATTTTCTTTACTGATAGTTTTATACAGCGATAACACTCTTGAATGATAAACATGAATAATGATGATGATCATTTAAGGATATGATGATCATTAATGGATACTTATGGAACATAAATTATTTTTCAGAGGACAGACCTGCAGAGAAAGATCTCTCTTCAAGAGCACTAGGTAAAGGTCAGATCTTGTGTTTGTAATAATTATTCATTTTTCTTTCACTTCAACCTCAAATGCAACCACGATTGATTGATTAATTGCACAGTAGTTTTAGTTCATATGAATATTGCAAAATTTACAAAAATATATTCTAAACATTTGAGACTATAAATGGAGAACAATTCTAGTAAAAGTCTAATAATGGATAACAAATAATCAAGGGACCATTCTTTATCGATCAGAGGGGAGGGGTGTAGTGTAATGGGTTCCCTGTGGTTTCACAATAGTCTAATAATGGATAACAAATAATCAAGGGACCATTCTTTATCGATCAGAGGGGAGGGGTGTAGTGTAATGGGTTCCCTGTGGTTTCACAATAGTCTAATAATTGATAACAAATAATCAAGAGACCATTCTTTATTTATCAGAGGGGAGGGGTGTAGTGTAATGGGTTCCCTGTGGTTTCACAATAGTCTAATAATGGATAACAAATAATCAAGAGACCATTCTTTATTTATCAGAGGGGAGGGGTGTAGTGTAATGGGTTCCCTGTGGTTTCACAATAGTCTAATAATGGATAACAAATAATCAAGAGACCATTCTTTATTTATCAGAGGGGATAAATAGAATAAATACCTTTTTCCTCCAACCCCCAACTCCCTCCCTCACATTAATATGCCAATTTGTTTTCAGCCTTCCCTTTTTATTTTCAACATTTAAAAGGCTCTCCTATATGTAACTCATCAATTATTTCACTAAGTTTCCAAGACCTTCTAACCCACTTTCAATAAATATTGAAAGGCATTGAACAGTGATACATGTGGATCACTAGAAAGTGAATTAGTTATTTCTAGCGGGATGAGCTCTTTGTGTACACCTCACTTTAAAAAATATTTTCTCCAAAATTTGGATAGGACGAGCTGTAGAAATTTCACTACCATTTAGATAAAAGTCTGGTCTATTGATGTAGGAAGTTTAAAGAAAAAACTTGCCATTTTGAAGGAAACGTCGGAAATGTGATTTTTAGCAAAACCCTCATTTTTGAGGTTTACAACGACAATTAGTAAAAAAACATTTATTCAATGAGTTTTTAAGTTTTGATGCTGATTTTTCGTAAGGCTCATTCGCAATACTTGGAAATAGGTATGTGAAAACTTCAAGGCAATCCATTAAATGGTAATGTTTCTGCAGCGCGATGTTTCATATGCTTCAAATTTTGGATCAAATTTTCAAGCAGCGTCTTACCTTTTTTCTCCCCAAGACTTTTCATTCCAATTTATACACAGACTGAAATAGTACTAGATGATAAGATTCTGAAAATTTCAGGAAAATCGTACCTGGGGATGAGGAGAAAAAAGCCAAAAACTAAAAATAGCACTGTTTGATTTTCGGCCGTAATAGGCTAAATATTTAAAAAATCTTAATATAAAATGCACTGTTAGAATCTAGGATAATCCAAGTACATTATATGAAAAATATAGTTAAATTGACGTAATAGTATTGCGAAGAGAGAGAGAATAAAATTGTCCCAAATTCGCTCTGAATTAGTTTGGTTCCACCTTAAATAGGTGACCGATCATTTATTCTGTTGTAGGGGGAGGGGGGCAGTAAATTTCCAGGGGGGAGGGGTAGAAATTTCAAGATCATTTGAAATTGGGAGTACAAGTTATGTAATTGCAAATTATGGGGGTACAGTTGTAGGTTTTTCATGCAAAACAAGTGACATTTATTTCAGCTACTGAGCATAATATTTTCTAAATTATGATAAAGAAGGAAGTAAATTTTTTATTATTTTGTAAGATATTGTGGGGGTACACAATTTAGCTCATTTTTATAAGATATTTTATTCTTACCTTTTCTTCCTGCGTTTTGGGTGTTAAATTATCGTGTTTTGATTTTCAGAATATACAGAGAAACTGAAGTCATCCATCAAACAACAAACCGATTTCCTGTTGTCAAAGGAAGAAGACAAGAAAATTAGAACCGATGACATCTTTACGAGTGTGACTATCCAACGCGGTCCAAAACACTTCGAGGAACCCAAAAAAAAGAGATTTGGCAGGAGGCAATCGGATGAAATTCAAGCAAGTAGTAAAAAACTCGCGAACTGTTCAGAAATGTTTCTTTGCCCAGAAAATGATGATCAGCAGTCCACAGCTTCTTGCACGACCAATCCTAAATCTATCTTGTTGACGGGCAAAGCAGGAATTGGGAAATCCCTTTTTTGTCGGAAGCTGGTACGGGATTGGTCGCATGGCCGATTGTTTGAGGAAGGTCAAGAAAATGCCAATGTACCTGATTTTCAGTTTGTGTTCCTGTTGACATTCCGTCAACTTGTTCTTCCAGAAAAAAAAATGCTTGACTTACGTGATATCTTAAATCAGTCCTCCCTACTTAACGAGCACTCAGTGATAGACGAGTCATTACTGCAGTACATGATTGAAAATCCTGATAAGCTGCTCATCATTTTTGATGGGTATGATGAGTATAAACCGCATCGAGAGAGAATCACTGGGGATTTTGAGACAAAATACCCAAACGACCCTCGAGAAAAAATGCCTGTTCCTGCTTTGATTGCCAAAATCATGAAAGGAAAGATGTTAAACGGTGCAGTGGTCCTGATATCCTCAAGACCTGGCGAAGAAGATGAATTAAAAGAAATTGCCTTTGATGTGAGATGTGACATTCAAGGATTTTCTTCACTTCAAGTGCTAGAATACGTCGAAAAATATTTTAAAGAGAACGAAAGCATGAAGAACAAAGCACTTGATCACATCAAAACGAATGAAATTCTTTTAAGTTTTGGTCACATTCCTGTGATGTGTTTTCTAATGTGCTACTATATTAAATGGTACATGACTAAATCAAAAACCACAGAAAAACTACCCGTCACAAGAACAGAACTTTATCATCAAGTAATCAAAGTATTTATCAAGAAACATTCCTCTTCTAAATATGAAGAAATGGAAGAAACTAAAGTACAAGAAATATTACATAAACTAGCTGAACTAGCGGTGAATTTAATGATGGAAGATAAATATATTTTCAACGAAAATGATATGAAAAAATTCAATCTTAACGATGAAGAAATAACAAACCTGAAAGCGAGTGGATTACTTGACTGTTGTCCTGGCGTTAAAAAATCTCCATTCGAGAAACCACCACTTGAATTTACGTTCACCCACTTAACGATTCAAGAATTTCTGTGTGCTTTTTTGTTTGTAGAGAAAAAACAAATCCCAGAGAAAAAGAAAACGAGCGATGTGACATTCATGTTCATGGCGGGAATGTTTTCAATAGAAAAAGATGGAAAAATGATGGAAAAGTTGATAGAAAATATCAAACCAGGGAATGAAAACGATAAGAGGAATAAACTGCTAACTTTATCCTGTCTTTACGAGTACAAAGACGATGGATTTTCTACCAGAGTAATAAATAACCTTAAACACATATACTGTAATAGGGATGGGAGGATTGGATTTGAGAAAATAACTGATATCGATTGTTTGTACATAAGTTATTTATTAGATATAGTGAATTTAATCAACGCAGAACAAACTAAACAACATCCAATATTTAAACAGTCATTCATTGTTAAGTCATTGTTCATTGGGTTTTCATCTTTATCAGCATCAAGGATCAGAGTGTTGTGTAATTCTCTTGTTCGTATTTCTAATGTTGATAGACTGTCGCTGGAGTTTTGTAACTTAGACCATGAATGTGTTCAAATAATATGTGACATGTTGCCTCGTACTAAGATAACAGAACTAGCACTACGTGGTAATGGTATAACAGATGTTGATGTTAAGATAATATGTGACATGTTGCCTCGTACTAAGATAACAGAACTAGAACTAGGTATTAATGATATAACAGATGTTGGTGCTCGGTGTCTGTGTTCAGTATTAATACGTGATGATTGTCGTGTAAAAGTGTTATACTTAGATGGTAATAATAACATAACACGTGAATGTGAACGGTATTTAAAACAACAACTGATCCCTGGTGTAAGTTGATTATTTAGATCAATAAAACTCTAATATGCGAATATTGAATGAAACCATAATAAACGAGTAGAATATAATCTGTTTTTGTAAATAATATCATATTTTATTGAATAATAAAGAAATTCTTGTGGTTTTATTTTTGTAGTTGATTGAAAGTTGATTTGTGTTTTACTCAACAAATATTCAAACAAATCCATTGAAAATCAAAAATATTTCTTGACAAATGTCCAGTAGTTTGATATCAATACAAGAACAAGTTTGTTTTAATCAATATTTTTATTCAACCAAGTTAAAAGAGACTTTTTTTGACAAATATTCATTCTTTTTCTTCATATTTTGAACAAAGTGAGTTGGACTTGAAATACGGACAACAGCAAAAATACTTGTTTTCTTTGTCAAATCATAATATTTCTTATCACTATGAAAAAATCCATCGATATTTATTCTTATTTTAGAGCATTTCATTGATAAAATAGTATTTTGAGTTGGTTATGTTTTGTTTTGAAGTCAACAAACTTGTGTTGAAAAATGGCGGCAAATGATGGCTTGTTTTGTACAAGACTTTAGTTGAACATGGACGAAGAAAACACTACACGACTAATACAAGCTGGAATGATCCGAGTAAATCAAGAAATAATTCTAGCCTAATGTGGTTCAATAATCATAGTTATCTAGTTTTTCAATGTGAGGATCAGCAATAATTCAGCTCACCTTTTTTACTTGTCTTTGTTCAGCTCACCTCGAGTCTGAAAGAAAATAAATAACACGGATATTTAGAACAAATTCTATATACTCAAAACAAGACTTACAAGCAAAACACACTTTCCTTGCTGTTTGGTTTTTCTTTTCCTGGGTCTTTTCACATCAGATCAAAGAAGACAAAATACTGACTAAACGAAGTTCTTGACTGCGGACATTTTTGCAGTTTGACATATTCTCGCCGAAAACAAGCGATTTTTTCCATAACTTTTCCAGACTCCTCGAAGCAGATGTAAATAGGTTTAGTAGTTGAGGTATTTACTTGCAATGTGGTTGGTTGTGTAAGTCAGTAAACTGTTGGGAAGAGAGCAATAATCCAGTAGAAATTCTTGGTTGATGAAGAACAAAGAACAAAACCAACTTTGAAAAACTTCCAACCAACCAGTCACGTGATGAAAAGAGCGGGAAAATAATAATCCACGCTGATTGGTTCATGTCAGGGAACTTCAACCAATCAGAGAACATTTATCATCATCATCATCATCATCATCCACAGGCTAACCAATCTGATAAAAGGAAAATATGAATGTATATCGTCTTTTGACATTTCTCCTAACCGGCTTCCCATGGTTAGCCAATAACATAACAATTTTATGTGAATAAGAATTAAAAGCTTTGCATGAAAACACTAGAGGCAAAAGACAGTAGAAACTACAAGGCAGGAAACAGCTGTAAAAACAAAGACCAGATAACACCACCAAACTATACTGACAGGGTGAGTAGATTGAAAAGAAATTCAAAATTGGAAAAATTGATCAAACCTTATAAACAATCGATGTGTAAATCGTTTGTAAATTAATATACCCAAATGTATATTATCAAAAAAAGTTTACTTTCGACACCAAATTGCAAAATTATAAGTTTCAGTCGTCTTTGAGCAAAACGAATGGGCTGTAGCCCATGGTTTTGATGTATTTTCTTATCATTTTGAAAAACGCTAGGCAGCGCTTATCTATCTAAGACGGATGAACCTCTTGAAGACATCAACACGCAAATAGTATAACTTGTCTAAGACCAATATCCCGATAAACCATACCCTATCCAGCAGAACATCCCCATATAGACTATATATGGCCGAGTGTCCCCTCTCACGTCTGTGAGACTTGGAACATACCCTCTTCACCTGTTCCCACCATTCCCGAAGGCTTCCCGAGGGTGCTCCACGATCCTTCTACTTGCTGTTCCGTGATGCAGGGTTTTAAGTGTAATACTCAAAACACGGAAAGAGAGAGCAGCCTTAGATTTTCGCAAAATCATAAGCTTGCTCCAAGTCGACCTCTATTGTTGGGAGAGAGGGGATGGGGTTTTATCACCGAGTGAAACGAAGAGGGTTACAATCATTTTAAAAAGCTTATTGCAAAATCCCCCACTTCAGGATGATTTGATGTATTGTTAACAAAATGAGGATTTGATGTATCTTATTAATTGTAATCATTTCTTTACAATATTAACCAATATATATATTTTGATACTGCGGTTGAACTGCGCTCCCAAATTCATGAGTTTAACCGCGAGGGTCTGAGGTGAGGATAGTTCCCAGTCCTCCTCATTCATTACAGGTTGCTAATAAAAGTTCAACAGGTTTTTTTCGAAGGGATTCCAAACAACATCTAACATAAAAACACCCCAAACCACCCCTGATCTCTTCAATAACACGTCATGGCCAAGCTAAAGGAGTCAACCGAGTGTAGATGTACTTGTGGACAGTGCTGTTGTAAGAGTTCTATGGAGAAAGTCATGAAGTTAAGTGAGCAATCAACAGTACGAGCCAATGGTGGAGACCATGTTGAACGACGTCCTTTTGCCATCGCATGTGAATGGGACCGAAAACAGACCCAACAATTCAGTGATGATGGCACTAATACCTTTTTCTGGTAGGTTAAAATGGTGTTATTGAGCTTGAAGTGAAGAAAACTGATAGTTGAAGGAATAACCTTCACCAGCTTCGTGCCTAACGTCTGGGTTAATAAGTGTAAACCATTTGTTTATATTAACATTTATTATAACTTGGATTTAAATTAGCTCATAAACGCTTCTCATTGAACTTTTATATCGCCTATCAATGACAGTCTTAAGCCAGTTAAAAAGGTATAGATTTTTCTGTATGTTTGAGTCAAATAATTAACACGAGCTCTTTCTATCTTTGAGTCGAATAACATGGACTCTTTCTACTTGGTGTTATATTAAAAGCACCTGAAGCATGAAAACAATAGCCAAGGATAATGAAGTTGTAGCTAAACAATACCCTGCAAAACGAAAACCCTTACCCAGAATACAATAAAGATTGGTACACCAAGAAAGACCCATAAAAGGAATCATTAAAATATCAATGAATAAATCAGGAGCTGATTATAATCACTTACTATAATATGTTTTTGATTTAAGTGGAAATTAGTATAATCTGAGACTTGAATGTAGAGTTTAGTACACTGTGATTGGTCAAGCAACCAGTGATTATGAGACAATATTCTGATCACTGCTTGAGCTGTGATTATGAGGTTACCCAATGTTTGCCACAGTGGAAGTAATACAAAAACAGTTTTTTATCATGAATTTTGTCTTTATTCTGGTTTAGAGTTTCACAACTTCTACTGTCATCTGTGTGTTGCAACTGATGGTGTGCTACAGACTTTTCTATCTTACATTCAAGGCTGAGAGCACATTCCCTATTTGGACCAATTTTAGGAAAAAGAAAAAAGTTGTTTTCTGACAGCCTTTGTTTTATTTTATCTGCAGGCAAGCACATACCATCACAGTCCTTGTTGGAATGCTTGCTGTGCTTGTATATGTTGCATTGTTTGAGTTAACGCCGATGGATAGTCAATATAATACTAAAAGGTATTCTATAATGTTCACAATTACATTCAACAGAAATTAAAATAATGCTACCACTTGCATTTCTAAACACCATGTATTAGGTCACTGAGGATCAAACTATGGACCTCTTGCTTAGCAGGCAGCACACTAACCAACCAAGCCACACTTGCTGCTTAAAACAAGTGTGTGAGGTCACTGAGGATCAAACTATGGACCTCTTGCTTAGCAGGCAGCACACTAACCAACCAAGCCACACTTGCTCCTTAAAACAAGTGTGTGAGGTCACTGAGGATCAAACTATGGACCTCTTGCTTAGCAGGCAGTACACTAACCAACCAATCCATACTTTTTTCTTTTAATGTTTGTTATTTAACTTTAAAATTTGTTTCCATTTTACAGAGGATTGTTCGCTTGTGTAATGGTGTTCTTGTTGTTTGGTGTCACTCAGATCAGAGACGGATCATTCAAGCGTCCACACCCTGGTAATGATTGACCAATAACTAACATCTCTCTAGAGTACCAAAGTGATGATGTCACAGAAAAATTTTTAAAGAACTTTTGGGGTGTTTTGACATTACTGTATCTGAAACTGCATGTAAAATATGATATACTGTGAAATTTCAGAATGATAGTGTGAAAAGCAAATGTAATAAAAAATACATGTATCTTCATACATTTTCTTTTATTTGGTACTGAATTTAATAAGTTTGGATCCAGTGCAAAATAAGAGAAAATGTATGAGGATTTTTTGAACTTAAATCACCCTTAATTTTGCAGAATGTAGGCAATGTCATGTTCTCTTCAAATATGAAATTTGCTAAATTTGGAATTTGATGACGTCACACTTCGGTACTATGATATGTATGCTATAAAATCCATTTATTTTTTGCATGAGTTTGAGTTAAATAATAATGAAAAAGTTTAAAATATATGCACTGCATATTGGGAATTTAAAATAAGGAAAGCAACCAAGGAAGGGACTGAAACTATGGAATCCTAAAATACATTTCTAGGACATTTCTTCTTACTAAACAGCTCCATTAATGAATTAAAATGACTAACAAACTCCAATACATTAATGCATATTTTCTATGTTTTAATGTGTAGCATTTTGGAGACTGATGCTGTGTTTGAGCGTGTTGTACGAGTTGGCATTGATTTTCATCTTATTCCAGGTACTGTTCCATAATAATAAAAATAACATGCGTGATAGGTAAATTATGAGCCTTGTATGAAACGACTGAAGAAGAGGGCCATACAAGCCTTTCACAACTTCAAGTCGCATAAAAAATGAGCCAGCTCGACTAGAAACCGTGGACAGCTGTTTCGGCCTGTATTGAGCCTCATCAGCATGGTGTATCTAGTGACCTGGTAGAATCCCATGTAAAAGTAGTACATATTAAGTACGTATTAAGTACGTACATTTTTCAGAACTACACATTACATTCTTTTGGTAATTATCATTAATATCGTATTTTGTTTAAAGACTTTAGATGATGCTCGACAGTTGTTAAAATATGTTGACAAAAGTCTCGGAGAACCATTACCAGAGACATTGTACTGCGACGATTGTTCACTCTATACTCCTGGCCATCCAGATGGTCCATTTCATAACTTCATGGTAATTAATTATTATCAGGATGCTATTTCGCTAGGATTCACATCATGTACAGAACACATTGTGACATCCAGGGCTGTTTTCAAAGCCATTCATCGACGTGGGCCAATCATCTTTTGTAGTGATCCTTTGTATGCTTAAAGGGGCACTTGGATGAAAATGCCCCAATTTTTGAAAGTCCAAATAATTGAAGTATTCGAGGATAATATGACTCAATTATAACATTATAAAAATCAGATTAGTGAAAATTTTAGCCTGTGAGCCACTTGCAGTTGAGATATTTTGGGCCAAAAGCGAAAAGAATAATAGGGTTGAGTAAATGACGTCATTTACTCACAATTTATATGCTGAATAATATTGATAATTTCCCCCCGCCACTTTTGACTGTGAAGGAAATATGTTGCTTGGCTACTATCTGGGCCATATAGATAAGTTTAAACAAGTCATTTCTAATTTTCATTGATTTTCATCCCCTTTAACTGCAATTCGTTTCGGAGCTATAAAATGCTTGTCATTCGTTGACTGATATTTAATTGGTTTTGTTTTTGTTCAGGAAAAATGTGACTTTTTTGTGTTCTGCCACTTGATTGGATGGTGGGCCAAGGTACGTACTGTACGCTGCTTAATTTACAGTCAAACTACCTCAAGCGTGAACACGTAGAGGTCATTAATGACTTTATTTTTGGATTCTTGATTTCATTGTTTGATTCGAACATTCATTATTGAAAACAAATCTTCAAAGCCTGGCATATACAAAAGCCAAGCATATATGCAACTGTAATGCAAAAACAACTTTTCGTGCAAGGAATATGTAATATTAATGACTTACCTTCTGTTTGCGCTATAAACAAGAACCTACAAGCCAAGTTAATCGAATTTTCAAATTATTATTATCTTTTGAATATTGAAGATTCGGCATTCTGATTGGTCGGGAGCGAGTGCTTTATGAGAGCACACAGCATGCACAGGCCCTTTGCATTTTATAAAAGAAATAAAAAGCTTGCTTGCTGTGCTGTGTGCAGTTATAAAGCACTTGGGGATTGGCAGAACACTTGAGAAGTGTCGAGAAGCACTCCACTACGCATCATGCTTCTCCTAAACACTTCTCTCATGTTCTGCCAACCCCACATGCTTTATAACTGCACACAGCATGCACACACGTTTTCTATTTCATTCAAAAGGTAATTTTTACATACTTTTTTCTGAATGAGTATTAGACTTGTGTTCATTATGTACAGTACGTATATAAAACTATTCTAAATGATATTGGCTAGAGATCAGGAATGCTGAAAAAGTTAAATACGAGTATAATACTCGAAGAAAAAATATTTTAAAAAAGTATTTGAATATTAATAAATAATTTCCAAAATTCTTGCTTGATGTAACGTGTTTGCTATTCTTCTGCAGGCGCTGATGATCCGGGATTGGTGGTTGTGTACTGTAATTAGTGTTTTATTTGAGATTCTTGAATATACGCTGGAACATCAACTGCCGAATTTCTGTGAGTGCTGGTGGGACCATGTGAGTTGAACACCTCTAATGAAATTTAACTACACTACAGATATGTTTATATTCTGTCATACTCAAAGCATAAACCGTATTGGGAAGCATGGGTGGCGTAGCGGTGAGAGCACTCACCTCTCACCAATGGGACCCAGCTAGTTCGAGTCCTGCTAAGCTCGGTGTCATATGTGAGTAGAGTTGTTTGTTGGTTCTCTCCACCTGTGCTTCGAGGGTTTTCCGGGTTCTCTAGCTTTCCTCCCTCCACAAAAATCAACTTCTAAATTCCAATTGGAATCCAGTGGAAGAAGAGCCACTCTGTGGAATCCACTGTTAATCCCATTATTGTCATTGTCATTGTCATTGTCATTGTCATTGTCATTGTCATTGTCATTGTCATTGTCATTGTCATTATTATTATTATTATTATTATCAACCTCCCACACTCAACAGACTGTGCTCTTACCCATATACACAACATTCATAATTCAGAGATTAAAAGTTATAAGGCCTTTTTACCAGAAAATGTCATTGCAATTAATGTATTGTAAGCCTTTGCACAATATTTTCAGAATTGATTCTTTATAGATAGTGGATAGTTGATTGTGAAATATTTTGTCATTTTAATGTCGGGTCTTTGAGATACGAAGGTTTATTTTCCCAATATGTTAATGACTATGACGTAACATAAGGGATCATTTAATATACAACACTGCACTCATTCTGGAATACAGTATTTTAAAAGCATTATCCTTTTACTCATGACTCAAGTAAAGGTTCTTACAAATTTGTTTTCAACAAATGTCCAGCGTTCAATATTAAAAGTTGCCACAAAATAACTCAAATCCCTTATGTTACGTCATAGTCATTAACATATTGGAAATATAAACCTTTGTATCTCAAAGACCCGACATAATCAAGTGACGAAATATCTTCACAATCAACTATTCACTATTTAAAGAATCAATTGTGAAAATATTGTGTAAAGGCTTATAAGCACTTTAATTTCTAACGTTTATGCAAATTAGCATCAACCGGTTATAAAAGTTGTGTACGTATTGAGCTAATGAGGTGGTGATATGAAATGAAAGTTTTTTTTATATTTGTTCATACTTGTAGTGGATAATGGACGTGTTGATATGTAATGGTTTTGGAACATACCTTGGGATGAAGACTTGTGACTACCTGGCTATCAAGGTAATGAATCTATATTGTTACTAATAAAGGATTGGCCATTGATTAGCGTGCTTCCTTCAAGTTTTGGGTGCATATGGGAGGCTGTGAAGCATGAAGAAAGCGTGCAACCAATCAAGTGCACCCAAAACTAACATAGCAAATGAGTAAAAATAATTTGGTTGATCAAAACAAATTCAAAATATTTTCAGACTAAATATTAATTACATAGAGTGCACTACTCAATAACATCAGCGTGCACCATCGATTTTTGGATGCATGCTTACACGTGCTAAGTAACCAATCAGCGTGCATTATATCGTGACTATATTCTAAACCTTCTACATTTTTCTATTTCCTTTCCCATCCCATTCCATTTTCATTTTTTATATTTTCACCTCTCATCTTAGTCATCTTCATTGGGTATTAAGGAAAGGATTGGTGGTGTGGGCTGCTAATGAGTGGCATCTTATAGAGCGACGCAGATTCGATTCCTAGGGTCGGTGTCATTTGTGCTTAGAGTCGCTTGTTGGTTCTCTTGCAAACTTCAAGGGTTTTTCTCTGGGTTCAACTCATAAATTCCAATGTGATCTGTCTTCAATTCTTTAGACAAGCCTCTGGCTCTGTAGATTCAGCATTAATCACTCCCTATGTTTGTCGTAAAATAATTTCATATTACAGGTCTACAATGCCTTTTATTTCTTTCTATTTCTCTTTCATTCACACATACTTCCCATTATTTTAATCCCATATTGAGGCTTCACACTAACCTCGTATTGTCATTTATTGCAGCCATTTCATTGGAGGGGGTTGTACAATATCCCCACGTACCGGTAAGCTGTTTATGTTATGATTGAGTGTTTGAACAGTTAGAAATAGTGAGGGAAATTATATAGAACCACCATTGATCCACCTTAGTCCATCTAATTTCCTCGTCATCATCATGATTAACACCACCACCACCCCCAACTCAATCACCATCATCATCACCATCATCATCATCACCATCATCATCATCACCATCATCACCATCAGTATCATCATCTTCATCACCATCATCACCATCAGTATCATCACCATCATCACCACCATCACCATCATCACAACCATCACCATCATCAGTATCATCACCATCATCATCATCACCATCAGTATCATCATCTTCATCACCATCATCACCATCAGTATCATCATCATCATCATCATCACCATCACCATCACCATCATCAGTATCATCACCATCATCACCACCATCACCATCATCAGTATCATCACCATCATCATCACCACCACCATCATCAGTATCATCACCATCACCATCATCATCATCACCATCATCACCATCATCAGTATCATCACCATCATCATCATCACCATCATCACCATCATCAGTATCATCACCATTATCATCAACATCATCATCACCATCATCATCAACATCATTACCATCATCATTACCATCATCATCATCATAAACATCATTTAGTCAATCACAATCATCATCACCATCAACATTACAGTCATCATAACAATCATCGTCATCATCACCATCACCATGATCATTATCAGTTTCAGCATTCAATCATTGTAACAATACAACCAATGTCTTTTAGTGGGAAGTTAAAGAGAGTAGCAGAACAGTTCACCCCATACTCATGGACAGCCTATGACTGGGGTGCTACAAGGAATCTAAAGCGCTGGTTAGCTGTCTGTGGTATTGCAGCTGTGGTGTGTACTCAATTAACTCATCTTTATTAGTTAGTATTGGTGCATAACATGGTTGTCATGGTTTCCTGTGTGGGTTGATCATCACACATACACATGATAGCCATGTTCACTAAAACATCATAAGGGGTCAAAGCAATGAATGGGTGGTTACTATGGTAACCAAAGTGCTCTCGTCATGGATACTTTAACCATGGAAATCAAAGAAACCTTACTATTGAAACACGTTACCATGGAAAACGTTACTATGGAAACATGAAAACATGGTACTATAGAAAAACGTTACTATATGGAAACATGTTATTATGAAAACATGTTACTATGGAAACATGTTACTATGGAAACATGTTACTATGGAAACATGGTACTATAGAAACGTGTTACTATGGAACCATGTTTATATGGAAACATGTTACTATGGAAACATGTTACTATGGAAACATGTTACTTTGGAAACAAGTAACATTCACTACAACTAAGTTGTGGTTGTTACTATGGAAAACTTTTTTGTGATGTGATGTCATGACAAGACAATACTGTAATGAACACTGTGGTCACCATGGTGTTAAGTGTTTTTTCCGATGGAAGGTTTATCGTTGTGATTGCCTTTAACAGTACCTGACGGCAGAGTTGACACTATTTTACATGAAGTTCATTCTGTGGATTCCTCCACCCAACATCTTGATGTGGATACGTGTTGTCATTCTATTGTTTTGTGGCTCGGTCGCTTTGAATGAAACCTACCAGTACATGTATGACAAGTAAGTAACCTGTGCTGCATATATATTACTGTATTATTAACCTATTATACTATTCTATTCTATTGCTATCAATAAGCGAACTTGTCTGTTGACATTCAAAACAAAAATTATTAAAAATTATTTCTTATTAATTGATTCATATACAGTCAATGTCATTAACGTTGTCCACCAAAAAAAGACATTTACACATTTAGACTAAAAGATATATCACGTGTTTCCTCGAAGGTTCTGGCATAAAACAAATGCTGAAATACCATTCTCCATCTTAAATCCTCACTAAATGGTCAAGGCATTCTGGATTTTCGATTCGCGAGTTGAATTTTACATTTAAAGTTCAGGCTGACGCACACGAGGCAAAGAATACATAATGAAACACGTGATATTTCTTTTAGTCTAAATGTGTAAATGTGTAAATGTGTAAATGTGTAAATGTGTAAATGTGTAAATGTGTAAATGTGTAAATGTGTAAATGTGTAAATGTGTAAATGTATAAATGTGTAAATGTCTTTTTTCGGTGGACAACGTTAATGACATTGACTCTATCTGTTGACAATCAAAACAAAAAAAAATTTAAATCATTTGTTATTAATTGATTTATAAAGAAAGACAAAATTCAAAGATAAAATTACGGAGAGTTTTGTGTTCAGTCAAATGAAGACTGACAAGCCACGTGTCTAGTTTTTCACATTTTATAATCATTTTACTCCAGTTTCGAGTTCTGTTGCTCAGGGTAAGCCCCAGTTTTTGTGCAGAATATTCATATGAAGGAGTGAAGGTCCGTGGAATTTCAAAGTGTTTGTATTGTTGAAGTTGTGCATTCTTTACTTTACCGTTGGTATTTGTGAATATTTAGACACTGATTCGAGGCTAACCCTGAGTAATTAAGTCTGTAATCAAGGAACACAGCGGTATTTGACTTCTTTTAAAAATTGTTTATAAGCACAATATAAATGCATAGGCTTTATTTATATTCGAATTTACAGAGTAGTACTATTCTAAGAACTAATATCTTCGAGATAACAAGATCTTAACTTTGCGCCAGTAATCTTGGCAGTTTATACTGAACAAGTTTTCTTTGTTTATAAGGAACTGCAAACGGTTTGGACAACAAGCCTGGGTTGTTGCAGCGATAATAGGCTCAGAAGTGTTAATCTGTCTCAAATTTGGCTGGAATGTTGTCACTCTACCGTTCCCGCGCCATATTGTGGTCTTTTGGATTGTCTTTATAGTAGTTCTCGTTGGCTGGACCGTGTGGCATTTCTGGCCAAGAAATCTTCACAAGCAATCTATTCCTAAAACCAAAACGCTTAAAGTAAATGGGAAACGCGATTAAGATTGTAATTGTAATTGCGCTGACATCACGTGTGCAGTGCTTGGTGAGTATTGCATATTGCATGTGGCATCACGTGTGACATCACGTGTGCAGTGCTTGGTAAGTGTTGCATATTGCATGTGACATCACGTGTGCAGTGCTTGGTAAGTGTTGCATATTGCATGTGGCATCACGTGTGCAGTGCTTGGTAAGTGTTGCATATTGCATGTGGCATCACGTGTGCAGTGCTTGGTAAGTGTTGCATATTGCATGTGGCATCACGTGTGCAGTGCTTGGTAAGTGTTGCATATTGCATGTGGCATCACGTGTGCAGTGCTTGGTAAGTGTTGCATATTGCATGTGGCATCACGTGTACAGTGCTTGGTAAGTGTTGCATATTGCATGTGGCATCACGTGTGATGTCACGTATGCAGTGCTCGGCGATTGCATGTGGCATCACGTGTACTGTGCTTGGTGAGTATTGCATATTGCCTGTGCATTATTGACAGACATTATTTAAAGGGCATAGCATTACTTGCATTTTTATTTCACCATCTAGAGGTATACACTCAATTGAAGAATCGTTGTCGGGTTCAGAAACAGAACTTAAAAGCTGAGACCAAAATGGCAGATGGAAATGACATATTATGTCATAATTTATTCATTTGTGCCATCCATGCAGTCGGTTTAAAAAGCCAAACGCGTATTAAAAACAGTGGATGATGCCACGTGTCGCCGGTTACAGCATGCATCTAATTAACGTACTCTCCATGTGCCATTTCGGTCTCAGCTTCCATGTTCTATGTTTCTGAACCCGACAACGATTCTTCAATTGAGTGTATAATCGTTATTTTCTAATCCCATTGCTATACATAAATATCCTCGTAGCTTAATATTTGTAAGCGTCTTAAATTCTCTTTCTCGTTCAGTATTTCAAATATATGCTTTTAAATTTATATACTTATTTCAATAAAGTTAGTCACCAAAAACCTAGAAAGCTGTGATCGCTGAGAATCATGGGAAATATTTTATATCCAACAAGTAAAGCTTTTGACACAAACTGCAGCAGTTGAGGATGCTCAGAGGATGTGAACTTGTGTAACTGGTAGAAGATCTCGAGTCCATCAACAGTTATCATGCGGTTGAAACATGTAAAATGTATCTACCCATAATCCTTGCCGGTCTCAGCTTTGCAGCTTTTCAGGTGACTAACTTCATTGAAATATGTGTATACGAACTACGATACTTAAAGAAAGTATTTGAAGATTATGAGAAGCATCAAGTCATTTCGAGGCCGAGACAAAACGCTGAATCGAGTTGACATCGCAGTGCATTGTGGGACTTTTTCGCCATCTTTGGAATATGTCCCTAGTCAACGATTTTATCAATAGGTCTTGCCACTTTGATTTACTGGATTGTCCAATAGATTGTCAATGGTACCTTCTTAAAATTATCATGGATGCGAAGCTAGCATGAAAAAATGGGGGAAAAAATCACTCTTTATCTATAGAATTTTGAGTTTCCATAGTTATTTCACCTTCGAATTTTGAGAAGAGTCCATGGAAATAAGTGTCAACTAAGATGAATTTTTATCGTGCGCTCTCCTATGAATACCATTCCCAATAGCTGATATTAGAGGTACACTCTGTTGCCTTCAAACAATTTATGGTTGTGACTCAGACAACAGCAAACCAATGTTTTTCCAGTGGAATTAAAATCTTGTCCTACAAACAACTTCAAAGTATCTGTTTTAAAAGAGTTTTACAAGGATTACGAGGTAATTTTCTATTCTTCCCTCAGGACAGTAAACGATTGAATCAATTTATGGTCAATGTTCCGCGACCAGAGTTTTAAATTCTGAGATATTCTAGATAGCATGTTGAGCTTGTGCGATATAGTAACGGTAACTAAGGGGAGTCGTTATTGTGAATCGCTTCAAGTTGTGGCATTTGGGTCAAAGCAATGGATGACCAAATGCAGCAATTGCTTGAAGGCAATAGATTGTAAATCTGATATCTGCTCTTTCAATTTCCCCTAATCTTCCCATGATCCTCATCTGTATATTTTTTAGATTAAAAGCATGTTGTATATAAGCCGGGAAATGTTTGTGCTTCTTTTGTTATGTATTTATTCATTTATTCGTGTAACAAAGTGCATCCCATATATCAGTGAAAAACTTTGCACAAACTAGTAAGTTCAGTAGACCTCAGTAGACCGTAGACCTACAAAACTTTGCAGTAATTTGTACATAGTTAAAATATGTAGAATGCAGTTTAATAGCTTTAGCAGTATATAAGTGAGCAGAATCAAATATTTTGTAATGTAAGTTAAAAGTAAAAACTTCACAATAAACAATTATTATAAGATATGCTGAGTTTAACACTGCCCGTCATGAGCTATCAACCAGAGAGTATTCTATTGCTTGGTATCAATCACCTGAATGAATCTCATGAATGTCATTACCAGCCTACAATGACAGGCAAACACTGCCCGTCATGTGCTATCAACCAGAGAGTGAGTGTGCATCTGTTATCTGTGTCTACTCTGGGGAATGACACATGGTCTAGAGAATAAGATTCTTTGTTGGAGTTGTATCCATATTCATGTGTCTTCTCATGTGCAACCGTTAAACAAAGAAATGATACTCTAGGGAAGGACATGTGGTCTTGAGAATAAGATTCTTTGTTTGAGTTGTATCCATATTCATATGTCTTCTCATGTGCAACCATTAAGCAAAGAAATGATACTCTAGGGAATGACACGTGGTCTAAAATGGCAAAACATTGCACCCAAGATAAAGAGACCTATTAAAGTTTTCTTTTAAATATTGATTTTTCTGTTCAAATAAAAAATAAATAGTATATCACATACTAAAATAAACCAGACATTCTACAATAGACATTGTAGTTTTATTTTTAAATCAACCAACAAATGCGCTTTTAGTAACCATGTACCGCGGGCTCAAAATACGTCATACTGAAGTCAATGAAATTGTTGCTGGTTTCCATGGCAACTGACGTTTTCTTTAGAAAGGTTGCTTAGAGACTGGTTTTGGATTACCAGGTGTGAGGAGGGACTAAAACAAGGTTTTTTGAGCATGCGGTGATGGGGACAGCCAATGAGGACGAAGAATGTGAGCACGTGATCAGCACTCAACGGGTTTTCCATCCTGCTAATTTAAGACCAGTCCCTAAAAAAAAGCGAAAAGATGTTCGATACAAGCACGAGTTTCATGGAGATTATTACTAGTTACTTTACACCTAATGAACCCTCTCAGCACGTCGGAATGCAGCACAATCCTCACGAGATTAAAATTCTTTTGTTTTGTCCTCTAAATTGAGCTGCTTTGACGTCACATGCAAGTGGTCTTTTATCTCTGGTTTTCACTTGCGACGGGTTCGAAGTTGAAAAACACTTCATTCGTGAAATTAAAAGTGAAAACCGCTCATTCTAAGCGGCGCAAGCCAAGCAAATGGAAATCTCCTGATTCCGATTCAAACTCGCTTTTGGCACCAATATAGGTTTTACACCATCAAGTGATGGCAGCCATGACAGGAGGTAGGAACAATTGAATCCCCGTCTAATCTGTTTTACATGAGCAAGAATTCAGTTTCCGAGGGAGAAAAAGACGTGCCATATGTCATGGCTGATATCACGTGATGGTTCAAAGCCTCTATTCCATATCCCACTCCTTTCTAGCTTTAATTCAGTCTCGTACTCAGAGCCTACGTTTCTTCTGGCCTGCGGCGAAGAACGAGAGCTCTGGCATTAACCATTTTTTGACGCATGCGCAATTTTTCGAAAATGAAATATCATGCTTTAAAACAGAGTTCTGTGTTTACTTCCGATCAAAATAAATATTAGAAATCTGGAACATACATATATATATATATTTGGCAAGTTTTTGAGCGCTTGCGCCCTTGTACCGGAAGTCCAAGAAGTCTTGGTCTCAAAAAAATGGATTATGCCAGAGCCTTTGCTCTTCACCGCAGGCCAGAAGAAACGTAGGCTCTTGGTACGAGATTGGTTTTAATTTCACTTCGTCATCAACTGCGCATGCCCGTGGCAAGTGAAACATAATTTAATGCTTGTGGTTGTTTTGAACATATTCTCGCCTTACTCGTTATTTGGTATTCAAAATTATTATATTTACGTCGCCCCGTAAACTTAGGCTTTGTTATGTAGAAACACCTAACGTGTAGATCTATTAAACAAACAAATATATAAAATAATTATAAGAAATTGTACAAACTCGATTTTGGTAACAAAAAACGGTACAGTATGAAGGCTTGATCCAAGTATTGATCAATAAATATTAGATAATATTATTATATTAGATATATCAGAGACATATGGCATCTTTAAATAGAAATGGAATGCCTTTAGGAACATATACGTGCCGGTAGTGTCATAATATATTAAGATAGGAAAAACCTCTTTTCACCGACCGTCTAAGACTGCGTTTACAGGGTACCGGACTAATCTTAATATCCGTTTATAAAATTTGATCTCTACATACCTTTAACACGGAATCGGATCCAACCAAACGGCTAAGCGTACGAATTTTCAGTGACGGATCCAGGGGAGGTCGAAGGGGTCCACGGAGCCCCCCTTGAAGGTTTGATCTTTTAGGTAATAGAAATATGTCTTATATAGATTTTGCTTAAGAGTATCCACAAAGATAATGTTGAACACGAAATGACAGATATTTGCTGTTATAATTTTTAATTTACCTTTAAGTTCCGTTACTAGATAGTAAATTAGGTGATTAGAGCCAATTGTTTTGTCAAACATCGACTAAACAAAAGAGAATTATACACAGTTTAAGAAACGGAACCCCCCTTTGAAAAATCCTGGATCCGCCACTGATTTTTGTTCGGATAGCTCAGTTCCATGTTCACTGAAATCCTAAACGTACAACTTTTTGACCAGTTAAAAATTCGCCCGGTACCGTGTAAACGGTAAGCCTAAGTGAAAACCTATTTAAACCGACCCCATTTCATTCCAGACACAACTTATTAAAGGTGCTGGTTTTTATAGTATTAAAAAAAGGAATTCAAAAACCCATCTCCTATTTAAATGATTTCGTTTTGTATAAGTGGTCGATTTTTAAAGGTTTTTCACTCAAGACAAATCTTGGATAAATATTTATTCGACATCACGTGACTACCTAGACGTCACGTGATAAGCTATCACGTGACAACCTGTCAAAGCTTCCCTTCCCTTTCCCCACTCAAGTTCTCAGTACATTAGACTCGATGGAGCTAATATTACAAAGGATGATGGGAATGAGTGGGGGAAGTGTAAGGGTACTATAAACAGCAATCACGTGATGTGTGAAGCCATTTTAAAAAGTTCCAATGTATAGGTCACGTGGAATCTATCAACGACAAAAGCCTCATTCAAAAACAGATGTTCATTGATTCATTACTCTTCACGACCATGACTTTTACTACTCTTCTTCCTTTGTCTTCGCTAAAATCGAAACACAAAGCTAGATACACACTTAGCGTGTTCAGTTCTGTTTTGGTCTCTTCTTTGCTCTCTATCCAAATCTATATTATAATAGATATGGAATGCGAAGCCCTCGATATTTGCAATTACACGGTCAATAAATAGTTCCCAAAGCTTAAGGCAAAAGACTGCCCATGTCCCCATGTATTCTACTCTGTACTACATGCATAAAAACTTACTATTAATTTTAAAAAACCGTCGAGAACTACAAAAGACCGTAGTTCTTTGAAATGGCCATGAAATATTGGTCCACTGGAGAAAAACATTCGTGGACACAGAAGTATCATCGAGGAAGTGTGAAAAATTGGAGTCTTAAATAATACGAAGAGAAGTCAATACTCGTGAATATTGGAAGACTTACTAAGCGGCATTTAGAGATATTTCTGTGTACTTTCGTTTGCCGTAGTAAGATTTTGTTATTCATTAGAAAACTGATTCATTCCAATGCTGTTTCTACTGAAAAAATTATGTTGAAAAACCACTGCTTTGCGAATGGTTAATTCATGATGTGACTCGTAGAATCGATCATAGATTTGATTTTGCTCAAGTCAGCTGCTCCTGGCCCTTCCTTTCCTCGACGTCCAATCAAATCCTCGCTCTCGCCAACTGTTCCTTAGACGTGACTTTTTCCAATATCACGGCAAATAAATCGAATTCCTTTGAACTCAGTCAGAGAGCTTCAATTACAAAAGAAGCTTTGGTCTACCATTTTCATAGTTGAGATAAACCTTTGCTTTTGACACGAGGAATGCCAAACGCTTTGTTTTGATTTTCGCATTTTTCTCCTTCCATTTTTTATTAATCGCAGAGTGTACTTAGCCAACATGGGTGAATGTGGTCCTGTTAAGAATAGACTTGTGGCTTCACATTTGCAAGTCTTCTTGGCTCATTCAGATTTTCTAGATATATTCTTATATCAGAATTTCATTTTTTTTCTTTTTTCGATCAAGAATGATGGTTTCAATCTCGTACAAATTGAGCTTCGCGATGACATTTTCCTTAATGAAACTATATATGAAAGAATTCCTGAGCAGTTGAGGATTGAAATTTTGAGGTTTCTTTATCCTAATAGAAACGGTTTGAATAAATAGGCCAACAAATTGAGCTAATATTTCAAAGTGGTCATTGGACGCTACACCCACTTCTTCGGCAATGTGGGACTTCTCCGTACAAAAGATGAAAGGCTTCGCTGCCTACTCGCTCTTCTTTATTCTATTCTCAGTATTTTCTCTGAAAGATTTTTTTCCAGGATTTCCTCATCAATTGCTTATTATGTGACGACAAAGCTTTTGAGAGATTTTTCAAAATATTTTCAATTCACTGGCCATGTGGCTCAAATTGCTCATACTAACAAGTTTGACGATAAATTGATATTTTTTTGCTGTAGAACCCCTCGGTTGTACTTCACTCATTCAGTAAGTTTGACATCCTTTGCTTGCACAACCCGGTAACATTTTTCTCCGTTCCTAAGTGAGTAAAAATTCAAACGTAATTCAATTTGTAAACTATCCCATCGCTTCAAAATATCTCGCTAAAAAGGCGCCGATAAAACCTCGGAAATTTCGCCAAATATTTCCAAAAAACGAGAAATAGGAATCGATTATAATTGAGTTCTTGTCTAGTGAAACCATTTGAGCAACTGCTTAGATAGATACGAGCCAAGTCAAACAAGCTGCTAACCGTTACTGCCATGCAGAGCAAACAATATACTCCTCAAAGCACTTTACATTCCAAAATCACTGAAATTTTCCGGTTCACAGAGCTGTACAGAAGGGGAGTTATGTTTGTGTTTGCCAAATTTTGGAGAGTTATCGGGTGCACCATTAGCTATTATTTTGGTTGGCGAGTTGTTTCTAGTTTTCATTAGATTGGCAAATCTTTTCTGCTTTGGGGATTCTGTCAAAGGCGTCTTTTCATCTTCATTGTCCCAATCAGTAGGCATTCTTATATTTTTAGGCGAGCCTATTGTTTCGCCAATTTCTTTTTGAGCGCAATATGGATGCTTTGTCGCATTTGTGGAAGGATTTACATGCTGATTTGTATCTGATATGCCTTGATCTGCAATAGTTTTTACCTTTTGTTGTTTGCTGTCTTGTATAGCAAAGTCATGTAGTCCTTCCGTGTCTGTTATTTCATCTTTGGAAGTCTCCTTGTTTTTCTTTTTCCTTATAAAGTCTGTTTCCGTTTCCAAAGTAATGGTGGGAACTTCCAGTTTCCTTAGCTGTCGAATCGAGTCAGGTTTCGTATCCCCATCTTCTTTGTCGTCTTTATCCTTGCCTTCTTTATTTGGTGGGTTATCCCAGACTCCGTGTTTTAATAAATATTGTCTTCGACGATTATCGGTGAAAGTCTTAACACAATACACTATGATAATGAAAATTAAGATTCCTCCCATCGAACCGAATAATAATACGAGCTGTAAAGTAGTTATAGTTTCTTCGCCAGGTTTACTTGTTGGTACAACCGA
Organism: Actinia equina; assembly: GCA_011057435.1. Lineage (NCBI taxonomy): Eukaryota > Metazoa > Cnidaria > Anthozoa > Actiniaria > Actiniidae > Actinia > Actinia equina. The sequence continues at coordinate 302,695 of WHPX01001209.1, forward strand.
ACTAGTCAAATTATAACAGCGGCCGTCCTTACAGTCGATTAGTACACAACGCTGGCAGTCTTTTATATTTTCCTTTGCACTCGTAGTCAAACATTCAAAGGAAATACATATTCTGTGACTTGAATTACAGTCGTTGTCTTTTGAGCAGAAATCATCGTACCGACGTGACTGATTCAAATTAACATTGGAATTCGATTGACCAGAATAGACTGGCTTAGTGTCATTCATACTGCTCTCCTCTGAAGACGAGTTGTGTCGACAATCTGAGTCAAATCGACAAATATTATTACAGCAGAAGTAAGAAAGGTTCCCATTGACTTTACAATCCACAGTTGCATTACAGGAAATGTTGTTATGTTGACTTGAAGATTTGGAAATCCCCAATATCGAGAGAATAATGAGAAAAAAGAGGATGTAAAAAAATCCTACAGATTCCATAATTACTATTAAAGTTGAATACTCGACGTAGTATTGATAAACTGAAATAGTTCACCGGCATCAAGCTAGCTAAACATCTGTTGTGTCGAGGTAGACCCAAGTGTAGATAGTCAATAATTTACCACTCGCTCTCACACCATACATATTTAAGCGATGTATCTTGGCGAACATATTTAAAGTAACGGTGAGATAGCTTGTTATTCTTTTTCTACGGTCTAGTTATCCGCGATTCAGACCACAACGCTTAATATGGCACAACTAAATTTGTCCCAGTTGGCTGAATTAAGATCTCTGTTCGATTTTTATCACTCAGTTTGATAATAAGCTTGCAGTAAACGCCAGAGAAAACATCGAACGAAGAAGGTAGCTCGCGCCTTCAACCCGAATCGCTCTCCGAGTGATGGTTCTCAGTTGACTTGTTATCCAATGCTGAGCTGTTTTTTAAATAGGATTGGGACAGGCAAATCGGCTTTATTGTAATATTCTCTCGTTTGCCGGGTGTATGGAAGACGTCGTTTCTAGCAGGAATATTGTACTGGTATTCAACTTGTATCACTCTGGAACTCAGTGATTGCTGTGATGCCCATTAGGCTTGCAGATACCTAACAACCAATAGCACGGTAGTTAGTATGTAGTCGTAGAGTTTTCTACATCAGGCGAGCCCTGTCAACTATTATAGTTACTACTCGTGTATTATGATATGGAAATCAGAGAAAAAAATACACCAATCCAGCCTAAAACATCACTTACCACCACCGAATCATCCCAAGAAATATTGCGGCAGCGATAATACGAATAAAAATAAAATAGCTCAAAAATAAATCTGTATAGTTTACCTAATTCGATTTGGTTATTAGAAAAGATCTTCGCTTTCAGCCTTGAAGTGAGCTATATCTCGACTCTGGTCCTATACAATCTTCTTATTATGAAGTTTTTTTTCCAAATCTGTCGTCACAAGTTACCACTTTGCTTAATAAGATTAGCGGAAACCCTTGTACGAACCGAACAAGCCGTAATGCTATTAAATATGAGCAAAGAAAGCCATGGTTGGTTGATTTCAAAATAACTGGTGCTTTTTCAATGACGTCGACCTCATTACTATTTTATCACAATATATTCGGAATAACAAATACTTTCCCTTCGCATTCACAACCAAACTTTCTCATCCTAAACCAAACCGTTTTTCGAAGTTTCAACCCTCTTGAAAAGATTATTAAGATGGATTTTTTTTCGAGATGAGAACTAGTCAAGGGGTTAGAAGGCAACATTGGTTGACTTCCATGACAACAGGCTGGTAGCCGCTGTTTGCCAACATGGCCTATGTATGACGACCAGTGATGCAAATCAAGACGTGCAGGATAACTTTCTTATCGAAAACAAATTTTTACAAAAAATATATAATACTCTTACAATTTAGACTTATTAAGAGTAAACGAATGTGATATTAAACAATCTAGTTTTTCCAAACGGGGTCACATAGTGTGGTAAAGCTGGTGATTTTAGCGCTAATTTAAAGCTCCATTTTTTTAAAATCATTTTTGAACGAAATTTCATTGACCACGAAATCAAAGGTTGTCCTCTGTACCAAGGCTCAAAAACTGAACTTGGATATTTTTTCAGCCGTCAGAAACTTCCAGAGAATTAACAAATTAAAGAGTTCTCTTTTATGTAGTTTGTTGAGCACAGTGGGGTAGTTATTGTTACTTGTCTTTGTCAATGCAGTCATGATTTTTTCTCGTTGGTTTTCGATAAGCGGAAATCGTTTTTGAGGACTTCTTTTCTGATGTCATCGAAACCAAATCATTCTGAATCATGTTTTTGCTGCTCATACGATACAAGAGATAAGGAAATTCATATTTTTAACGGAAAAAGGATTCAAGAATTTGTCATACAATATTTATTAGCTAGCTCCTAAGAGGGGGGTCTGAAATACACCACATCAACAATTACGTGGGATTCCTGTGGAATGTGTTGTACGTCACGTGATCAAATCGACGCTTTTTGGCGCCCTTTTTTGGACTCAGGAAATGACGAGAACTCATTTTAAAATAAACTTGAACTTTGTCCATGCTATTTTAAGATCTTGAGCACTTGGTTTTGGCGGGAACCAGCTTGAAACAACCATCTCGCGGTCTGTGGTCCGGTTTTCAAAAATAGCCTCTTAAAATGAACTTTGAGAATTACAATTTTACTTTTTTTTATAATGACTATGAGTACCAATTTGTCATTCCTACTCGACCGAAAATTCTTGAAGGACTCGAGTTTGTGATTTGGCTATCGATTGCAAGGTGGTGTCGATTCTATCGCCGTCAACTGATGCTATCAAGAATATAACCAAAGCATGCGTTCGCGCTGTTCATATATAGCGACCCGAAACAGGTTACAGGTAACTGATGCAAAATTAATAACAACGTCCTTTATTTAATTATACTCGTTCGTGAATGAGAAAGTATTTCACTACAGAATTATACTATTATTATTATTGTTATTGTTATTATTAGTATCAATGATTATACTTAGATCAGCCCAGAGGTTGTTTCAGGGTTCAATATGTGCCTAATCGTGCCCTAACTTAGATCAGCCCAAAGATTCTTTCGCGTTCAATCTGTGAGTTAGCCATGCCCTGACTTAGATCAGCCCAGAGGCTGTTTCAGGGTTCAATCTGTGAGTAAACCATGCCCTGACTTAGATCAGCCCAGAGGTTGTTTCAGGGGTCAATCTGTGAGTTAGCCATGCCCTGACTTAGATCAGCCCAGAGGTTGTTTCAGGGTTCAATCTGTGAGTAAGCCATGCCCTGACTTAGATCAGCCCAGAGGTTGTTTCAGGGGTCAATCTGTGAGTTAGCCATGCCCTGACTTAGATTAGCCCAGAGTTTGTTTCAGAATTTGATAAAAGTTTTGATTTTTCATTCAATTGATTTGTCTTTCATTCCACCTTGAATCTAAGATGATTGACACCTGTCATTGATTTTGAATAACTTAACCTCGTTGCATTGAGTTTACGGTAATCATTCACGTGATTGTGAATTCCGTTCCCAGTACGTGCGGAACTTTTCGTCTGCGTCCGTTAATGGAAGGACTGGTACCGAAGTGTGACGTCATTAAATTCCAAAATTTGAAATCCACTCCTGAAATGTTTATAGTTGACTTCCGAAAAAATTGCGCCAAAAAATGGATCATGCCAAAGCCCTCGTTCTTCGCCGCAGGACTCTGGGTACGAGATTGACCCCAGTAACGTTATGACGGACTACGCATGACTGAACACAGCGCAGTGCATAATAAGCATTAGTCGAAACGCTGTCTTAAACTTGATTACAGTATTGATAATTGATTATTTCATTTACAGTATTTTGAGTTAATGAAAGAGGTTACAAGGTACTTGTCGATAACTCAAACTAGTCATGTTCTTAATTATCCTGTAATATGGAATCGTTCTTCTCCGTACACCCCCTCTTTGCAAAGAAACGTGTTAGAATGATTGTCTAAAAGACTAAAGAAATTGTGGTGTGCTCGATAAACACAGCATCAAGAAACAGCTCCCGCTTACTTGGTATGTAGTATTGAATGTAAGGCAAAAAAAAACCTGCCCTCAGACAAACTTGGTCACATCACTATAAGTTCTTTGACTTTTGCTGTTGCTGAATGAACATCAAAAACAACTTGTTTTTGACTTTGTTGTGAGCCAAGCTACTGGTGAAAGTGAAGAGAGTATTACAAAAGTAACTAAGAGGACTGAAACCAACTTGTAGACAACAAAAATGTGAACATGAGAAAACCGAATATTTTAGACTGGAAAAGCCGACGTCAAAACCGAGGGTCGGGGAACGTCGTCGTCAACGCTACGTCTTTCAATACGCGACGAACAACACCACGTTTGCAAGAAAACTTCGCAAAGAATCATTCTTCAGAACTTACTTTAGGAACTATTCTGGCAATCATGCTTTTTATGGCTATAATGTGCTATTATGCCTGGCAGTTTCAGTTGCCGAGGTATCGGAGACGATTCGGACGGTCTTCGCGCAGCCATCGGAGATCACTCGCCAGCAGATCGGAGAATTTGAGAACCCAGAGTTCTATGTCAGAGAATTTTGAACGTTCTTCAACACTGCCTCGTTACGAGAGTGTTATCTTTGTAAACACTGATCCTCCTCCCTACGAATTCCCTCCCTCGTACGAGGAAGTTGTAAGAGGACAAGTTGCGGGAATTGTCCCGCAGAATCCCTCGGGATTGATCAATGACAGCTGAAATATTCCCTCATTGCAAAACTACTGAAAAAGTCCTCAAAGTCGATAATAAATATTTAAATAATCGTGTTTTTATTTTACCAATTGTTTCAAAATAGCTGACTTCAAAGAAATAGAGTTACTGATTTGAACTCTGAAGTCTATTATGACTGTAGACTTTTTTACTTGTCTAGTGTTGACAAATTTTAAACTTTCCTTAACGTAAAAAAATGATTTATCAACACTCTTCAATTCATAAGTCTTTGGAATAAGGAAGAGCTGAAGTTGGACGTGTTAAGACGAGGCGCTCATTCTGCTAGCTCGTGCATTGAATCAGGCTTAATAACATTGAATTGGTTTGCTTTGCTCTAATACTATCAGGTCAGTGCGAGTCAGCACCGTGCCATTCTATGTTCTAATCACTATACTATTAAACCAAACGGCCTTGCATGGCAAAAACAATGAACAAAGCCAATCAGAACCCGATGTGATTTGGAAAATAGTATTCACAAAAAATGTGGTATTTTCATTTTAAAATATGAAATTTTTTATTGTCAGATGGGTCGTCCTTGGTTATGCTTGTTACGAAGTCTCATCAGTGAAAATAATTGAATATTATTTTGTATTAATGTGATTGACGACTTGTAGTTTCAAGATATATGCCTAACAATGAATTGGAATTTTGCCAGTTGATTTTGAACGATAATTATAATCGTAGTCATGGAATCTTAGCTTTATATTAAGTATTGTGTTTTCTTTAAAAGCAAATGATCAAATATCCAGAAGAAACTGAAATTAAAATTTTCTTGACGACCGAATTTAAACGACTTGAGCTTAATTGATTTTTTATTGATTTTTTAACTGTTCGTAGAACTGATGCACGTGCTCGCAAATATGTCACGCGTAACTAACGAACCGTAAATATCGCGTGACAATGCCTGTTTGAAAGAAAGACCTAACGATAAACCGCTCCAAAGTGGTTTCTTGATATCCTTTTAAGCAAAATAATATTTTTAGTGGAATAAGGCTTAAACAGAAAGATAAAGCCGGTGTTATAGAGGTAATTATCGACTGAGGACGACGCGAGATATCGATCGGCTATTTACATTTGGCTTATCATTCGGTTAAATGCATTGTCACAAGTGACAATACTAAATATCTGCACCTGCAGTTAAAAAGGCAAATGAACCTAGCTGCTGTCTGAATAATCCAGAACTGACGAACTTACAAGATGAATGTCGACAAATTCCTCTTCTACGATGGTTAAAACCTTGTTATATATTGGGCTTCTTGTAGCATTTTCGTCGTTTGCAGATACTGTCAAGTTCTGTCGTATTTCAAGTGACTGCATCGATGGAAAACGTTGTTGTGAAAGACTTTGCCTTTCGAGAAAGGCTTGTAATGGTTTGTGTTCTTCGGATTTAGACTGTGATAAAGACTACGGCGAATTGTGTACTCTGGGAAAATGCAGTTGTGTCCGACCACCATGTTCATTAGAACCCATTAACCAAAATAAAATAAGAGAATGTGTTTATGATTCACAATGTTACAAGAATCAGACTTGCAAAGATGGGGCTTGCCAAAATCTGGACTCGATCGCAAAGTCAAAAGACATGAACCCTGCCATCATTGGACTTGTGGCTACTATCGGCTTGATAATATTCGTTGGGGCTTTCTATTTTTGTTTGAGAAATCAGAGATCTTCACGTCCATCACTAGCCGCAAAACAAGCCCACCATCACAAAGTAATGGGTCGCGAGTTGAACGAGCAAACCACTGCTTTAAAACCAAATAAAACCTCTGTGGAAATTGAAACTTTACGACCAAGCGAACATCACAGAAAAAGACGTTTTGATATGAAAGAGTTGCACAAAAAACCTCCAATTACTGGTGCAAGTCTGATGGAACTGTCTGTCGTGGAAGAAGTGGACGAGCTCAGTGAAATCGCTTCAAATTGATGTCGAAATATTAATATTGAGCAAAAAATACCAGAATCTATTTTTATATTCTGCAGGAAAGTAAGAAAGAATCATAAAGTATTTGGTTTCGTATTCATTAGTAAAAATAATCAAACAAAGAACACGAGCTTAAATAAATTAAGCAAATATGATTTAGTATTAAATAGAAAGAGCAGAAAGGCTGTTTTATTTGTGCGTCATTTAGTAAAAAGTTGATTGAAATCAGCTTTGCTTTGCGCGCGAGCTTAAGAAGGCCACAAAAATGTTTTTTTAAAAGATACAAAATCTATACTTAATGCTAAAGCAGAAAGTAAACCCGGTTTATTATAGCATAAGGAAAACGTTTTAAAATATTCTAACGCTCATAGGAAAACATTTGTATCAAAATGGAATATATAGTTGCCTTTTGTACTTCCGCTCTTTGGGGGCTTCCGGAACGAATGGTAAAAGTTTTTAATGTCTCGAATTTGAATCTCTTTTAGCAGCAGAATCATGAATCTATTCAAAAATATAGAAAATAGAAAATTTTATTTTTGGCTTGTTGAAAATTCAACAATCAAACTCGAGGGAAGAAAAAATAGAAACATCTGCTTAATATGCTAATGAGCTGGCTCAGCCAATCAGAATGCGTGTTTTATTTACCACAAGCGGGTAACATAGTGTTGTCCAATCAAAATCAGTGTTATAGTTTGTATATGTTTTGTTTCTTAAGCAGATGGCTTTTGAATCTCGAGAAGTCTAAAACCATTCTTTTCTCAGCAGGAATTGAGGTGAAAAATGCTAAAACCTGTAAAACAGAAACAGATAAATTGAATTATTATGTGGAGAATAACATCTACATTGCATCGAAAGTTTAAAAAATCCCTCGAAATTATTTTTTCAAAAAAAAAAAAATTCATTTGAATATAATGAAAATTTCCATTATGTTTTGCGTGTAGCCATCGTGGAATTCATTTAGTTTTTACTTCTGAAATATTAATTCACTTTTAGCTGATACGCGACCACTAGAATAACAAACAGAGCAAATTCTGAAAAGATTCCAAAATACCTCCAAACATCTTACCAGCTTTAACATCTTTTTATTTAGTAACGCCACGTTAGATTGAACCTCTTCAATCTAAAAATCCTAATTTCATGTTTCGGCTCACAATTTCACATTGACATTTGACTTCATTTTCTTACGATATCTGATCTTTTTTGATCTGCTACAAGAAAAGCAACTTTTGTCTATCTAATACGTTTTAAAACCAACTCCAGTTCTTACATATGTATGTAATATTGGATGTTCTTCATTTCAAGTACGACTGATTATTCTCGATTTTTTCATAAAATTAAAAATATAAATAGTATGCAGGTGTTTCCTTTTTACGTAACGACACAGGAAGCCCATTTAATGGTATGTTAACACAGGGAACCCATGGCAGTCACACATAGCGATATGCGTGTAAGTGAGCTGTATCTCATACACAACGGGGTTTTTTCTACTCTACAGGCACTAAAGAAACAGAGTGTGCAGTTTTATGATTAGATATGACGTGCGCTCTGATTGGTTGGGACTTATGCTTCATTAGTGAACGGAGCAAATAATTGTAAGAAAATGGCATCAAAAACGCTGAGGTTTTTTTCGTTCTATAAAATAAAACAATTATAACATCTTTTTCCTGCGCTTCGTTCAGTAATTACGCACATACATCACATCACACACACACCACACACATACATCACATCACCCACACCACACCACACACACATCACATCACCCTCACCACACACACACATCACATCATCCCCACCACACACACACACATCACATCACCCTCACCACACACACACATCACATCACATCACACACACCACACACACACATCACATCACGCACACCACACACATACATCACATCACACACACCACACACACACATCACATCACACACACCACACACACACATCACATCACGCACACCACACACATACATCACATCACCCCCACCACACACATACATCACATCACACACACCACACACACACATCACATCACGCACACCACACACATACATCACATCACCCCCACCACACACATACACCACATCACGCATACCACACACATACATCACCCACACCACACACATACATCACATCACCCCCACCACACACACACATCACATCACACACACCACACACACACATCACATCACCCACACAACACACACATACATCACACACACCACACGCATACACCACATCACGCACACAACACACATACATCACATCACCCACAACACACACATACATCACACACACCACACACATACACCACACACACCACACAACACACATAGGTCAGAAAAAAAGGCTAGACACTTGCGGTTGGAATACCTGTGGTGACGTTATTTATTTTTTCTTGGTGCGCATGAATAACTACTACTTATCAAAAGAAGCGAAGCAAAGCGAATCGATTCATAATCAGTTATCTACTTCCTATCGGCTACAGGTCTAGTAATGAAAGATAGTTCCAAGTTAAATCCAGTAATATCGTGTATTTGAAATTACTTCAGCTTCTTTGGATGAGCCCGAGGTCATGGGAACCGAGAGAATAACAGTTTTCTTGGCCACGGCTCTCGTGCATTAAATATAATAATGACGTCACAAAGGCCTACTCGACCTGGGTAGACCCTGGTAGAAGGATTAAGGCTTGTTATGTTACAACAACAACAGAGAGCAAAATGGAAGCGTATAAAGTAACTTCTCTCTTCTTCGTAGCTGTAAGTCTAATTTCCTCGTGTCAAGCTTCGGCCTGTTCATCAGATAAAGACTGCTTTCACTTCGAATACTGTTGTAAAGGGAATTGTACTTGGTCAAAACTAAAGTGTGAACACATTTGTCAGTCGGACCATGAGTGTGGAAGCGAAAGTAGATGCCTGCTCGGGATATGTGTGAACTGTACTAATGACTTGTCTTGCACGAGAAAGAGCTGCCTCAACAACAGCCATTGTCCAGAAGGACATTCATGTGAAAAAAAATCCTGTGAAGTAAAAAAGAAAAGCAATCTTACATCCGAAATGGCTCCATTTTTGATCTTTATCGCTGCTCTATCCGTGTCTTTGTTGATTGTGTGTTATAACGATTACTTCCTCGAGAGATTCGGCCAACGAAGATGGAGAGAGCGTCTCGAGAGTTTATCATGTAATTGCAGTTTAACGCTATGGTTTTGGATGTGGAGATTGAGAAGATCGCATCGACAAGCCAACGGCGATTCTTCATGCCCAGGAATCGAGGTTCAGTTTGATTCTTGGTCCAACAACGACTCGTCAAACTCGTTTAACGAGAAACCTTCAAGTAGGCAGACCATTTGGAGTTGGCGGTCATTTAAGAGGATTTTATTCTTTTGGAGAACGAATTGTGAGGATATTGAGCGTTTTTCTTCGCCTTTAGAGAGTAATAATAGAGAACATTTGACAAGGAATGTTTGGTCATCGAATCCAGTAATTTTACTCAATGGATTTATGAATAGTAATGAGCCTGTAACAAGCTCGTCATCTTCAAATCATCATTCCACAAGTTTAACAGAACAAGATCAGTCTCATCGTTCAGAATCAGGACAAAATACGACTCAAAATGATTTAAATAGTAGTTGTACTCTTCTAGATTCAAATGGCTTGGGAACAGAAACAGTCATTACTCGGTCCAGTGACCAGGAATCCGACGCAAACAACTTCGTAAATACTTGTTCTCGGGAGGTCACCACAGTCTGAGACTACTTCGGATTATCTAGGCACTTCATCTTATTTTGGTTAAAGATTACATATTCTTGAAATATTTCTTTTATTTTGATACTAAAATAGTATCAGAAATTCGTTACTAAGTGTGTTGGTGTGTTCCACTGAGTTAAGTGCATTGTAAAAAAGACTTTATTGCGAGGAGGCGAAACTGTGCTTGGATAAACCATTGTAGTGTTGGAAAACCATTGTAGTGTTGGAAATCCATTGTAGTGTTGTAAAGCCATTGTAGTGCTTGGAAACCCATTGCAGTGCTTTGAGAACCATTGTAGTGCTTGGAAAACCATTGTAGTGTTGGAAAACCATCGTAGCGTTGTAAAGCCATTGCAGTGCTTGTAAACCCATTGCAGTGCTTTGAGAACCATTGTAGTGCTTGGAAACACATTGCAGTGCTTTGAAACACATTGCAGTGCTTGGAAAACCATTGTAGTGCTTGGAAAACAATTGTAATGCTTGGAAAACCATTGTAGTGCTTGGAAAACCATCGTATTGCTTAGAAAACCATTATAGTCTTGGGAAACCATTACATTTTCAAAAACATTTAATGAGAACCCATTTCGCTGCTATAAATCTATTTAATTGATTTTTTTTTACAGTATTTTATAGAAGCATAGAGTTTTCTCATAAATAATTTAGGTATATTAGGACCATCTATGGCTATGATAACTTTTGGAATTAGCTTTGTAATGTATATATGGTATATCAAATATCCTGGCAGTTCCCAGACAGGAGTTTGGTAGGCATGGTTTCTACAAGAATAGTTCTCTTGCAGGATATTTCTAATGCAGCTCATTTCAGAGGACATTTCAATACAAAATTCTTTTTTTGTTGGAATAGGCCCTTTGCAGCTCAGCAATCACGTGCTGATTAATTCACTGAGAGCAAATGAATGAACATTTTGATTCCCATGGGTGAAATTTACTGGACTGCAAACAAACTTTCTGCAACCTGTTTCGAGAGATCGTAATAAAACTACATAAAAACAAAAATTTTGCATCCCAGTACAGACATGTGACCGTTAACTGCAAAGGGCCTATTTAAATTCATTGTTCTGTCCTCAAAGTTAATTGGTTCTGGGAACTGCTGTTTTCTTAGAGGCTAAGAGTTTTACTCGGGAAGGGAATTTTTATAATTTCTAGGATCAAATAAATAATGATTTAGTCATCGGCCTTAGAAATGTGGCAGCCATTTAGCCTCACATTCAAGTGCTTGAGAATACATTTACGCAGTTGATGCAAAATTTTTTATTCTAATGAGAATAAAGATGGCTGCCACATGAGTGAGGCCCTTGGTAATATCCTTCAATCCTTACTGCAATGAATTAGTGTAGAGGGAGAATTCAAGGTTATAATTTTTGCAACAGAGTATTGCAATCTTTTATTATGTATCATGAAGTGCATACAATATATCAGTGAAAAAAGTTTTAAGAAATTGTACAAATGTAAATAAATTAGTGAATTCAGTAGACCTCAGTAGGGCGTAGACCTAAAAATCTTTGCATTAATTTAAAGTGCTACTACGACGAAAATCGCTCAAACTTGGATTCAGCTGAAACTTCCTAAGAATACTCTTCAAAGGTCCAATAATCACTGTATGAAGTGTTTTCTCGATATTCAGGACGAAAGTATATTTTTGCGATTACTTTTTGGAGTCTGTGACGTCATACACTCGACATCGAACATCGCTCCATACATTTCTTTGTAGTTTATGATCAAAATATCAGTAGTAAAGGGAGAAAGAAATACCCAAACACCCCAAAATATAAATTATAGTCAAAAGTAATGTGAAATAAGCACATTAGCCACCCTTTGGGCTTCATAGGAATAAAATAAATTAAGGATTTATATACAAAGAAATATATGTAGCAATGTTTGATGTTGAGTGTATGACGTCACAGTATGGGGCGCCGTTTGTGTCAATAATACTTACGTGTTTTATATATACTTAATGTCGTATTATATAAAACTTTCAACACCAAATATAATATATCATGTGTTTTATAAAACTTCCGAACTGAAACATATAACTTCTTCAGCAAAATATATAACTTCCTATCCTTTATAAAACTTCGCTACTCATGTAAAACTTCCAAAGGAAAATATAAAACTTCACGTTTTTTATATAACTTCTTGTTGACGACAACTCTATTGGCCAGCGGTTTCCTTATTTCGTTCCCAGGTTATGCTCTTTCAAACACGATAAAATGGCGGCTGCTCTTGTGGACGTTTTGACCGATCTCCAGATTTTTTTGAATGGCCTGCCTGCTATATACTGTGAACTTCAAGGAAACTTAGATTGTAACGAGAAGGGCAAATTTCAAACGATGTTGAGACTCGCAGAAGAACAGGTTGTTGTTCTTTTTGGTATTTATCGCTTATCGAAATTAACCAAGAACCGACCTCACAAGCATGTGAAATTGGAAATGCCCTTTCACAATTAATGAAAATATATCAGTGTTTCTCCGACAAGTACTTTGACCTTTTAAAATGTGAGAGTACAACAGTGTCGATGTCTGCAGTTGCCTCTAGTGAGAAAGCTACTAGTGGAAGGCCAAGATTTATTGTGGATATAGATCACCTCCAAGGATTGAGAGAAATGGGATTTTCATGGACAAAAATTAGTTCTTTATTAGGAGTATCGAGGAGTACTATCATTAGACGGAGGAGGGAGTTTGGGTTGGATGAAACCCCTGCATTCAGTGATATGACTGATCAAGAGCTGGATGCTATGGTAGATTCAATTCTAAATGTTTGCCCAAATTCAGGTGAGGTAATGGTCCGAGGAGCCTTACTTGGAAGGGGTGTAAAAGTACAGAGACGACGCTTAAGGGAGTCACTTACTAGAGTTGATCCAATAGGAAGAGAGATGAGACGGCGCTACACAATTAAGAGACGGGTTTACAATGTTCCTGCTCCTAATGCATTATGGTGAGTAAAAAACCCTTTTCTCCCATGAAAGTACTATTCTCTGTCTTAACTTATGTCTGTTGTCTCTAGGCACATAGATGGAAATCATAAGTTGATTAGATGGCAATTAGTCATTCATGGAGCAATAGATGGCTATTCCAGAGCAATAACATTTTTAAGATGCTCTTCCAACAATGAGGCAATGACAGTCCTACGACTGTTTATTGAATCGATAGAAAAGTTCGGTTGTCCTGAGCGAATACGCAGTGATTATGGAACAGAGAACATTGGTGTTGCTCGATTTATGCTAGAAGAAAAGGGCCCATCGTGCAACCCTTTTATCACAGGGAGGTCTGTACATAATCAACGCATTGAACGGCTTTGGCGAGATCTCAGGCAGTGTGTTATAGGCTATTACAGGGATCTCTTCTATTATATGGAATCAGAAAACATGCTTGATCCCTCAAATGAGCTACATTTGTTTGGAATTCATTATGTTTTCCTTCCACGATTAAACAGATCTATTGATGAATTTATTATGCAATGGAACAATCATCCTTTGTCTTCAGTGCACTCAAACACCCCTTTGCAATTGTGGATGAATGGGGTTCATCACATGTGCAACTCTACTCAGGATGTTATTCAAAGCTATGGAATTGATTATGATGCACCCTTACCACAGATTCAAACAAGCAACACTGTTGAAATCCCACAGTCTTCAGTGAGCCTAGAAGAAGGTGATGAGGCAATTTTGCAGCTACTTATTAACCCTCTAAGTGATGATGGTAATCATGGTATTGAACATTATAATTAAACCATGACTTTGCTAAGGCAATTTATTGGCAATTCTTAATGTGCATTTAAGCAATTTAAAACTATTTAAAGTGTATATTATCCTTGTTTTCAGTTTTGACATTCATATCAGTATGCTTGCAGCTATTGAATGCATTTAAAGCCAGAGTCATTCAGAGAGTGGCTACAGCATGATGATACAAATCGTAATTTATCCATTTGGCATGTATCCTATGCTGCACAATGTAGTAATTTCCTGGTATGAGAGTAAGAGTCTATGATCTAAAGATAATAGGTAGTTTATTGACTATATTCGTACCTATAAAAACATATGAAGAATAAATTTAAATATTTCAGAACCAAATGCTGATAACACATTAAGTTTAGCTGGTACCTCAATATTTATTTCTTACTTATTACATAACGTGGTACCATAACATTGATATGTAAATTATTTTATACTCTGTAAATCTAAAAGTCAAACAAGTGCACAGACCAGTGCACTTCATTTTTTATTCCTACCAGCTAAGCCACTAAACAGCAACAGTTTAATAATTCATTACTTTTTTGATAGATTAAGTGTTCTAAATAATGAAAACAATGAACCAGTTTCAAATTATAAGTCAAAAACCACTGTGTTCCCTGATTACAGACTATTAACTCAGGCTTAGTCTTAGCTTGGTGTCAGAATGTTCGTAATCACCTATGCTAATGTAAAAAAGTCACAACCTCAACAATACAAAGACTTGCACTCACTTTTGTTGAAATGCATGGAATTGAAAACTAAGCAACAGAATTACTGGTGTACTCAAACACAGCATCATATCTATGCATCATGTATTCAGCCAATTGTTAAAATCTGAGAGAAAGAATCATCAAAACCTTAAACTATACTCCACTGTGTTAGTTGAAGACACAAACTCAGACATTTCCAAATCCAAAACATTCTTTGAGCATGGATACCCCACATGATACCATATCATCAAATGATTTTATGTGTATTGGAAGCCTGAGTTCCAGTGCACATGTTGAGGCTGTTAGGCGACATTTACATCCTGACTCACATCCATGAACAAAAGTGATGGCAATTTTCTTTGAAAACCCTAGGGGAGGTACTTGTGTACAGCCAGTGATGAATTTTAGAACATCTGCAAGAGATATCTCATATTTTGACATGCCTGTTGGTAACAAGATAAAGATTATTAGAAATTTGTGTTGGTTAATATAAATATCAGATATAGGCTAGCATGGCTCTACTTCAAACAACAATAACAAAAAAAAAATTACAGGTATCTCCAAGATGGCCAATATGGCTATAAGCTTGGCATTAAATTGAAATTCCAAGAATACAACTGAATGAAGATATTGCTATAGAGAAATATGTACTATTCTTTCCATGCAATAGAAATGCATTAATCATAAGCAATTTTTTTACAGTTACTTGTATATTGTATATAATTAGTTTAAATATATTATTATGTAAGCGATCTACATTGAATTTGTTACATAAGATATGTATGTTTTATCTTATTAAGAATAAAGACATTTATTATCCTTAAGACATTTTATTATTATTAAATCCCACCTGAAAATATATTTTTTTAAATCTCTTGACTTATAACTACTAAGCTCATATAGCTCATTGATTTTTCTGCCCAATAAGATTCACATATTTGATCCAAACCATTTTCCATAAAAATGTATTTTTAAATCCATTTTTTATTTCATGACAAATTGTAGCCCATTTTGGTATTAAGAATTATGCACCCCAGCTTATTTTTTCACAAAGTGAATATTGAAATATCTATTTATTGAAGTGCCAAGTTTTTGTTTCTCACCTTCATACTCTACCATACAAATAAAGTCTGCAAACGCCTTGTAGGTAATAATTTCATCTTCCTTCAACTTCTGAGGGGGAGAAAAATTAATAGACCAAAGGGCCCGCAAGGATGCATTTGTTAGCTCTTCGAAGTTGTCAAAGGTGAAGACCTTTCTCATTTCCTCTTTATTCTTCGTAATCTCATCCAGTACCCCATACAACTCTAATCCTTTGGCCATCTGATTAAGCATCGGAATTTTTGGCTCTACATACACCTTGACATACACAGATCTAAAGAATAAAATTAATTAGTAAGTGTAAAAATATCTTGACATTGCAGTCAGTCATGTTTTTGAATTTTTTCAAGTCTCTCCAATCAGTTGTTTTGAGGTATATGCAAGGAATAACTTTACAGGCAAAGGTACTTGAAAGAGTACCTTTTCAGGCAAAAGTTATATATAGTAAAGGGGTATCTTTTTGCAGAAATTTGGTATGTAAAAGGGTAAGGATCAAAGAGTCCAGATGAAGTATCCCCATACAAAAAAAGTTTAAAGACACCCCCAGGGTTTACACACACCAATATGTCAAAGAGAAAACACCAAGAAATTATATAGATTCGCATATTTCATAATGAAAATATTTGGGTACCTTAGAATTTTGTCTTTGTTTTTAATCTTCTCTCTTTGAGGAACTCCTCGATATCCAACTTCATTTAAAATATCCATTGAATCATCTTCTGTCAATACCTCCTGCAGATCTTTTTCTGTTTCAACTGCCATTATCTAGATAAAGCAATGAAAATATCTTTTTCACTTTTTTGTTCTTGAACAAGAATCTCTCATTCCAACTGAAGTGTGGGAGACGCATTTCCATCAAAACATTGATGAATCAACAGATCATCTTAAATTCTATAATAACCAATTTTATTAATCTCCTCACTTTGTTTCTTTTGTGCAAGTCTCAATCTTAGCCAGTTTTCCAAATTTATATATTTTTCTCACCACACATCTTGAAAGAGCTACTTTTGAGATTACCTTGGAAATAGGTAAAGACAAGTCCAAATTTACTAAATCAATATTGCAATACAAGAAAAATAGTGGTTCTTTTTGCAGGTTTTTACTGTATTTCTCAGAAATTTTAGATTCAGTTGTACCACCCTTTATTAATTAATCAGTTATAATTACCTTTTCTGCAACCCTTTTGAATTTGCTATCTTTGATATTCTCAATTTGGGCTGGCACACCATCAAGGCCTGAGGACAAGTAGTCATACACCCAAGAGGCAAGAAAATTTGGTGCAGGCCCACCTTGAGCGAGGGACATGGCCATCAGCTCTCCTGCAACTTTAAAGCTGCCTTCTGTTAAGGCCACAGTACTTTCCAATGGAACAAATCCATCTTTGTCATCTTGGATAAAGAGACGTCTTTTCACATGTTCAAAAATTTCTAAAAAGAAAAGATTATTACATTAGAAAATTTTATATTTTTTTACTCTAAGTATTGCAAACTATTCTGTACCTGTGAAAAATTCTCTTCTTGGTCCCCCATCATCGACAGCAGCTTCACCAATGAAAACTACAGACAAGCGGTTTTCTGCTTCGATCCATGGCCTCTTTCTTCCCTCTAAATAGTCATCAAATATGAATTTTCTTTGTACATCAATGTGTGATGACTTCGCAGAAACTCACCCTTTAATTTTTTCTATTATGTATTTGAGCTCAGACTTCTCTTCTTCACGTTCTTGAGCCATGTGGTCAACATCTTGTGCTGGATTATCTTGATTATCTTCCACTTCCATAGTCAACATCAGGTTACTATAAACCAGCTCTGAAGCCCTGGCAACTCTCTCACAGCAGATATCGGCATGCTCTTCTATTAAGCTTAAAGGAAATGAAGTGTGGCAAGTGGGGCACATGACAGAGGAGATGGTTGGTGAACCAGTTTCATGACCGGCTGCTGAAGTATGGGCAATTGCAGGTGTAGGGTATGCATCCACATCAATGGTCGGTATCTGACTGGTAGAAGCAGAAGAGGTAAGGGTAGATGCCGATATCTGACTGGTAGAAGCAGAAGAGGTAAGGGCAGGTGCCGGTATCTGACTGGTAGATGCAGAAGAGCGATGGGTAGGTGCCGGTATCTGACTGGTAGATGCAGAAGAGGTAAGGGTAGGTGCCGGTATCTGACTGGTAGATGCAGAAAAGCGATGGGCTTGCTCTGAAGCAACAGAAATTATAGCAGAGGCAGATTTTGACTTACTTGGCTTGCTTCCAAAAGTTGGCTTTAATAATTCTTCATCATCGGTTACTTCGGTACATTCATTCTCAGTATCTTCTTCATTTTCTTCAGGCACCCAACCAAAATCTTGTTCAATGCTCTCCCAGCTTCGAATGTAGATCGGGCCCTGTCCAGCAATATGCTTCAGCATCTTGGCATCCCACTGACGATTGATTTTGGGTTGGACTATCTTATTTCCCACAACCCTCACGAACTGGAACTTGTGTCCGTTTACTGACTGGAGTTTGTCTGCAAACAAACCTTCAAGCAATGAGCGGATTTCGTTCTCATTCATTTCTGACGGAATTTCCACGGCGCTCGCAACTAGCTCTCTCAAATACAGTTCTTCCCTTAACGGTCCTCGAGGAACATTGTTCATTCGTGGATCAGGCAATAATATAACATCTCTTATTACTGGCTTTGATGGCTTACTTGGTCGGCTGTAAGGTTTTTTTTTAGCACGTGGATTAAACGCCGTACTTGTTTTCACTCTTGACTCCTGGAACGATGATGGCAATGGTGTAGACTTTCTTATGCTAGGAAACAGCCGCTGCAAATTATTTTCAGGCACTTCTTGACTACTCGATTGACTTTCACTGTCTTGTTTTGAGCTCTTGTTGATAAGCTCTGCCAATCGTTTAAGTATCGATTCTTGTTTTTCATCCGCCATGACTACTTACAACCAGGATTATAAGGGAGTGCTAGTATCGAATTACGCGTTCACGTGGCGCCCCAGCAACAACCGCTGGCCAATAGAGTTTTCGTCAACAAGAAGTTATATAAAAAACGTGAAGTTTTATATTTTCCTTTGGAAGTTTTACATGAGTAGCGAAGTTTTATAAAGGATAGGAAGTTATATATTTTGCTGAAGAAGTTATATGTTTCAGTTCGGAAGTTTTATAAAACACATGATATATTATATTTGGTGTTGAAAGTTTTATATAATACGACATTAGTATATATAAAACACGTAAGTATTATTGACACAAACGGCGCCCCATATCACAGACTCCAAAAATAATCGTAAAAATATCATACTTTCGTACTGAATATCAAGAAAACACTTCATACAGTGATTATTGGACCTTTAAAGAGTATTTTTAGGAAGTTTCAGCTGAATCCAAGTTTGAGCGATTTTCATCGTAGTAGCACTTTAAACAATTAAATTTTGTTAGTTAACTTTTTCACGGGATATATGGCATGCACTCTTATATAAGCTTTTCATTTAATATCTATATATAGATGCATAATGTATTTAAGAATCGTTGGGACATTTTTTTATGAGTGTAAATAACTGCTACAGTAGTAATGTTGGTATAGAAATATATATATCATTGCAGAGTTTTAAATAGTGAGCCGGTATCGATTGCAATATGCTGATTGAATCAATTCATTGATATTAAACTAATATTTATAGATAAATTTGCAAACTTTTGTATTTCTATTGATCATTTAATTTGTCTTCTGCACAAGCAACTGATATAATATTCTAAGGGGATCCAGATTGCATTTTTTTGACTTAAAGACTTATTGCCACTTACCATGATGCATCACAATTTGTTTACATTTGAATCGTGTCACCACTGAGAAAACAATTCTAACCTTTTGGATAAACTCTTAAAAGAATGTAAAATAATCATTTTTGTGCTTTAATGCTGCTTTAATGCTATGTCGGAAAAGTATTTAATATCAAGTTATTATTCAGTATATGA
Organism: Actinia equina; assembly: GCA_011057435.1. Taxonomy (NCBI): domain Eukaryota; kingdom Metazoa; phylum Cnidaria; class Anthozoa; order Actiniaria; family Actiniidae; genus Actinia; species Actinia equina. Next base: position 322,590 of record WHPX01001209.1, read on the forward strand.
ATCTTTGAATTTCATGGACCACCAAATTCATCTGTGACCGCGGTGCATCACGGTAAGTGGCAATGTGTCTTTAAACCATTTGTTGTTTTATAATTTTGTCTGAATTGGTTGAAATTTAACCAATCATTGGCTTTCCAACAGAAAAACTCATCAACGATTGTTAATGATACATTCATGAAATCCCACAAATTGTCATCATTGTTTGTAGATTTTCTCTTCATATTTCCCCTGACATTTAGCCTTTAAAACCCAACTAAAAACATATGTGGTTTACTTTCTTCGAAACAGTTTTCTGGGTGACACATCATTATTGAGGATCTTTTGGCTTACCCTGGCCCTGAAGAATGCAGAAAACTGTGTTGTACAGGGAAGTTATCTGGTTGTACAACTCAATTTTTGAGCCTAATAGCTAAATAGCAAGGTTGATATTTTAATTTTTTTTTTTTTTTTTCTTTTTTGCCAGATTTTGCCACCTCAGTTTTATCAGCGCTGCAAAAAAATTTTGAAAAAATCCAACTAAAAACATGTGGTTTACTTTCTTCGAAACAGTTTTCTGGGTGGGACATCATTATTGAGGATCTTTTGGCTTACCCAGGCCCTGAAGAATGCAGAAAACTGTGTTTTACAGGGAAGTTATCTGGTCGTACAACTCAATTTTTGAGCCTAATAGCTAAATAGCAAGGTTGATATTTTAATTTTTTTTTTTTTTTTTTTTTTTTTTTTGCCAGATTTTGCCACCTCAGTTTTATCAGCACTGCAAAAATGTTTTGATGTTAAGTAGCTTTAGAAATACTTTATAATTACAATATATTATAATCATTTATTATAATTACAGATTTAAAAAAAAATAGAAAAAAAAAAAAACGGTTAACAAAAAAAAAACGTCTCTCGCTAGTGACTAACGTGCAAAAAAAAAAAGACTTTTGATCGGAAGGAATGATAATGGCTTTACCAATAGAGAAACCATGCAGCTTATGACAAGGGCTACTGATGAGTCAGCGTTTATCAGATGACTAGCGTGATGCAATTTGAAGCATTTTTGCTCGCTGCCAACATTATTAGGTAACACTATACATACATTGGATTGTCTTCACAGTTTGATCAGCAGGAGATGCTTTATTTAAACGTTATCATGGTTAATAAGGAAAGGTTTCGAAACACAGATCGAATGATGTAGTTTAAAATGAGGAAAACACGTTGCTGCAGTTGTTGCTGTTACCTTCATGACTATAACAGTTGCAGCAATTAACGATGACGTCAGACATGATGGCACGTAATCATATTGATGACTCCATATATATTTGTCTTAAAGCGCTTTACAACCACTTCCTAATTTGCTTCTTCCTCGTTTGAATATCTGACCCGTTAAAATAATATCAAGATGAGAGAAGTTTAACAGGAATAGAAATGGAGTTACAGAAAATAGTTTTGAGTAGACTTGCTAATCAGTTTTGAGTAAAAATTTTAATTTTGGAGTCCACAGTGTCAGATGAATAATGGATTCCATCTGTTGTAGCTATGCAGGACAAGCTAGAGTCAGTACGTGAAGAATCGCACGAGCTGATGACCATCGGCAACCCACGTATTAAACTGTGCACCGTCAGGTAGTTTGCTCCCTTCCTATTTTGAACTGACCAAAGAAAGACACGAAAGAAAGAAAGAAAGAAAGAAAAGAAAAAATGTAGAGAAAAATGAAAAGAAAAATTCGACTGACTGAACTTGCCAAAAAAACACGAAAGAAAGAAAGAAGGAAAGAAAGAAAGAAAGAAAGAAAGAAAGAAAGAAAGAGAGAAAGAAAGAAAGAAAGAAAGAAAAGAAAAGAAAAGAAAAGAAAAGAAAAAATGTAGAGAAAAAATTCGACTGAACTAGCCGAAAAAGAACATGAAAGAAAGAAAGAAGGAAAGAAAAGGAAGAGAGGAGAGAAAAGAAAGAAAAGAAAGAAGAAAGAAGAGAAAGAAAGAAAGAAAAAAGAAAAGAAAAGGAAAAAATGAAAAGAAAGAATCCGACTAGAAAAGAAAAGAGAAAAAAAGAAAAAAGAGAAAGGGAAAGAAGGAAGCGGAGGAAAAAGAAGAGAAGAGAGGAGGGAAGAAGAAAGAAAAGAAAAGGGAAAAGGCGAAGGAAAGAAAAGAAGGGGGAAAGAAAGAAAATGGGGAAGGGGAAAGGAGAGAGGGAAAATGAAAAAAGAAAGAAAAAGAAAAAGAGAGGGAGGAGGAAAGAAGGACGGACTAAGAAAGAAGAGAGGGGGGGGGGGAAAGGGGGGAAGGGGAAAGGAAAGAAAAGAGTGAGAAAGGGGGAAGGATGGGGAGGGGACTAAAGAGGGCGGAAGGAAGAGAGGAGGAAAGAAGAAAAGAAAAAGGGAAAGAAAAAAGAAAAGAACAGAAAAGAAGAAAGAGAAGGAGAAGAGAAAGAAAGAGAAAAAGAGGAAAGAGAAAGAGAAAGGAAAGAAAGAAAGAAAAAGAGAGGGAGGGAGGGAAGGAAAAGAAGAAAGAAAAAGGGAAAAGAAAGAAGAAGAAAAACGGGAAAAAATAACGAAATGCATGCCGAGGATAGAAAGAAAGAAAAGAAAAAATAATCGTGAAGTGTTAACAATAAAGCTCAAAGTCTACATTATTTCAAGTGTATAGTATCATTTATCTATTGATATTGTTTCTTCCATTCCATTAAGCGAATATAAGCGCGTTCAAACAGATCGGATCTATTAAACTGGTGGTGATAGATGGAAACAACTTCATTCCAAGCCACATAATATTCGTTTATATCCGTTGTTCACCATGCTCGTCTGTTATTGGCTATTCGTGCGTGCTTCCATTCAATGGCTGTCAGGTACGTACTGAATGACAGACAATTGATTACGAAACGTAAACAATGGTATAAATATGCATATCTGGTCTGGTTGTAAGGTGTTTCAGAAGATCAGACGAACGTGCGAAAACGAAAGTGCTTTCATAGCATCGTAAAGCTCGTTTATTCTGTTTTGGCCCATGGATAATCTATTCTTGACATGTTGTACGAGCTGCTTTCTTCTAGTTATACTTCTCTGTTCTACCACTAAGGCTTGTATACAAGACTCTGATTGCGGTGATGGACAACAACATTGTTGTAAGTCTCATTGCACGAGCTCAAGAATCAACTGTAACAAGATTTGTTTTAGCGACGAAGACTGTTCCAGGGACTACCTATGTACACAAAACATGTGTATGGCGTGTTCCAAGCGTTATGACTGCGAGCTGAAGAGCTGTTTTAACGATTCTGATTGCCCTTCCTCGCATCGTTGTAGTAACCACATGTGCAAGAAGATAAAACCGCCAAAACAGAACTTTTCTTTACTACCGTTTATAATAATCATCTCAGTGCTGGGTTTTGCTCTTTTAGTGCTCTGTTACACAGAAGGATGCTGGAAGGAAATTTTAGCTTATTTAAAATGGTATTTTGGTCGATATGGAAGGATTGCGAGAGATGAATGCGAAGCTGATCAAAGAGACTTTTGTGAGAGCGAAAGAGGAAGTCACCGCCACTCAAACAAATCATGCGTTGATTCACAACGGATCGCAGCTACTATGTCAAGCCACACACCATCTGAACTTAATCACACACACGAAACTAGAACGGACCGTAATTCTCCAAATACGTTACGAAATACACAGGTTATATCGCATAATAATGAAACATTAACCATGACTTTACCAGAGTCTATACCATCCCAGTCACGACCGACATTACTGACGTCATGTACGAGTTCAACTCGGTGTCAACAAGATGAGCAAGTTCCAAATTCTGTAGATTCTGGTTGTGTGCCATCATTGTCTAGCACACTGGAAGTAACAAGAAATACTTCTCCATTACCACCGAATTACTGTTCTTTGTTTAGGGAAGAAGGCGAAGAGCCTCCTCCGAAGTACGAAGATGTTGTCAACAACATGAACGCTTGTAGTCCAATTTGCATTGAAATGCAGTCGATGCGGTCTGAAACTGTTACGATAAATCAAAATACGGAAACTACTGTATAAAACTGAAAATAAAATAGAAGACATTTTTATTTATTTTATTTGTAAATGAAGTTAAAAAATAAGCAAATGACTAAGACACGTTTTCCCCTTTGCACCCTTAGGGTTAAACAAGAATCTAAAAATGAAAAAAAATTTTTTCCCCCGACCTTACAATTGTTAGCAAAAAAGTTTATTACAAATTACTGAATAGTTTTTTCAAACGCAGAGGTTATTATATATTATATTTATCAAAATACAACCTTATGTAATATAATTCAATATGTTTGTGTACGTGTGTAACATCTCCACAGATTTTCCTAAAAAATAGTGTATGATATATATTTTGTTTTTGACAGTGTTTAATTTTCTCCTAGTATTTTTTGACTGCATAATTATTTATTTCAGTTGCTAAATATTTGATTTATTTTATTTTTATTGTAGACACAACAACACAACAACATTCCACTTTGAAATGAATTTTAATGACATATTGTTAAATCGATAACGTTGACTCTAAAAAAGTTTCAGTGCAAGAAGACTTTAGCCATGAAACTAGAAGAAGACAGAATAAATGAAATAAAATCTTTGATATTGATTAAAATTAAGTGTTTTGAGTGCAAAATGATTGTCGTCAGGCGGGTAGTATCCGTGGACGCCATGACAGGAAGTGACGTTGGTAGATTCGTGACAGGAAGAGGAAGGGTTTTCGCTCGTTTAGTTGCGTCTCTTTTAGTGCGACAAGTCGGAAGCTTCCAAGTTGTCGATCACTACAGAAAGAACGTTTTTTTTTGTTTTTTTTTGCAGGATTTTTTCGGCCCCATAAAGCCTACTGGTACATTATGAAAGAGGCCATCCATCCATCCATCCATCCATCCATCCGTCTGTCCGTCCGTCCGTCCAGGAATTGCTCCGCGGGCAAACGAGCTTCAGTAAGTGTGGCTCTCGTAGTCAGTGAGGCCATTCGTTATTAATGGTACTCGCCTTCAGGCTCGTGTAATTACATGAACTTTCAAAACATCCCTAATACTGCCCTATTGTTAAAGTGCAAATGAACCCTTCGACAATACTTTCAGTACTGATTCTACACGAAGTAAATAGTTGAATGGTAAAATATTTCTTGATTTGAGTGATGCGTCTCTAAGTTATGAAGGTTTATACTTCCAATATGCTAATAAGTGTGACGTCTATTAAGGCTTAATTAAATATACAAAATTGAACTGGTTCATAGAAACAGTATTTAAAAAGCATCATTATTTTACTCATGGTTTACATGAAAGCTATTTTAAATTTTTATTTTCAAAATGGCCAGCATTTAGTATTACTAGTTACAACAAAAACACTCAAATACCTTACCTGACGTCACCATCATTAGCATATTGGAAGTATAAACCTTCATAACTTAGAGACGCATCACTCAATTCAAGAAATATTTTACCAATCAACTATTTACGTTATGCAGAACTAGTACTGAAAGTATTGTCGAAGGGTTCATGAGCACTTTAAAGAATAGCACTCGAGGTCGTGAGATTTCCGATGCAAGTACGCAAAAAAAAAAAAAAAAAAAAAAAATTAATACAAAAATACGAATAGGAATAGGAACTAAGATCACAGAAAATACCGAGAATCAAAACCAAGTCAAGCAAACGTTTCTGTCCGTAACTAGAGATTTAGCGTACTTAACTGTAAAAGTGTATATCGAGAAAAAAAAAAAATTTTTAAATCACTTATATGGTGAACAGTGCAGTAATTTGGTCGCAGTAATTTTTGTATGTGGTCTTCTCTCACAGATATAAACATACAATATGCAAATGAGACAAAAATTTGAGAAAAAAATCGACTCCACTTTGCCATACCCCCGAGACATCCGCAGAGCTGAGGCGGCGTATGGACTTCGGACCTGACGGCGATTAAATCCTTCTGCCCTTGGGTGTACGAATTACGCAAGAAAATGTTCTAGCCGAAGCATCAGGGGAGAGACCAGCCGGCCCCCAGACCATATCGGCTGATCCCTTGCATCTCTGCCACGCACGGAATCGGTTGAAAATATAATGTTAAAAAGTCTAGTCTATTCGGTGCATTGTTTTCACGGCTATTGTTATGCTGATTTACCTGGAACCGTGGTCCAGTGGGAAAAACTTGGGCTTCCATGACACTGAGTCAAGTTCGGTTTAGCAAAGTTAGTATCTGGATGGGTGACCTGAAAATTTTGACTACGGGGAAAAAAATTTTCCCCATACGTTTAAATCAATAGAAATCCACTTTAGTTTACGCAGAGAAGTTGTCAATAATTAAAAACTCGTAGGCACTTTAAAATCCGCAATTTTACACGTATGGCGCTTGCTTGAAAGATCAAAAAATTACTAGCTGAAGTAGGGGAGGAATCGACAGGGACCGCGGAGACGATCCCTTTACCTGATTTAGGAGTATCCCTTCACCTGATTTAAGAGTATCCCTTCACCTGATTTAAGAGTATCCCTTCACCTGATTTAGGAGTATCCCTTCACCTGATTTAAGAGTATCCCTTCACCTGATTTAAGAGTATCCCTTCACCTGATTTAGGAGTATCCATTCACCTGATTTAGGAGTATCCCTTCACCTGATTTAGGAGTATCCCTTCACCTGATTTAGGAGTATCCATTCACCTGATTTGAGAGTATCCCTTCACCTGATTTAAGTGTCCCTTAACCTGATTTAGGAGTATCCCTTACCTGATTTGAGAGTATCCCTTCACCTGATTTAGGAGTATCCCTTCACCTGATTTAGGAGTATCCATTCACCTGATTTAGGAGTATCCCTTCACCTGATTTAGGAGTATCCATTCACCTGATTTAGGAGTATCCCTTCACCTGATTTAAGAGTGTCCCTTCACCTGATTTAGGAGTATCCCTTACCTGATTTAGGAGTATCCCTTCACCTGATTTAAGAGTATCCCTTCACCTGATTTAGGAGTACATCTAAACAGCTAAAATACGGCTATGAACCTACTTGTACGAAAACCGTTCTATTTTGAGGTCATTTTTATATTGTTTTAAACAATAAAAAATATCGGCCGAAGTGAAAAAAGCGCAAAAAAGCGAACGTTTCTTATGGGATCCCTGTGGTATTTCCAGTCCTTCTCGTGTAAAGGAAGAGCTCCAAGATGGCGCTGGCTTCGCTTCAGGTAAGATGTGTTTTACTCAAAATAGCTCTACTTTATTCACCTCAAAAACCACTTGAATAACCAAACGATGCCTGAATCAGATATATATATTATTGTGGCCAATCTCGGAGCAGAAACTGGTGAAAGCAGTTGGTTAAATTATGTTTTTTTTAAAACAAAATGAAGGCTTATCTGTCAACATTAATATTGGTTGAGTTCAATTAAGTTTTCTACAAAAACCGACTTAATTTATGGAGTGAAGATGGTTTCACAAAAGAAATAAGAATTAGTATTATATATGAAAGATTAAGACTTAAACAGTTACTTAGGTTTTCTAACATATTTTTGGAATTGACTTTTGTTTGAAGTAGAGAAAGTTAGTTTAAAGTTTGTTAAAGTACCTACACCACCTAACTCAATACTTTCTGTATTGATTCTATATCAATTGAATATTTGAATGGTAAAATTTTCACATGATTTGAGTGATGCATCTTGGAGATATCAAGGTTTATACATCCAATATGCTAATGAGTGTGATGTCATTATAGGAATTTGAGTTTGTTTGTCATCATTTGTAAATTGAAACTTGATTACTATGAGGAAACAAATCTGCATTAACCTTTCCATAAACCCTGAGTAAGACAGCAAGTAATATATACAGTATGAGTGGCCATGTTGTATCAGATATACAAACTCGAGGCGTAGCTGAGCATTTGTATATTGGATACAATACAGACATGAACACTGTATATGACTTGTCAAACGTCTAGGTTAGTTCCTTTGTGTTTCACTAAAATTTTCAAAATTAAAGTGAATTTGGCCAAGAAAATCCAAGTAATTAAAGTTTATGCAAATGAACACAGATTTGTATCAGATTTACAACACTCTTCACGGTCGTGATTTCTGTTGTGTTTTCCTCATGAATTATTAATGAGTTTAATAAGGAATATATACAGGATGTTTCATTGCCCCAGAAAAGTTTTGTATATTTAACTATGACTATAATGACATCACAATCATTCAAATACCATTCAAATATTCACTTCATCTAGAATCAATACTGAAAAACCGATAGCAGTTTGATTTCATACATTTGCAGTAGCCACATACGATCGCTGAGCGCCTATTTTATTTGATATTTTATAACCATGGAATCCTCCGCAAGGTTTGCTCCACACACACTACCACTACATTCTATATTTACAACATACAACACTCAACTCACATGTTGATTTTTTATATTTTATGACCATCACTCCCTGTAAGGGGATCCTCTACAAGGTTCACTCCACATGCATTACACTACATTCTATATTTACAACATACAATACTCAACTCACATGTTGATTTTTTATATTTTATGACCATCACTCCCTGTAAGGGGATCCTCTACAAGGTTCACTCCACATGCATTACACTACATTCTATATTTACAACATACAATACTCAACTCACATGTTGATTTTTTATGTTTTATGACCATCACTCCCTGTAAGGGGATCCTCTGCAAGGTTCACTCCACATGCATTACACTACATTCTATATTTACAACATACAACACTCAACTCACATGTTGATTTTTTATATTTTATACCCATCACTCCCTATAAGGGGATCCTCTGCAAGGTTCGCTCCACATGCATTACACTACATTCTACGCATACAACACTCAACTTGCATATTCATTTTTATATTTTTCTATCATCACTTCTCACATGGAGCTCTTCTGTGAGGTTCACTCCACACACACTACCACTACATTAACTAGTGCAGTTTTCGTATGACTGTTAAAATTCACGGCACGAACACGGTCGTGACACAGCAAGGGATACGCCAGACAAATCACATTGTATGAGAATTTACTCTCCATCCAATCAAATCCACAAACCTGGCGCAGACACGCTCACGCCAAGGTCACGGCAATGCCAGACCAATCACCTTGCGCCTCAAAAAAATCAGCCAATTAAAATTCTAGAAAGCATCACGGTCACAGCACCTCACGCTTATGGCACTGAGCTTTTCACAGTCATACGAAAACTGCACTATTAACAACACTTGACTCACATGTTGATTTTTACAGAGAGAGAGTGGCGGGGGGGGGGGGGGGGAGGGGGGTCAGGGTGTGGCTAACTCACAAAGAATTGGCACAAAGATGTAAATTATAAGTTAAAAATAATTAAAATTAAACCACCAATTTTAAGAAAACTTTCCTTGCTTACATAGTTTTCCTTTAGCTTTGAAATAATAGAAGATCATGAGATACTAGTACAACAACCGCAGTACAAATATATATTTCATATATATATTCTTTTACACATATGTATATCTCCTATCGGGCCAATAAACCCACCTAATGCATCCTTGAAGTCTCACTTGAGACTTGGTAGCTCAGTGGTTAGAGCATGACACCGCAATCGCCAGGGCACACGTTAAAATCCCGTTCAAGACTGAGTCTTCCAAGTTGCTTCATATACTGCAAGGATCGGCTCAATTTGATACATTACAACCACAGTACAAATCTATATTTCACATATACATATTCTTATACACATAGTTACTAGAGAGTCCAGCGGATCAAGTAAACAATTTACTAAGCTATATAAGGTAGTTTAAGCCAAACATTTTGCTCGGATACCAGGCATTCTTTGATCCCCAACGAAATATTGAACACCCAACACTGAATATTTTATTTTTCTAGGGTCATGGTCATAGCCATGGCAACGGCAATGGACATGGTCATAGCCATGGTAACGGCCTTGGTCATGGCCATGGTCCTGGGGGACTATTTGCTGATATGGGTGGTACCTTCGACAAGCCCTACCCAATACAATCATCTGGTCCTTTACAAACCGAAGTGGCTCCAAGCCCATTTGGTGACGCACCAATGGTAGAATTGGATTACAGTCTGTTCGACTTGGTGAAAGCTACGCAGTACGGCATATTAAGTAGAGTGAAGGAGCTGGTAGAGAAGGAAGATGTGGATCCTAAGCAGACTGATAATGAGAATATAACAGCTTTACATTGGGCGGCAATCAACAATAGGATTGATATAGCAGAGTAAGAACATGATTTATGTCGAGAATAATGAATGGTTGTAAATATACGATGATGGTGATAATGATGATGATCATGATGTTAATGATGGTGTTAATGATAGTGATGATGATGGTGGTGGTGATGATGATGTTAATGATGGTGTTAATGATAGTGATGATGATGGTGGTGGTGATGATGATGGTGATAGTGATGATGATGATGATATTAATGATGGTGTTAATGATAGTGATGATGATGGTGGTGGTGATGATGATGTTAATGATGGTGTTAATGATAGTGATGGTGGTGGTGATGATGATGGTGGTGGTGATGATGATGTTAATGATGGTGTTAATGATAGTGATGATGATGGTGGTGGTGATGATGATGTTAATGATGGTGTTAATGAAAGTGATGATGATGGTGGTGGTGATGATGATGTTAATGATGGTGTTAATGATAGTGATGATGATGGTGGTGGTGATGATGATGATGATGGTAATAGTGATGATGATGATGATATTAATGATGGTGTTAATGATAGTGATGATGATGGTGGTGGTGATAATGATGTTAATGATGGTGTTAATGATAGTGATGATGGTGATGATTATGATGATGGTGATGATGATGATGATTATGATTATGGTGATATAGATCATGGTGATGGCAGTGTGATACCAATGATGAATGGAGTGAAGCTAATGGTGGTGGTAGTTATTATTAGAGGTAATAATAATAAGATCATCATAATTTTACTTTATTATCTATACATAGAAACTAATCAATATTTGGTCTTCATTGATTTCTAGGTATTTAATATCGCAAGGTGTTGATGTTGATATTCAAGGTGGTATCCTAAATGGCACGCCTCTACACTGGGCAACAAAGTAATCATAGGTTTTTGGTTTTTATTTTAAAAATATGGTTGATAGCATACACTAAAATTAAGGTTGATAACATACAGTAAAATTAAGGTTGATAGCATACAGTAAAATTAAGGTTGATAACATACACTAAAATTAAGGTTGATAGCATACAGTAAAATTAAGGTTGATAACATACACTAAAATTAAGGTTGATAACATACAGTAAAATTAAGGTTGATAACATACAGTAAAATTAAGGTTGATAGCATACACTAAAATTAAGGTTGATAACATACAGTAAAATTAAGGTTGATATCATACAGTAAAATTAAGGTTGATAGCATACAGTAAAATTAAGGTTGATAGCATACACTAAAATTAAGGTTGATAGCATACAGTAAATAAGGTTAAGGTTGATAACATACAGTAAAATTAAGGTTGATAACATACAGTAAAATTAAGGTTGATAACATACAGTAAAATTAAGGTTGATAGCATACACTAAAATTAAGGTTGATAACATACAGTAAAATTAAGGTTGATAGCATACAGTAAAATTAAGGTTGATAGCATACAGTAAAATTAAGGTTGATAGCATACAGTAAAATTAAGGTTGATAGCATACAGTAAAATATGGTTGATAGCATACACTAAAATTAAGGTTGATAGCATACAGCAAACAGACCTTGTTCATCCTGGAGCAATGTTACCCATTTCAGACCACGTGTCTTTCTCTTGAGAATAAGATTCTTTGTTTGAGTTGTATCCATATTCATGTGTCTTCTCATGTGCAACTGTTAAACAAAGAAATGATACTCAAGGGAATGACACATGGTCTTGAGAATAAGATTCTTTGTTTGAGTTGTATCCAAATTCATGTGTCTTCTCATGTGCAACTGTTAAACAAAGAAATGATACTCAAGGGAATGACACGTGGTCTTGAAATTAAGTTTTTTGTTTGAGTTGTATCCAAATTCTTGTGTCTTCTCATGTACAACCGTTAAACGAAGTAATGATACTCTAGGGAAAAATCTGTAATGAGAAAACAAACTAAGAGAAAAGGTCTATCTATCACTTTTAAGTCATACAAAAAACACAGTCAAAATATAAAGCTATATATAAAGATCTTACAATGGTCTTTATATTTTTAGTGTGGCTTTTTGTATGACTTTTCCCTAGAGTATTATTTCTTTGTTTAACTATGACAATACAATAGTCTATGTTCTCATTTCTTTTTAACAGGCAAGGGCATCTACAGATAGTTATCTGTTTAATGAAACACAAAGCAAACCCAGAAATACAGGATGTAGAAGGTAAATTTGACAATAATAATATAAGGATAATATCTTTATGCTACATAGTGATATGGGGACACTCACTACCATTAGATTGGTGGAATTTTGACCCCTTAGCAAGGAAGGAAACAACAAATGAGTAGGAATTGAAGTCATTATTGTCTTGTAGGATGTACTGTGTTACACGTGGCAGCACAGAATGGACATACCTCTATAATGGCATATCTACTGGCCAAGGGAATGGTTAGTATGTACACAACTGTAGTATAGTGGATGGGTAAGTGGGTGGATGGATGGATGGATGGATGGATGGATGGATGGATGGATGGATGGATGGATGGATGGATGGATGGATGGATGGATGGATGGATGGATGGATGGATGGATGGATGGATGGATGGATGGATGGATGGATAGATGGATGAATAGATGGATGGATGGATGGATGGATGGATGGATGGATGGATGGATGGGTGGGTGGATGGATGCATGGATGAATGAATGGATGGATGATTGGATGGATGGATGGATGGGTGGGTGGATGAGTGGGTGGGTTGGTGGATGGATGGATGTATGGATGTATGGATGGATGCATGCATGCATGGATGCATGGATGCATGCATGCATGCATGCATGCATGCATGGATGGATAGATGGATGGATGCATGGATGCATGGATGGATGGATGGATGGATGGATGGATGGACAAGTGGGTGGATGAATAGATGGATGAATAGATGGATGAATAGATGGATGAATAGATGGATGAATAGATGGATGAATAGATGGATGAATAGATGGATGAATAGATGGATGAATAGATGGATGAATAGATGGATGAATAGATGGATGAATAGATAGGTGAGATAATGGTTGAATGAATGATTTTGTCTATTGATATTGAGCATATTGTTATTTTAGGATGTTGATTTGAGAGATAGGAATGGTATGACCCCCCTGATGTGGGCTTCGTATCGATGCTTTGGGTGAGTAGAGTGTTGCTATAGCAACAACAGTCACATTCACCTTAGTAGTGGCAATAAATGTTGCATTAAGGTGGCTGCCTACTTTTGAACGTTCGAATTGAGCCCACGAAGTGCGTGCGCTCAAAAACCACTGAAAAATCTACAAGACTTCTTTGAAGAACCATACGCGTTTTGAGCTTCAACAGGGCAAAACCCTCAAATTTTGCACGGGACTCTATATTTTTTGATAGCTCATTTAAAAAAACTCCTAAAAATCTAGGTTATATCAACATTTTAGGAAAAGTTTAAATCAGGAACGCGTGAAAAAATAGATTTTTGTTCGACTTTATGAGATTTTTTAAGAGCACCGAAACTACAAAATATGACAAATCAATGTATCTCTCTGTCTTTTTGTTGAAAATATCCATGTATTATTGTAGAATGATTGACTAGCCTTCATTCATGCAATCATATAGTCTGCAAATAACTATTATCTTATTCATCTTAATTTTTTTCTAATCACTTCCGGTGACGCAATTTTTACTCCAAAAGCTTGTGCGTAGGCTTCCATTAAATGCTGATTATCTCGAAAACGAGCTCGGGACACCCTATTTTTCTTTCCAGATTTGGAATCAGCATTAAATTTCAATTCGGAAAATCGAAGTTTTAAAAAAAGCTTAAATCAATTTCCAAAAGTAGGCAGTCACCTTAAGAGAAAATGATTTCGAACCCTGGCGTTGAAGTTTATTGTAAAATGTGACCGTCCAGGTAAGTGTAGTCTATTGTAGTGTAGTCCACCAAGAACAGTCTTTCTCAAAACTTCACTCACCTGGACGATCTTCTTTCACAACAAAAGTCACATTATTTTACATTATTTATTAACTTTACATGGTCATGTTTGTCATATTACAGCGTCGATGCCGTTAGAATGCTTATCAACTTGAACGCTTCAATAAATGTCTCTGATAATGTTCAATGCAACACAGGTAGGTGTTATTCACAACAGCCTTCAAAATCTACAAATTTTATCTAGATCCAGTCATCCCGAAATAACCTCTGGGCTGATCTAAGTCAGGGCATTGCTAACTCACAGATCGAACCCTGAAACATCCTCTGGGCTGATCTAAGTCAGGGCACAGCTAACTCACAGATCAAACCCTGAAACAACCTCTGGGCTGATCTAAGTCAGTGCATGGCTAACTCACAGATGAAACCCTGAAACAACCTCTGGGCTGATCTAAGTCAGGGCACAGCTAACTCACAGATTGACCCTTGAAACAACCTCTGGGCTGATGTAAGTCAGGGCATGGCTAACTCACAGATTGAACACTGAAACAACCCCTGGGCTGATCTAAGTCAGGGCATGGCTAACCCACAGATAGAACCCTGAAACAACCTCTGGGCTGATCTAAGTCAGGGCATGGCTAACTCACAGATTGAACCCTGAAACAACCTCTGGGCTGATCTAAGTCAGGGCATGGCTAACTCACAGATTGAACCCTGAAACAACCTCTGGGCTGATCTAAGTCAGGGCAAGGCTCACTTCTAAGTCTGTTGATAATCACGACATTGACATGCATTATTCCCACATAATGTTGGTTTATGTTTTAAATACTTAGCTCTCCATTGGAGCATCATGTCAAACAATCACAATGTTCTCCATCCACTGGCCAAGGCTGGTGCCTCTCTAGACGCCGTCAATTCCAAGGTATATTACTGTGCGACTACACCAACCAAGGCCACACAGACAAATTTTCATACAAATTAGCCAATCACGATTAAGTATTTAAACAATAGAGTATATACAAATTTTCACATTTTCCTCTTTAAAGTCATATATTTGACTTTAGATGAGAATATGTAGACCGCATAGGCGGTCCACATATTCTCATCTTTGCATCATAATTACCGCTACCTAACATCTATTTCACCCCGTCCTGCTCTCAGTCTGACCTCTAGCTCAGCTGGTAGAGCATCGGTAGTACAATTCCGAAGGTCGTGGGTTCGATTCCCAGCGAGGTCGGAAATTAATTTTTCTGTATTTAACTCCAAGGGCCTTCGTCCGGAATAACCTCGTTCCCAAGCACTATAACTTATCTATATTTCTATATCTTCATATATTTTACTTTATACGAGTGTGTGTATGATCTGAATATTGAACAAGAAACAGTTTAAAACCCAGAATTCACTCATTCATCTGTTATGCAGCGTTAAAATGTGAGTTGGGAATTTGATTTGAAATTTGTTTAGGTGGCTTTGGTTGATGTAGTCGCACTGTAAATAAAAAAGCTAATTGAAGGGGGAGAAATTAGTAACCACGATTTTCTATAATCACCTTGGAAGGCAGCCATGTTAGATGGCAGGAACAATATTTACATGAGAAATAATTCAATTTCCGAGAGCAAAGGGATTTTATTGTTCTGCCACCCAACCACAGGCAGTCCAAGCTGGATTATGGGCGCCGACATGTAACAGCAGCCATGTTAGATGGTAGGAACAATACAATCGTTTTACATGAGAAAGAAATCCATTCCCAAGATCAAAGGGATTTTATTGTTTTGCCATCTAACCACAGGAAGCCCAAGCTGGATTATGGTGCCTGCACGTGATGGTGCAAAACCTCTATTGTCTTTTACAGGGTTCTTAAACTCCTTAAAAAGTGCTGGAATTTAAAATGTATTTTCAAGGGCACTTGAAACTCCTTGAAAATAGAAAAAAAGTAGAAATGTCCTTGAATATTCCTTGAAAAAAAATTGTCCATGAAAAAATGCCAGTAAAACTTTCAAGAAATGTAAACCATGAGTCGTTGTCATTGGTTAAAATTAGAGATTTTCACTACGTCTCAGGAGAATCGTCTTTTTCTATTATTTTTTAAGTTTCCAGAACTTAGTGGCTCAATGTGGCGTGGATATCACGTGACAAATTCGCACATCTCGATTAGCACTGGTATTTTCTTCACTTTTTTTCATACCAAAATGAAACCCTCTTAAGAGTTACTCCTTGCAAAATGTCATTTTGGTCCTTGAATACTCCTTGAAAACTCCTTGAATAATTTCTTGGGAACCTAACACGAACCCTGCTTTTATCTCCTCTCTTAATGATGATTATATTCTTTATTTCCTTAATAACTAAGAATCACATTTTTGCTTCATAATAATAATCATAATAATAATAATTGGGAAGCACGAGTGGGGTGCACAGCGAATGTGTCACCTTTCACCTTTGCAGCCTGGGCTTGAGTCCTGCCAATCCTGATGTCATATGTGAGTAGAGTTGCTCGTTTGGACCTCATGTGCAACAAGGATTTTTCTCTGGTTTTTCCAGTGTTCTTTCCTTTGCAAAAATAACCTCCCCCACCCCCTCCCCCCCTCCAACCCCCATTTCCCCTGGAGATAAAGTAAGATAAATAATGATTGCCAGTACTGCCCTTATTTTAAATCATATTCCATTATTTTATATCTATTTCACCCTGGCCTGCTCTCAGTCTGACCTCTAGCTCAGCTGGTAGAGCATTGGTAGTACAATTCCGAAGGTCAATCGTGGGTTTGATTCCCAGCGAGGTCAGAAATTAATTTTTCCGAATTTAATTCCAAGGGTTTTTCGCCCGGAATAACCTCGTTCCCAAGCACTATAACTTATCTATATTTCTATATCTTCATGTATTCCATTATTTTATATCATTGTGTTGAAAGGGTGAAGTACCAGGGGACATCGCAGCACAGAAGAAAAACAAATGGATATCTGCACAACTTGATCTGATAGCAAGAGACAGGGGGAAAGGAAAGCCAGCATTTTTACAATCATTTATTAGAGACAAGGTAATATGCCAGTTTTGCATCAATGCATACCATTTTTTTTAAAGAGCACAGGCTCATTCGCACAGGCTTAGCCCTGTTTATAAGTCAGCTATTCACAGAGAGAATATGAGATTTCAAAACATTGGTGTTGTTCAAGCTTCACATTCTTTACGTTAAAAATGAATTTTGTAAATGATTTGCTCTTACATGAGGCTAAGCCTGTGCATTGAGATAGTCATAAAACACAGTGGCATTTAC
The DNA here is from genome assembly GCA_011057435.1 of Actinia equina. NCBI lineage: Eukaryota > Metazoa > Cnidaria > Anthozoa > Actiniaria > Actiniidae > Actinia > Actinia equina. The sequence continues at coordinate 339,935 of WHPX01001209.1, forward strand.
TGAATGAGAATATAAACTATTTTATTGTCGTAGTTAAACAAAGAAATAATACTCTAGGGAAAAGTCTGTAATGGGAAAACAATTCACCAAGAGAAAAGGTCTATCTATCACTTTCAACTCATACGAAAACCACAGTAAAAATATAAAGCTATATATAAAGATCTCGTAAGATCACATGAATATGGATACGACTCAAACAAAGAGTCTTATTCTCAAGACCATGTGTCATTCCCTAGAGTATCATTTCTTTGTTTAATGGTTGCACATGAGAAGACACATGATTGATATGGATACAACTCAAACAAAGAATCTTATTCTCAAGACCATGTGTCATTCCCTAGAGTATCATTTCTTTGTTTAATGGTTGCACATGAGAAGACACATGATTGATATGGATACAACTCAAACAAAGAATCTTATTCTCAAGACCATGTGTCATTCCCTAGAGTATCATTTCTTTGTTTAATGGTTACACATGAGAAGACACATGAATATGGATACAACTCAAACAAAGAATATTTATTACTAGACATTTGGTTATACATTAGCAATTCCATGGTTGGGGGAAAACTGAGTCAATTGCAGTGCATTGTGGGGCATGTAGGGAACATATTTCCAAGGTGGCGTCTATTTTGTCCCCTCAAACAGCCCCACAATGCGCTGCAATACCAGCTTGACCCAGTGTTCTCCTTGACCTGTGAATGAATAATTCAACTCAATATACATTAGTTCTTTGGAATGGTATTCTCCCCTCAACATTGAAATAGGTATTAATTACGCATATATTTTTTTCCAGGAAACACGGCGCTACGTGCTGCTCGTCACTCCTATAGTATCGATGTTCCTGATTGGTGCCATCTTGGAATATTCTCCCACCTGGTACATCATGTTACTTTTACTTGGTGTCTTGTCATCTGTCATTTGGCATATAATGAGGTAACGCCCCCAATATTTTACTTTTACTTTTAATTCCCCTCCATATGGGAGGTATGGATATTCTAATTCCCCTCCATGGGGGAGGTATGGATATTCTAATTCCCCTCCATGGGGGAGGTATGGATATTCTAATTCCCCTCCATGGGGGAGGTATGGATATTCTAATTCCCCTCCATAGGGGAGGTATGGATATTTTCTTGATCATATATTTTCTCATTCCAGGCTGTTTGTATTTTTTCTTGATTTCGAGAGTTTTATAACCTTTGGTGTCACTTTGGGGGCAAAAGTATTCCTTTATTACAATATTTTTTACAACTTCTGGCCTTATATCCTTTGATAGATATGCTACATATTTACAGATTTCAATCTAATTTTTTACATTGCTATGTAACTCTTTTTTGTGTTTTATACACTCGATAACGGCTCCGCACCACCACGTGATGGCAGCCAATGACAGGAGGCACGACCATAGAGTTTTTCCCCTCAGAAACTAAATTCTTTTTCACGTAAATCAGTTTAGACCTCCCTGGCTGGGGCGTAATGTTTTTCCATTTCATACCACGTGTCATTTCCTAGAGTATAAGATTGTTTGTGTTGTATATATATTCATGTGCCTTCTCCTGTGCAACCGAGCGCAAGCATTAAACAAATAAATGATACTCTAGGAAATGACACGTGGTCTGAAACGGGAAAACATTACGCCCGAGCCGAGAAGGTCTCTTGTTCCTGCCTCCTGTCATGGCTGCCATCACGTGATGATGCAAAGACTCTATTGCAAAACCATGGTTGTGTTGAGAGCATAGACAGCTCTCATGCTTTCAGCTTTTTATATCGACTGCATAGCACAAATGAATGCATCATAATATAATCATGTCATTTGCTAGAATACCTTTTGGCCTTAGTGTTCATGTTCTTTGTTTTGAACCCAACATTGTTTTTGCAATTGAGTGTATGTTGGTGTTGCCGAGGTATTAATCGCACAGTATACATGATGTATATATATAGACCCCTTGCATGTGATGTCAAACGTCAAAGCAGCTCAATAGACCCCTTGCATGTGACGTCAAAGCAGGTCAATAGACCCCTTGCATGTGACGTCAAAGCAGGTCAATAGACCCCTTGTATGTGACGTCAAAGCAGCTTAATAGACCCCTTGTATGTGACGTCAAAGCAGCTTAATAGACCCCTTGTATGTGACGTCAAAGCAGCTTAATAGACCCCTTGTATGTGACGTCAAAGCAGCTCAATAGACCCCTTGTATGTGACGTCAAAGCAGCTCAATAGACCCCTTGTATGTGACGTCAAAGCAGCTTAATAGACCCCTTGTATGTGACATCAAAGCAGCTCAATAGACCCCTTGTATGTGACGTCAAAGCAGCTTAATAGACCCCTTGTATGTGACGTCAAAGCAGCTCAATAGACCCCTTGTATGTGACGTCAAAGCAGCTCAATAGACCCCTTGCATGTGATGTCACAGCAGGTCAATAGACCCCTTACATGTGACGTCAAAGCAGCTCAATTTGGAGGTCAATAACAAAAGAATTCAATCCCATGAGGATTTGAAACCTTTTGTAATGCTTTCCAAATAAGCATGAAGCATGATGACGTTTTACCCCCATCTCTAGACCATAATCCTTTTCACACTGCTTTTGTTCTTTAATTATGACTATTGTTCCTGTATTCTCTAAGGAATCAAAAAATTTAATATGAAAGAATTTTAAAAACTATTATAGTATAGAGTCGGGGATAAAACGTCATGTCGCTTCAGGCTTATTGAACTGCATTCCGATGGAGGAGGTGGGGTCTATTGCACATAGGTTACATTGCGGCACATACTTGTCATTTCTAAGGTGCATGTTAATATTTATTCTTCTCAAAACGTTTATTTTTTCAGATTTTTAAATATTCAAACTGATCCTGGTAATGTGTTGCCTTGTGCAATATACCTAGCAACTAAGTGCTATATGTATACCACTTGGTTTGTTTATTATTGGCCCTATATCCTTCAGCATTAACATAACATAATCCCTAGGGGTCAATGTGTAGTTCCAAAAATTATCCATAACCCTTTCATGGAGGAATTTTTTTAAGACCCCCCCCCCCCCTACCCCCGGAAATTCCAATTTTCTTCAATACAAACTCTGTAATTTTAAGCTCCTTCTCTGACCCACTCTTCGGAAATTCCAAATTCCTCTGTGGGGTGGCTATGGATAATTTCTGGAAGTACACAATAACACAAGTGAGATTTGTTTCTGCAGTTCAAATCATAAACATCCATTTCTGTGTCTGCGAGTTGCATGCTGAAATTTGTTTTTTTGTGGCCATCAATTCAATCAAACCTAATCATCAGTCAGTACCTTTTTTATTTTTGACTGGTGACAGTAAAAAACTAAATTTCATTCAAATTATTTACGTGTGAGTGTGTTCCGCTGTGCCATTTAGGATTCTAACCACGAAATAATGCACACCTCTCATTTCTCTAGCATAACATATTTAGCCTATATTTTGTGAGGGTAGGGTAGGGTAGTTCGGGGATAGTTTCACTTAATTATACATACTCACAGCTCATTCAGTTTTCCTTAACCATGTGCAATCGTGAAAACACCAAAGGTCTTAATTATTTTCTTTGCGAATACTGCTGGCCTGATGTACTGCTTTTACAAGGCATGGACAACCGACCCAGGTTACCTCAAGACCACACCAGCCGAGCAAAAACGAGTAAGTCTAGGTACCATAATTATTCATCCAACATGGTGGCTCACATACATGAATTATGGAACTCGTAAAAAAGATGGTCATTATTTGTTAATACTTTTTTACGTGTTCGACAGACTATTATTCAATTAGCCGAGAAGAATTCTTTAGACTTTGTTCACTTTTGTTCTACATGCTTGGTAAGTTGACAGACTGTCAGTTCAACAATGTAATGACCTCTGGGCTGATCTAAGTCAGGGCATGGCTAACTCACAGATCAACCCTGAAACAACCTCTGGGCTAATCTAAGTCAGGGCATGGCAAACTCACAGATCAAACCCTGAAACAACCTCTGGTCTAATCTAAGTCAGGGCATGGCTAACTCACAGATTGACCCCTGAAACAACCTCTGGGCCAATCTAAGTCAGGGCATGGCTAACTTACAGATAGAACCCTGAAACAACCTCTGGGCTAATCTAAGCTAACTCACAGATTGACCCCTGAAACAACCTCTGGGCTGATCTAAGTCAGGGCATGGCTAACTCATAGATTAAACCCTGAAACAACCTCTGGGCTGATCTAAGTCAGGGCATGGCTAACTCACAGATTGACCCCTGAAACAACCTCTGGGCCAATCTAAGTCAGGGCATGGCTAACTTACAGATAGAACCCTGAAACAACCTCTGGGCTAATCTAAGCTAACTCACAGATTGACCCCTGAAACAACCTCTGGGCTGATCTAAGTCAGGGCATGGCTAACTCACAGATTGACCCCTGAAACAACCTCTGGGCTAATCTAAGCTAACTCACAGATTGACCCCTGAAACAACCTCTGGGCTGATCTAAGTCAGGGCATGGCTAACTCATAGATTAAACCCTGAAACAACCTCTGGGCTGATCTAAGTCAGGGCATGGACCCTAGAGAGGTGATAGGTGAGTGTATTATTGCTACACCACCCTTGATTCAGTCTTTAAACATCCCTCCCTCCCCTCCCACAAAGAAATTTGTATATATTACTCGTGATATTCTTTTTAGATCCGTAAGCCAATCAGATCCAAGCATTGTTCAGTGTGTAATCGATGTGTTGCTAGATTTGATCATCACTGTCCCTGGGTAGAGAACTGTATTGGTAAGAATATACTATACATTTGATCCAGGTTATAAGTACCCCACCCTATGATTGAGAACCCCCTCAGATTATAAGCCTACTTTGTCATAAGCCTTGGTAATTATCCATCAAAAAAATTTATCTAACATCATACTATCAGGTATTTTGTGACAAACGGTTATAGTTTTTATAACAGATTTATTATTGTGGATGAGCCATGTAATTGCATTATGTACAGTGGTGTGCCATAATGTGCCATAATGTACCTTGACATAGCTTGCATCTGTGATTGGTTCGTCACACATCATCATACCATGACTGTACTCAATAATACTAGTCTAACACGTTTCTTTTAATAAATGATGACATAACCTCTTTTTCTTGTATTGTCCAACAGGTTCTGGTAATCACCATTACTTTATCGGATACCTGTTTTTCCTGTTTGTGATGATCAATGTGTATACGTATGGCGCGTTTGTTTGTAAGTCTCTTACTTGCTATCACTTTATTTCTATGTTTTGTCTCCTGTCGATATACTGGTGTTGGCCACCCACTGCAGTGCATTCTGGGACAGTTTTAGGGGTCATATGTTATTTTCAAGATGGTGTCTGCTAAGGAAAGTTATTTTATTGGAGAGAGGGGGGGTGGGGCTTTAGGTGGGTCACCAGCTGTAACAATTTAAACATTTTGAAGGGTCAACTTGTTCACTTTGATGAAAGCTGTTTCCTTTAAGCAGGGCCGTAGCTACAGTCCCACAATGCACTGCAATGCCAACTTGCCCAGTCTTTCCTCAACCTCAGATTAACTAACATTGATTCATGTCTGTTGTGTAGATTACATCAATGTGTGCAGTGGATACACCGGTGGCTGGTGGGATGCTATTTCTCGTAGTGCTCATTGTTCTCCATGGGTGTCGTGGGGTTTTGGTAACGCCATGTTTCACTTCTTATGGGTTGGAGCCTTGTTCTTTTGTCAGTCTTATCAGGTCAGTGGTTATGTCTAGTATTCACATGTGCTGTGGTCTCAGCTATTGTTTGCTAGTATAGGTCACCAGTAGTGGAGCCTTGTTCTTTTGTCAGTCTTATCAGGTCAGTGGTTATGTCTAGTTTTCACATGTGCTGTCGTCTCAGCTATTTGTTTGCTAGTATAGGTCAGCGGTAGTGACAAGTATTGCCGTGCATAGTTTTCTATAGTGCATAGTTTTCTATAGCCCCCTTGCAGTGCATTATGGGACTATTTCAAACAATCCCACAATGCAATGCAATACCAACTCAACCTAAATATACCTCTGATCATAAAGTTACAAATATTGATAAGCGCAACGAAGCGGTGACCAGTGAGGGTCATGGGAAGCATATCATTATGATATCAGGTCAGCAGTGAGATAAATATTTATTATATTTTTATTAATCAATCAGTTGTTCTGGGTTGGCATGACAACGAACGAGCGTCTCAATATGGGTCGTTATTCCCACATGATGGATCATACTGGTGTACCCAAAAGTCCCTTCAGGTAAACCAATATCACACTTTACCTCAATGTTATCTTATTTCACACCATGTGTTATTTAATTAAGATTAAGATTCTTGGTTTGAGTTCTATCCATATTCATGTATAACTGTTCAACAAAGAACTAATACTCAAGGGAATGACATGTGGTCTGAGATGGAAAACTTTACTTGTGAAGAAAAAAATAATACTAAAGGGAATGACATGTGGTATGAGATGGAAATATTACTGTTGAAGGAAGAAATAATACTCAAGGGAATGGCATGTGGTCTGAGATGGAAAACATTACTGGTGAAGAAAGAACTAATACTCAAGGGAATGACATGTGGTCTGAGATTGAAAACATTACTGATGAAGAAAGAAATAGTACTCAAGGGAATGACATGTGGTCTGAGATGGAAAACATAAATGTGAAGAAATAACGAATGATGGAGATGGGGAAAGAAATAATACTCGAGGGAATAACACATGTTTTTAAATGTGTGGTTTCAATAAGTATCCATACCTCAGAAAGAGAGGTGGGAGAAGCATTTATTCACTACACAATGGGAAAACATTACACCTACATTGTCTGACCTACTTGTATATAAATATCCCTACCCCACCCTAGAGGAAATCAGAAAGAGAGGTGGGAGAAACCTTTATGCACTACACAATGGGAACATACACCAAAGCTAAAAAGGTCTATTTGCAGTGAATCACAATACCTTGTCTGACCTACTTAATGTGTGTGTATGATTTTTTTTTCCTTTCAGCCGGACTGTCATTGGAAACATTGCTGATTTTTTTGGCTTTAGTTTCTTTGGTCTAATAAGACCCAAACGAGTGGACTGGAAGCGACAGTACAGCGTTGAGACCAACTCTTTCAATCAGCATGTGTAGGCCTTCACCATATAAGGACATGGAACCTGATTGGCCAACACATTTTATTCATTACCAAATAAGGATATGGAACCTGATTGGTTCACACATCAAACCTGATTGGCTCAACATCACTCGTACTTTTCCATATAAGTAATAGAGTCACGCAATATCTGTGAAAAATGGTGACTGGTATCACCATATTAGGAATATGTCATGCCGTATAGTCGTTAGATAATAAGAACATAGAAAGAACATAGATCCCTTACTGAGATAGTGAACATGGTGCAATGTGGTGTAGCTTGAGTACAACTATCTGTTGTTCGTCATGCCTTATATGGTGTTGATGAAAGCTAGACCTGGGAAAAGGAACAAGGTGCATCGTGGTGTAGCTTGGGTACAAACATCTCAGATAAGTGTTTTCTTTATGTTCATACCCAAGTTAGACCATCCTGTTTATCGTACTGACTCAGAATCAAGACACTTAGATATTAGAGTAACTGTTACTGGACAAACTGGGTCCTTCTATCCTCCGGATGCTATGTCGTCAAACATGATGACGTATCTCCAGTGCATAGAAAGGCCAACCATACTGAACAAAGCTCCTCTTCGCATGTAGTAGGCTACTGCAAGAGATAAGGGGAAAGACTTGTCCCTAGCATCAGGGTCACCCTACCTTGGTGTAAACAGCACCTAAGACTTGTACACACTGTAGTAAGGGGAAAGACTTGTCCCTAGCATCAGGGTCACTCTACCTTGATGTAAACAGCACCTAAGACTTGTACACACTGTAGTAAGGGGAAAGACTTGTCCCTAGCATCAGGGTCACTCTACCTTGATGTAAACAGCACCTAAGACTTGTACACACTGTAGTAAGGGGAAAGACTTGTCCCTTGCATCAGGGTCACTCTACCTTGGTGTAAACAGCACCTAAGACTTGTACACACTGTAGTAAGGGGAAAGACTTGTCCCTAGCATCAGGATCACCCTACCTTGGTGTAAACAGCACCTAAGACTTGTACACACTGTAGTAAGGGGAAAGACTTGTCCCTAGCATCAGGATCACCCTACCTTGGTGTAAACAGCACCTAAGACTTGTACACACTGTAGTAAGGGGAAAGACTTGTCCCTAGCATCAGGATCACCCTACCTTTGTGTAAACAGCACCTAAGACTTGTACACACTGTAGTAAGGGGAAAGACTTGTCCCTAGCATCAGGATCACCCTACCTTGGTGTAAACAGCACCTAAGACTTGTACACACTGTAGTAAGGGTTTCATGGTGGTGTATTAGATGACAATCATAACCATTCACTTTCATAAACAGTATAAAGTATAAATATAAAAGTATAAACTAATCTGTATGTGAAAATTAAAGATTTCATTAATCAAATTTGGTAATAATATCGAAGGTTTTCATGTTTTTTATTTTTTTCGACGCAGCATGGTCTACCTGTGGTTTATATCCCGTCAATCCAATTCATAACTGTGTTCGTAAATTTATTAGATTGACAACGGCTATCTAGCTATTCTACCCTCCCCTCCCCTGCTTTGCTATTATTGACAATGACCCACTTCCCTCATGATAACAGAGTTCAAAAGAACAAGCCTTACCTTCCCCTCCCCCCTTTTCTCGAGCATGTTGCTAATAATAACCCCACCCCTCCCCTCACGTTCACAAATATTTTCAAAAATGTTTTCCTTACTGCTTTTTCAACCAATAAATAAGTTTCACCAAAGACAATTCCAAGCATTGGCTTGTTAGATTCCCCCTCTACTTAATGTTTTAAGAAGTGTTAACAACATTTTGGTATTTCTTTTCCCCACCCCATCCCCCCCAAACGCCGACACCACCCAAACACACCTTCTCGTACCAGTCTTTCTGCTCTTATCTGCTTGTTTGATTTGCATTTCCTGTTTGTCTGATGAAAGCGAAGCAAGTGTTTGGTCACTCGTTGTTCTTGTCCTCTTATCATCGCATTTGAAGTAAGTTATACGTGTTAATTTGTATCAATCAGTGCATAAATACATTAGTTACGTGTGATATAGTAGATCTCTTAGTATATTCTAGATAAGATTTACTGTAAGGTTCTACAATACACAGCTTTGATCATGGAAGAGTTGAACTTGTAACTGTGTGATTTGAAAGCCTGTAAAAACCTCATTTGACCAAAATATCCAGATAGGATAATGTTTGTATGATAATGAAGTAAGAATTTGGATTCCAAGCAGTTTAGCTGGGTTGATATCGTCTGTTAGTGAACAGTTTTGATTATCGATCGAAGGATGCTGTAAATATGGGTGTTGGCTGCCTTGGCAAGTTTCCAAAGCTTCGGGAAAGCGTGTTCGTGTCCTATACTCAGACAGAATCGTACGAATGGTTCATTTGAAACACCAACCCATTTATCAAACGTCTAGGTGTATAATTTCTTAATTTAGTATCATATTTTAATCTTTTTTTCTCATATATTTCTTTGATTTTCTTGACGATCCTGTATGTCGTAGTTTCCTAATCAAGCTTGGTGATTTTCAATTCTATATTGTTTTTATTGAACATTTTTCTTGAATCTGTGATATTCTTGGTACCCTATAGCTTCACAAACATTTGGTTTCCAGTTTGCCGCATTTTTTTGACGAATTTAGTGCTAAGATCTAGAACTGTTGTAGGATAATACAATACCCAAGAGATGCGAAGGTGTGTCAACAGATCACGAGACTATAGAGGTCACGCGACCATCTTATGTTACATAGATGAACAGTTTTGATTGACAGCTGATGACAAAGAACTGAGTTCAAAATATAAATTCTATTGAAAAGTTTTCAAGGTTCCTAGTGGATGACAATGAAGTTGGGAAGCATTTTTATTATGGATTGAAGGATGCTGTCAATAGTGATTTAAATAAATATTCAGAACTCCATCCCTGAGTCAATAGAGTGCTATTCTTTCCTGCGGCATGCACTTTGATTGGTTAGATACTGGATTCAGTGTGGTCTATATTTGGTAATATGTCAGCAGTTCAATAATTATCTCCACAACAGCGCAGCAGACTGAAGCTTCAATTTTTCAACCAAAAAATCTTTGATTATTAACTTTGTTAATTAGCATTTCTGCTGACAGCACTCATCTGGAACATCTTCCCTTTTGTTTCAAAAGTTATGAATATTTATTAATAGATGAATAATTATAATGAAATAATTTGAATATCACTTCAATTTAGCAGTGACAGTTGTCAACTATCACTGCACATGTTTTCCAGTATTAATAGCAATAATAAATACTTAATATCTTTCACATTCAATCTTTTTGTTTATAAATTAATTGAGATTCATTTTCTCCATTTTTGAGTAAAATATGTTATTTATTGAGCCAAAAACCTGGAATTGCTCTAGAAAATATAATAGGAAGGATCTGAAATAGATTTTTGAGCTCAATGGTGGGCAGATCTAATACTTTTTTCAGAGAATGAGGGGGACCCCACGTTTTACATAGTATTGAAAAATATCACCTGTTAATGTTTATTGCATAATACAATTGTTTTGTGAGATGTTTTAGTTTATGTTTATTACATTATGGTATTTTTACACAAGTGAATATAATAAATCTGGCTGGCTCATTGGTCACAATGAACCCTTCTTAGAAGTATTGTGCATGTGAGGCTAACATGAAGAAATCCCACTTTTTCTTGATGGATTTAGTGGCATTTCTTTTGTATTTCCATGTTAGCCACACAGGAAGCATTTACGTATTATGGTGTAATTCACCTACTGATGAATATAAGGCTCGCATTTGCATCTTGTTTGGTGATTGGTGCTGCTTGCAAGGATAAATAGCATTTGAAAAAAATCTCTCTGCATTTTTTATATTCCCTTGTGTTAAAAATACTATAACAATTGTTCATCTCATCCGCAGTGAATATCAAGGAATATTTATCTCCCCGCTCGAAGACTTCTGTCTTAGTAAATATTCCCTGATATTCACTTCACCTTCAGTGAATAATCATTTATAGTAATCATAATCATGGTTTTTATTATCATCCATCCACATTCATTCATTTAAAAAAACATTTTTATCCAGTTTGGTTAAGTCCACATACACAGCTGACCTCACTCCTTGAATAAAACTTTACTAACCCTCCCCTCCCCAACCTTTTTTCCTGGAACAAAAGTGTTTATTTTCAACTTGTTATTCAACAGAGATAAACCTGATATGGCAACCAGTTGGGCATCTTCAAGTAAAGAAAATCTAAACTTTGCTCGCCTTTCTAAGTTATTGATTGATGGTGGAACACGTGTCTTAAGAGATGTATTTGACTCAATTCATTTACCAAGCTCCCTTCACAGGACACTACTCAGTACAGCAGTGCATTCTACTCTAAAGGGACTGAAAGCAAAGAGGATTCTAAACAAACAACAATGGGACAGACTCTATCCTGCTAGCCGAAGTACACCTGTCACTTCAGTAGATTTTGACATCACACTGTTATTTGTACTGTTGCGTAATATTTGTGGTTTAACACCCCCAGCAACAGGATGGGACAAGCCTCCTGTTGCTACAGACCTGAGTAGAGAAGCTGATTTGGCTCGAGTCAAATATTATAGAAATGAACTTTATGGCCACATCACGGAAACAGCTGTTAGTGACAGTGATTTTGAGAAATACTGGAGTGAGATCTCAGATGTGTTGGAGAGACTGGGTGGACCTCACTACAAACCAGAGATTGAGAGGATGAAAATAGATACAATGGACCCTGAAGAGGAAAAGAATTTTATTGGAGCACTTGAAGAGTGTGAAGAAATGGAGAAGAGATTAATTAGAAAGATGGATGAGATTCTTGCTAAGAGAGTGAAAAAAAATTCTGCAGATGCTTCACAGGCCAAAGGTTTGTAGAATTGTAGCTAACCGTATAATCATTTAGTATACCCCTAATGGTTTTTGTATTTTGATAAATCACTTGGGAATACAGTTTTATATTTCACACTAACACTTTTATATATGTCTTCTAAAGAGATCAATAATAAAATGGGATGTAAATCAAAAGTAGCTAAATATTGCAGTGTATATCATGAACACAGGATACAATTTTTAGTAAGAAATAAATATATTCATCTTATTTTAAAAAATAGATTTCCACTTGCTTTCCATTCAATTATCCCATCCATCTCCCTAATTTAAAGAGAGTAAAAGGTTGCTTAGTAAAATCAAAACTGTTTTTAAAGCAAGCCATGTTTCAAGGTATTTTAAAGTATACCAGCTAAAAAGGTCTGTGTTGAAGGCCAAGTATGGCTAGAATCTTTTTTTTTATGTCTTTTTTTACTCAAACCTTACCAAAGTTGGCATAGGCACATTAATGTATGAGTCAAGATTTGAGGATGAAATTTTTTTGATGAATTTTTATAAATATGTATTTGCCTAGCTTAGTGTAGTTTGGGATCCTCGTAATCCTGATCCTGTTTGCACTTGGCATTGTTGTGAATTTGAAAAGGATAGACAAAGAGTTTTAACGAAATGCTGTTGTCATGGATTGAAAAGAAATTTCCCAAAATTACCATTTTCTTAATTGCTACATCTTTATGGACTGAATACATTTTTTCACAAATTAAATTACCATTTTTTTCATTGCTACATAATTCTCTCTTTGAATCTAGTAAAATAATATCTTTTTGGTCACCATTTACTAGTAATTTTGATTTCTTCACAATACTATACACAGCTTAGAGGCTTTTCATTGGAATAAAGTGGTAACTGAGTTGCCAAATATTTGAGCTTTTTAAACGTCTAAGGTAAAAATAACAAAAGCATAAAAGACTTTCTTTAAGTTATCCTAATAAATGTCATGTTAAACTGAAAATAGATCACGAGACTTGCTGATTCAATCAAACATCAGCAATTATCCCCTACAAGAGCAATGGTAGTTCAGGTGTAAGACAAATCCTTACACTTCTTACCAGGAAGAATGAAGATACAGACGATAACCTTCAGCCCATTTTAATATTATTATTTTTAGTTCATGGTTGTGAAGATCAAGGTCAAGAATGAGTTAAAATTTATCCTAAAACTGAATGAATGAATGAATGAATGGATGAATGAATGAATGAATGAATGAATGAATGGATGGATGAATGAATGAATGAATGGATGGATGGATGAATGAATGGATGAATGAATGGATGGATGAATGAATGGATGGATGGATGAATGAATGGATGAATGAATGAATGAATGGATGGATGGATGAATGAATGGATGAATGAATGAATGAATGGATGGATGGATGAATGGATGAATGAATGGATGGATGAATGAATGGATGAATGGATGAATGAATGAATGGATGGATGAATGGATGAATGAATGGATGAATGGATGGATGAATGGATGGATGGATGAATGAATGGATGGATGGATGGATGGATGGATGGATGAATGAATGGATGAATGGATGAATGAATGGATGAATGGATGAATGAATGGATGGATGAATGAATGAATGGATGGATGGATGAATGGATGAATGGATGAATGAATGGATGGATGGATGGATGGATGAATGGATGGATGGATGAATGGATGGATGAATGAATAAATGCATGAATGAATGAATGCATACATGAATGGATGGATGAATGAATGCATGAATGAATGGATGGATGAATGAATAGATGAATGAATGAATGAATGAATACATGAATAAATCAATACAGAATGAATGCATAATGCATAAATAAGAGAGTGAATGCATCAACTGATTAATAGATAAATGATAAATAGTTCAATAGATGGATAATTAATTTTGAAAAATACCAATAGTTTTAAACCATTTCAGAAAAATTGTATTTATTCTTACCTTTTCCTCCTGTCTTTTGGGTGTTAAATTGCTGTGTTTTGATTTTCAGAATATACAGAAAAACTGAAGTCATCCATTAAACAACAAACCGATTTTCTGTTGTCAAAGGAAGAAGACAAGAAAATTAGAACCGATGACATCTTTACGAGTGTGACTATCCAACGTGGTCCAAAACACTTCGAGGAACCCAAAGCAAAGAGATTTGACAGGAGGCAATTGGATGAAATTCAAGCGAGTAGTACGAAACTCACGAACTGTTCAGAAATGTTTCTTTGCCCGGAAAATGATGATCAGAAATCTGCAGCTTCTTGCACGACCAATCCTAAATCTATCTTGTTGACGGGCAAAGCAGGAATTGGAAAATCCCTTTTTTGTCGGAAGCTGGTACGAGATTGGTCGCATAACCGATTGTTTGAGGAAGGTCAAGAAAATGCCAAAGTACCTGATTTTCAGTTTGTGTTCCTGTTAACATTCCGTCAACTTGTTCTTCCAAAAAAAAAAAGACTCGACCTACTTGATATCTTAAAGCTGTCCTCCCTACTGAACGAGCACTCGGTGATAGACGAGCCATTACTGCAGCACATGATTGAAAATCCTGAGAAGCTGCTCATCGTTCTTGACGGGTATGATGAGTATAAACAACGAAAGAAAATCACTGGGGACTTTGAGTCAACATATTCAAACGACCCTCATGAAAAAATACCTGTTCCTGCTTTGATTGCCAAAATTATGAAAGGAAAGATGTTAAATGGTGCAGTGGTCCTTTTATCGTCGAGGCCTGGCGAAGCCGAGGAATTAAAAAAAATTGTCTTTGATGTGAGATGTGACATTCAAGGATTTTCTTCACTTCAAGTGCTAGAATACATCGAAAAATATTTCAAAGAGAACGAAAGCATGAAGAAAAAAGCACTTGATCACATCAAAACGAACGAAATTCTTTTAAGTTTTGGTCACATTCCTGTCATGTGTTTTCTAATGTGCTACTGCATTAAGTGGTACATGACTGAATCCAAAACTACAGAAAAACTACCCGTCACAAGAACAGAACTTTATCATCAAGTAATCATATTATTTATCAAGAAACATTCCTCTTCTAAATATGAAGAAATGGAAGAACCTAAAGTACAAGAAATATTACATAAGCTAGCTGAACTAGCGGTGAATTTAATGATGGAAGAGAAATATATTTTCGACGAAAATGATATGAAAAAATTCAATCTTAACGATGAAGAAATAACAAACCTGAAAGCGAGTGGATTACTTGACTGTTGTCCTGGCGTTAAAAAATCTCCATTCGATAAACCACCACTTGAATTTACGTTCACCCACTTAACGATTCAAGAATTTCTCTGTGCTTTTTTGTTTGTAGAGAAAAAACAAATCCCAGAGAAAAAGAAAACGAGCGATGTGACATTCATGTTCATGGCGGGAATGTTTTCAAGAGAAAAAGATGAAAAAATGATGGAAAAGTTGATAGAAAATATCAAACCAGGAGATGAAGGCAGGAATAAACTGCTAACTTTATCCTATCTGTACGAGTACAAAGACGATGGGTTTTCTACCAGAGTAATAAATAACCTTAAACACAGATACTGTAATAGTGATGGGGGGATTGAATTTAGTGGAATAACTGATATCGATTGTTTGTACATAAGTTATTTATTAGATATAGTGAATTTAATCAACGCAGAACAAACTAAACAACATTCAAAATTTACACAGTCATTCATTGTTAATACATTGTACATTGTGTTGTCATCTTTATCAGCATCAGGGATCAGAATGTTGTGTAATTCTCTTGTTCGTATTTCTATTGTTGATGTACTGTGGCTGATTGTTTGTAATTTAGACGATGAATGTGTTAAAATAATATGTGACATGTTGCCTCGTACTAAGATAACAAACCTATACCTAGCTGCTAATAATATAACAGATGTTGGTGCTCGGTGTCTGTGTTCAGTATTAATACGTGATGATCGTCGTGTAAAAGTGTTAGTCTTATGGCGTAATAACATAACAAGTGAATGTAAACTGTATTTAAGACAACAACTGATCCCTGGTGTTGAGTTGTATATTTAGATCAATAAAACTAATATATGTAGAGAATATTGAATGAAACCATAATAAACGAGTAGAATATAATCTGTTTTTGTAAATAATATCATATTTTATTGAATAATAAAGAAATTCTTGTAGTTTTATTTTTGTAGTTGATTGAAAGTTAATTTGTGTTTTACTGAACAAATATTCAAACAAATCCATTGAAAATCAAAAATATCCCTTGACAAATGTCCAATAGTTTGATATCAATACAAGAACAAGTTTGTTTTCATCAATATTTTTATTCAACCAAGTTAAAAGAGACTTTTTGACAAATATTCATTTTTTCTTCATATTTTGAACAAAGTGAGTTGGACTTGAAATACGGACAACAGCAAAAATACTTGTTTTCTTTGTCAAATCATGATATTTCTTATCGTTATGAAAACTCCATCGATATTTATTCTTATTTCAGAGCATTTCATTGATAAAATAGTATTTTGAGTTGGTTATGTTTTGTTTTGAAGTCAACAAAATTGTGTTGAAAAATGGCAGCAAATGATGGCTTGTTTTGTACAAGACTTTAGTTGAACATGGACGAAGAAAACACTACACGACTAATACAAGCTGGAATGATCCGAGTAAATCAAGAAATAATTCTAGCCTAATGTGGTTCAATAATCCTAGTTATCTAGTTTTTCAATGTGAGGATCAGCAATAATTCAGCTCACCCTTTTTTACTTGTCTTTGTTCAGTTCACCTCGACTCTGAAAGAAAATAAATAACACGGATATTTAGAACAAATTCTATATACTCAAAACAAGATTTAAAAAACAAAACACACTTTCCTTGCTGTTTGGTTTTTCTTTTCCTGGTTCTTTTCACATCAGATCAAAGAAGACAAAATACTGACTAAACGAAGGTCTTGACTGCGGACATTTTTGCAGTTTGACATATTCCTGAAAACAAGCGATTTTTCCCATAACTTTTCCAGACTCCTCGAAGCAGATGTAAATAGGTTTAGTAGTTGAGGTATTTACTTGCAATGTGGTTGGTTGTGTAAGTCAGTAAACTGTTGGGAAGAGAGCAATAATCCAGTAGAAATTCTTGGTTGATGAAGAACAAAGAACAAAACCAACTTTGAAAAACTTCCAACCAACCAGTCACGTGATGAAAAGAGCGGGAAAATTATTATCCACGCTGATTGGTTCATGTCAGGGAACTTGAACCAATCAGAGAACATTAATCATCATCATCATCATCATCAGTGGGAAGTTTGGCACGAATAGTCCATCTTTCAGCTGGAACATTGGCTTGTAAAGCTTCACAAATTGTACACCACAAATTTCTGTTAAAGATGAATTTTTCTCCCTAATGAATTGGAAGGTATTCCGCAGTCCAAATGGAATTCTTTAATTTTTTTAATTTTTAATTGTTGATTTAAATTTTTTTTTTTTTTTTTTTTACATTTTTATATTTTTTATTTTGATTGATTTTAATCGATTTTAATGTATTTTAATTTTATTTTTTAATAAGGACCAGTGAGAAGCAACAGTATTGATGCGAGTTTTGATCGTAAACTACTTTATTTCTCCTACGCGTTTCGTCTAACTCTTTAGACTTCTTCAGGGAGTTATAATCTATGTAAATGCGACCCGTGTTTATTCGCTAATTTTCCCTAAACTACGTGTATAGGAAATAGGAAATTAGATTACACAGGCCTACCCAATGGTTAACATAGTAAAAATAGTTAACAAATAAAGATAAATATATTTCTGGGGTGCAGTTATAGCTATAACTAAGCCCCCGAAATATTCGAATGACTTTGTGTTGCCAGCAAAAAATGATGGGCAATAGGGGCTATAGGAGATAGGTCATTTGAAGACTTGAGAATAGTTGAAATGGTTGGTGTTTTGTCTTGTTATCGTCGTCAAGAACACGGAGGTTAGAGTTGAGATGATCCCGCAGTGTTGTTCGTAGTTGACGAAACCATTTTAAAGGCCTCGTTTATTCATGATTGTTTAGTTGTATACCCATGATTCCTTTGAATGACCTAACGCCTATACGCCTATACTAGGCTCCTTTGGCACCGACAACCTTTTTGGAAATATATGTGTCAGCGGCAATGTCTATTACTGAGAAGCGCTTCAGAGGTTTAGTATAATCACTTGCTTGCCTTGTACTGTTATCGAGCACTCACGGTTAGTGACACGACTCTGGAGTCGAGAGTGGTGTTGTTGCAGTTATATTGAAGGACAGAAATGGATTTTTTTTCCAAATGAAAGGCATACTCAGCTAGAACTGCTTGTAAAATGTATTGAACAACAAAGAAACTTTTAGAATAATATGTTCACTAAAGCAATCCCAAGATGCACTGTGGTGCCAACTCGACCCAGTTTTTCCCTTAACCTCGGAATATATGGTTGTTAGATTACAGACTGATTTACTCGAGCTCACTGTGTGTGGAAGTGGCATTGCTATGCATTATGGGGCTGTAGGAGACGAAATAGACGCCATCTTGGAAATGTCCTCTTAAACCGCCCCACAATGCACTGCAATACCAACTCCACCCAGTTTATTTCTCAATCTCTGAACGACATAAAAAACTGGTTTCTATTTACGTCACATGTTTGCTTTAGGGATGAACATGAGAGTGGTTTCATCTTCTTATCTAAACAGGAACCTTTTAGAGATTGTTTTCCAAACAACTTATGGATATCGCTACCTCTCAATTACGCGCGCGAAATCGGACAATTTTCTGTCGCTACGAAGTATGTTTTCGGTGGACGTCAATCAAGGCGTTTCCATGACACTCCATAGGCACGTACGCTTGAAAGCCTTGTGTTTTCCGACAACGTCGAGGAAACACTGTGATTGACGTCCACTAATTGCAAAACCTCATTTTGTAGTGACAAAAAAAGTACGATTTCGCGCGCGCCATTTTAAATGACAAACTAAGGTAAACAACGGAAAAAAAGAATAGTATTCCTTCGGTGGTTCTTTAGATATATGATATCTCTAATAGTCGGTCTTTCATGCTGAGCATTTAGCACGGCAATTATAAATAAAGGAGTAGATTTATTTATCTTAATAATGATTACCCATAGATAACATAAAGGAAAAGTTGACATTTTGAATATCGAAAAGGATGGTAAACACGTTCTTAATTTTAAATTTCATATCAAACTTGGCATCATTTTGAATATTAATCCTTTATGCTTATTTAATAATTGTTTTCGTGCAAGATACGCAAGGTATTTGTCTTTGACCGTTAATTTTTAGGTCTCCACGATGAGCAAAGCACCTGTGAAAGGCTACAAGATTTAATTTGAGACATTTTGTGTGTTTTATCATCCAATATTCTGTTTTATCATCCAATATTCTGTTTTACAGTTCCGTTCAATAACCATGAATAACAATTGCTACTCGAGGTTAGCGGAGTTGCCTTGCATAACAAAGTATAGTAAGTAATTTAAAAGAGATTTCGTGATGTTATTCAGAGAAACGCTCTGCTTTTTATATTGAATATCGCCTGGGATATTATGATATGTAAGGTTATTTCGTGGTTTTTTTTTGTTGTTGTTGTTGTGTTTTGTTTTGTTTTGTTTTGTTTTTTTTTTGTTTTGTTTTTTTTTGTCAATCATCAATTGGTCTATTATCTTTAAATATAAAACACGCGGAATACATCAAATACTAGTATTTTACCGCCGTACATACACTTATCTGACTCTAGATCAGCCCAGAGGTTGTTTCATTGAGGGTTTGATCTGTAAGTTAGCTATGCCCTGACTTAGATCAGCCCAGGAGTTGTTTCAGGGCTCAATTTGTGAGTTAGCCATGCCCTGACTTAGATCAGCCCAGAGGTTGATTCAGGGTTTGATCTGTAAGTTAGCTATGCCCTGACTTAGATCAGCCCAGGAGTTGTTTCAGGGCTCAATTTTTGAGTTAGCCATGCTCTGATTTATATCAACCTAGAGGGGTGTTTCAGGATTTGATCGCGGATGCTCAGAACTCGACAAAGGTTGAAATTTTTGCTTATCATTGGATTTTGTACCCTGCCAAACGACATGCTAGTCAACTTGACCAATAGCAGACGCTCTGGTTCTCCAATCTATTGATATAGTGTTGACGACTACACGAGAGAAAACGGAAAAGCGCTCGGCAGCTGTCATGCTTAGCAGGTGAAAAAAGTCTCCAGAAGAGGAACAAGTTAAAAACCTACTACAAAAGAACAGAGATTATTTAACCAGTCGAGCAGACACAATGGCTACCTATTTTGGTTCCATACTATGCAAGATTTTTGCGCTTTGCTTTGCGTTGAGATTCGTTTCCTCTTGTAGAGAAGTGTTTCTCACAGTTCCGTTAGTGGATGTTAGAGACTGCTTGTCAAATTGCGAGAGAGATTCACGATGTTCGACATATTATTTCAAGGTAGGATGGTTTATTATTAACGTTTTAGGAATTGTCGTAGCATAAAAACAATATTTTTTCAACATCACTCTCCGTACAGGGCTCTTCCATGAGGCTCGCTCACCACACGCACGACCACTGTTTGTATGAACACACAACACTCAACCAACACGCTGATTTTTACCAACTGAGGGAAGAATACTAATAAAGATCTGGAGGAAAATCCTCGTGGCAAGGGAGAACCTGTTATCATTCTGTTACCAATCACCATTCCTTAATTCGCTAAAGTGACTCAAAACAATGTCTGCAAGTCGGGTTTTTGGCCTGACTTAATGATATACAGTAGATCTATGAACACATTAAATCCAACCGACTTGGGTTTTTTTTTTCTTGGTAACTTGACTAAAGCGAATTCTTCACACACAGCACAACTTGGATAAACATTTTCAGTTCAACAAGTGAACAATAATGACAGTTTTCTGCCAACAAGCCAGCTTTTGTTGCTTTTATCATGATAGGAAAAATATGTTGACGGTTTAATTTCATTTATTGCCATCATGGGAAGTACAGGGTCGATCCCCGGTCTCGTCATCCGATTTGAGTAGAGTTGCTTGTTGGTCCTCATCCGTGGGTTTTCCTCCAGACATGTGTCCGTATTTCTTCCATTCACAACATAATATATACCTCTTATATATTTTATCGATCGTGCTGTTTAGGGTTCAGCTTCTGGAAGAAGCACATGCGTTTTAAGTGAGTTCGGTTTACAAACCAAACATGGCGGTTATCAAGGACTGGCAAGAGTATTGACCAGACTACGAGATGATGGGCCCTGGGATGAACAGATAGCACAACAAATACGACCTGCTTTGAAGGTAGATGAAGAATACCGTGGTAGTGATGGCAATGATGATGATTTATTTCTTTCATTTTGTGTCAGCTAGGGTACTGGGATCAGTTTAGTGAATTAGAAGAATTCATTATTATTATTATTATTTCTATTCATCTTCTTCTTCTTCTTCTTCTTCTTCTTCTTCTTCTTCTTCTTCTTCTTCTTCTTATTATTATTATCATTATTATTAGTATTAGTATTATTATTGTTATTATTATTATCATTCCTATCCTTCTTCTTCTTCTTCTTCTTATCATTATTATTATTATTATTATTATTGTTATTATTATTATTATTCCTATTCCTTATTATATTTTGTGTAATATTAATTAAAATTATTCCTATTCTTCTTCTTCTTCTTCTTCTTCTTCTTATTATTATCATTATTATTATTATTATTATTGTTATTATTATTATTATTCCTATTCTTCTTCTTCTTCTTCTTCTTATCATTCTTATTATTATTATTATTATTATTATTGTTATTATTATTATTATTCCTATTCTTCTTCTTCTTCTTCTTCTTATCATTATTATTATTATTATTATTATTATTATTATTCCTATTCTTCTTCTTCTTCTTCTTCTTCTTCTTATCATTATTATTATTATTATTATTATTATTATGGTAATGATAATGGTGATAGTGGTCGTGCTGATGACGATGATGAGGATGATGGTGATAGTGATGATAATGATGATGATGATTATGTTGATGATGACGATGATGACGATGATGGTGGTGGTGATGATGGTGATAGTGATGATGATGATGATGAGGATAGTGATAATGATGATGATGATGAGGAGGATAGTGATAATGATAATGATGATGATGATGATAGTGCATGGTGATGGTGGTGATGCCGGGTGCCGGGTGGTGGTGGTAGGATGATAATGATGATGATGGTGATTATGATGATGGTGGTGATGAAAAATGGGGAAGATGATGATAATATGATATGATGATGATATTGAATCATGATAATGATAGTGATGTTGATGATGATGGTGATGATGATGTTGATGATGGTGATGATACTGATTATGGTGATGATGGCGATGGCGATGGCGATGGCGATGGCGATGGCGATGGCGATGGCGATGGCGATGGCGATGGCGATGGCGATGGCGCCGATGGCGATGGCGATGGTGATGGTGATGGCGATGGTGATGGCGATAATGCTGAAATGATGATGATAGTCATGATGGTTATAGTGATTGCTGAAGGTGGTGGTAATGCGTCAAAATCTCAAGATGCTGTTTCTTAACTAATTGGTATTTTGAAGGACAACAAAGACTGCAATCAAGATAAAACAAGCAATAGAAATCCACCAGGTAAGTCAGTCAGTCAGTGAGTCAGTGAGTCAGTCAGTGAGTCAGTCAGTGAGTCAGTCAGTGAGTCAGTCAGTGAGTCAGTCAGTGAGTCAGTGAGTCAGTCAGTCAGTCATTCAGTCAGTCATTCAGTCAGTCAGTCATTCAGTCAGTCAGTCAGTCAGTCAGTCATTCAGTCAGTCAGTCAGTCAATCAGTCAGTCAGTCAGTCAGTCAGTCAGTCAGTCAGTCAGTCATTCAGTCATTCATTCAGTCAGTCAGTCAGTGAGTCAGTCAGTCAGTCATTCAGTCATTCAGTCATTCAGTCAGTCAGTCAGTCAGTCAGTTAGTCAATCAGTCAGTCAGTCAGTCAGTCATTCAGTCATTCAGTCAATCAGTCAGTCAGTCAGTCAGTCAGTCAGTCAGTCAGTCATTCAGTCAGTCAGTCAGTCAGTCAGTCAGTCAGTCAGTCAGTCAGATGTACACTATAATCTTTATTCTTTCTAATTGCTAGAAGATTATTGTGATGCTGGAAAACACAATTGTTCTATCAATGCAAACTGCACAGCGGCAGCAGGCACTTTCAAATGCTCATACACAGACGGTTACCAAGGTGATGGCGTGATATGTGATCGAGGTATGGCAATGTACTATCTTCAATGATGATGACGATGTTAATTATGATGACGGTGATGATGATGGTGATAATAATGATGATAGTGATGGTGATGATGAATAATGATGATTGTAGTGAAGATGGTGATAATGATGGTGATAATGATGGTGATGATAATGGTGATAGCGTTATGATGATTTTATGGTGATGGTTATGGTGATGGTAATTATAATGATGATGATGGTGAAGATGATGAATGATCATATATGATGATGATGATGAATGATAATAATGAATAATGAATAACCATGAATAATTCTAATTATAATAATAAATACTCTTGATGATATTGATGAGGATGATGTTGATGATGATGATGTTGATGAGGATGATGTTGATGAGGATGATGTTGATGAGGATGATGTTGATGAGGATGATGGTGGTGATGATGTTGATGAGGATGATGTTGATGATGTTGATGAGGATGATGTTGATGAGGATGAGGATGATGATGATGATGATTTTGACGAATATGATTATTATCACTATTATTTTTACAGCGTGTAAATTGGGGTGGCACCTATTTGGAGGATCATGTTACCATGTATATACCGAGACCAAGTTATGGCAGGATTCATCCCTTGCCTGTCAATCAAATCAAGCCAATTTAGTGTCAATTACCAGTCTGCAAGAGAACAACTTTGTTCATTCCTTGATAAGGAGTGCTGTAGTAAGTGCTGTGTGGATTGGCTTGGCCAGATCTGGTTCACCTTCTACTCTTTCATGGTCAGACGGCAGTACCTTAAGTTACAATAACTGGTACCGCAATGAGCCAGACAGCTCAGGGGACTGTGTTTATATGCGTACTAGGGATAGTAAATGGCTGGATGAGTCATGCACATTTACCTTAGGTTTTGTTTGCAAATCATGACATCCAGCTGATCTCACAAGTAAACGTTAGCCAATCAGAATCGAGAAAATTTACAAAACTGAAGTGCCACTTTTCCTCTTGAAATCATTTTTTCTGAGTTGTGTTTTTTTTTATTCCAAATTTTTCGCTGGTCAATTTTTCGCAGGCTCATGACACCTCAGTTTGCTGTGACGTCATTGCTACGTCACTATTTCAGAGTTTCTTTAGTTTCTTTATCGGGAAAAGGTTTAAAAGGGCTTTAAGCACTTAACCCTCGTAAGAAGATAAAGCTATCTAAATATAAAGAAAAGGTTGATGTCGTTGGTGAACTGAGATTTTGTTGCATATTGCGTGCATAGAAGAAAACACGTGGAGACAAAGTTTGGTAAGACGCTCATGCATATGTACAAGCAACAAAACGTTCGCCAACCGTTTTTGAAATAGATGTTATACCAATGGATTTGGTTCGCATTCAATTGTTATTTCTCTTGTGAAGACAAAGAAGCATCAACATATCAAAAACAATTTCCCCCCAAATACAATTGTCGTTCCGTTGTGGCTATCAACCCTTTATCCATCATGATAACCTTACCTTATTTGAAGCTTTAAATGTTGAAAAGACGAAATCATAAGACGAAAAAACAAAAAAAGAACTGAGCGTTAAGTCCCGCGTAGGAATATATGTATTATACTAAATTGACAAGAAAAGTCAACAAGTTTGAGAAATTCAATTAATACCTTCCCATGTTTGGTTAACAGTTTATCTCAAGGGATGACCAATGGGAACTTTAACACCTCGCATGTTCTCCAGCATTAATTCATTGTCTTAAACTTGAAAGTAAAAATGAAAATTTCAAAAATAATAAGTCTCGTAGAGTGCATTCAGTCAAACTTTTGAATAGTTAGATAAATGTATCTAACTTAGATAACTATTTAGTTGACGTCACCTAAAATAGTAAAAGCGCGCCAAATAACGATCATGCTAATCCGGGCGGTTGTTTTACAAGAGAATGAGTGAATAGACATTCATTTGTATCATCGTTTCTCCCCCTGATCTCAGTAGCTGTTTAAAATTTAGGTGACGTCACCTAAAATAGTAAATAACTTATCTAATTTAGTTGACGTCACCTATTCAACAGTGAGACTAAAAGCACTCTAAAATATAGTAACTAACTTATCTAATTTAGGCGACGTCAACTATTCAACGGTTTGACTAAATGCACTTTACCCAGAGCCTGCGTTTCTTCTGGCCTGCGGCGAAGAAAGAGGGCCCTGGCATAATTCATTCTTTGAGACCAGGATTTCAAGGACTTCCAGTAAAGTAAATTAAATTAAAGAGTTTCTTGTTTAAAGTAAAGTAGTTGGTGGCTTTACGGGCTTCCTGTGGTAACACAAACCGTGTGTACAAATTTGGGTCAATTATCCTTTTTTCATTGTATCTTTAGTTGTTAAAAGAAACATATTTTAAAGATTAAACGGCTTAGATAATTCAGTTTAATAATTGTTAAAAAAATGAGTTAAATAAAATTTTTCATTGGAATCAAGATGAAGTGTCAAAAGTTTGGGGCCTGGGAACAACATTCCCATAATCCCTTGCGGGTGTACTATGGCTCCTTTTCACTTTACTTGAGAAAAGACAAGCAAAATTCTCAAAGATGGTGAGTTTGAAGCCTTTTTTATTTTTATTATAAAACGTTATGACATAAATAGGCTTTGGAAATGAAAGTACACTCTATTATTTAGCCTTAGGAGTAAAAAATATTCACCGATGGCTAATTTACGTATGTGAATTTGACTGATGGAAAATCGTAGCGTTATTAGTGATCAGCCATGTTGTTTTTCTCTTCCGATAGCCGGCACACAAGTCCTTCAAGATTAAGGTCAAATTGGCCAAGAAAATGAAGCAGAATAGACCTATCCCACAGTGGGTTAGACTAAGGACTGGCAACAAGATCAGGTAAGATATACATTTACGATATTCCGAAGAAATTAAGCATAATAAAAATAAATCTGAATTTCAGCATGAACTCTTGTGATGAATTATAAAGTTTAACAAAAACAAACCAGATGTAGAAAATTTTTTCCTATTATTGGTAATTCTGAGCTTGTATTTTCTTACTTTATCGCCTTAATTAACATCTTTGCTTATGACGGGGATATAGGACTCCCTTCGTCCTGTATGAATTCATCTATGCATGTTTATAAATGATACTTAAAGTACACCTAACCCCTGATACAATACTTTCAGTATTGATTCTACATAAAGTGGGTAGTTGGAAAGTGAAATATTTCTTCGTTTGAATGTTGCATCTTTAAGTTATGAAGGTTTATACTTCCAATATGTTACTGACTGTGACGTCACCCCAGGCTTCATTAAATATACAAATTTTGACTGGTTCATACAAACAGTTTTTAAAAAGAATCATTATTATACTCAAGGTTACCACAATGTTTATTGTAAACCTGATGTCTCATAATGGCTAGTGTATAGTATTAAAAATGAAAACAAATAAACTCAAAAACCTGGGGTGACGTCACAGTCAGCAATGTAATGGAAGTATAAACCTTCATAACTTAAAGACGCAACATTCTAATGAAGAAATATTTCACCATTCAACTATTCACTTTATGTAGAATCAATACTGAAAGTATTGTATCGGGGTTTAGGTGCACTTAAATTCTTTCATTTCACATTCAAGGGTCATTTGTAGATGGACTACAGTGGTCCAATGTATTGCATGTTACATCATAAATGCCATGTTTGTTGACTATATAAAGCATTCCTCATTAGCAGAAAGCTTCTCTTGTTAAATCAAACAAGATTGAAGCTGTTTCATTGTTATTTGTGTCTCAAGGGATCTTTTAGTCACATGGTTGCACTTCAAGAATAAGAATAGTATCTTTCAATGCTATGTATACACCTAATTGGAAAAAAACGTTGTCGGGTTCAAAAACAGGTTATATCATCAAAGCTGAAGACTGAAGGGGAGCATGGGAAGACAAACAATTATGCTAATTTCATACGTATTGCAGTTTTCCCTTCCTGTGCACACTTTATGCATCATGGCTTTGGCATGTTGTTAATCTAGGTCCACCGACTTTGCTCTACTGTGCATTTTTACATGTCTATATGCAAATATAATACACATTTTGGAGTATCCATAGACTTTTTTGGTCTTAGCTTCGATGATATGACCTCCTCAAACCCGACTAGGTTTTTTTAATTAGGTGTATACTCATTTCAATGAAGGTAGTCACCTGTAAAGCTACAAAGCTGACACCCACAAGGATTATGGGTAGATACATTTTACATGTTTCAACTGATTGATAACTGTAGCCTGCATGCAGCTGATTTAATTTCCTCAAAATAACCGTCTGGGAAACAGCGCCAGAATCCTTGTTCTCTGTGACCCGAAACGCATAAAAATCTTGACTTGTTTAATGTGAAAAGTTTCTCATGATCCTCAGCTTTCTAGGTTTTTAGTGACTTTATTGAAATAAGTAAATATGTTTTTCTTGAATTCTATAAATATTTATTTCTTACCAGTGCAAGTAGGGTTTCATGATCTCTGAGATCTCTGTAAAGGTTTTATACTTGGCAAACATGGATGCTAATGCAACCTAGATTCAATTTTTAAACTTAGTATTGTATGTGAGTAGAGTTGCTTGGTTTTCTTCAGGTTCTTCAGTTTTCCTCCACAAAATCAATATCTGAGGCTCAGTCCACACCATGCCGGATAAATTTGAATCTGAATTTTCATTTATCCTGTTAGACCTACCGTCCACACTAGTCCGGGCAAATCCGGAACAATTCTTCACCAAAAACGAATTTTTTTGAACACGGTCTCCAAAGTGGAACAATTTGAAAACGCCGCCTAGCCATATTAGTGTGGACAGAGAACATTTTGTATCCAAATTTTTCAAATACGATAACGTCATGATTGTCATGGAAACATGGCTGTAAAGATACAAATTCACAGCAGGCTCAATTTCAGCTTCGATGCACATGCTGAGATGTGCAATGAAGCGTTTTTGCCACCTCTGATCGGACTAGTGTGGATGCAAAACATTTTATCCGTTTTTATGTGTAGACGGGAAACCTTTTTTTTTTGGTTTCGGTGTGAAAGTTGCGGATTCAAATTTATCCGGCATGTTGTGGTTAGGCCTAATATTCCTGTTATGTTTCAATGTTTGTTACAGCTAAATCCCATTAATCTCTATCACTAATTTATTGATTTTATTATTTCGATAGGTATAATGCCAAGAGAAGACACTGGCGCCGTACCAAGCTTGGATTGTAAATTCTTCATAGCAAACAAGATTCCATCATTGAATGCACACACTACCTGCTTGTTAAGACTGAAAGAATGTGCAACACCAAGTAAAGTTGTTTATAAATGAAAATCATTTGTTGTTTATCATATTTATTGTTTATTGATGGGTTGCAAGCATTCCCAAGAGAGTTACAAGTCAAAAGCATGGCAGCTATTGTACTGTTAACAATGGATGCTAATAAATAGCACCAACACTTTCACAAAAGGCGGTGATGGTGTAACGTGCAATCAAAGAATACACCTATTTTTAAAGTCGGTTGTTGAGGTGGAATGACATAAGACTGATGTGCTTTAATTTACTTCTAATGATCTATTAATTCTCTTAATGATGGCCTCTTCTCAAAATTGGCTCAAATACAGGGCCCTTTATTGGATACCAGCATCAAAGCTCCGTGGGCTACCCTGGCTAAAAAAGGATTTTCATTCAATCTTCATGTTAGTCTCACATCCAAATTCTTTTCGTAAGGGGTCCATCAGGGTGTTTAGAATAGCTTGTCAATCACAGGCAATACTGCACATATCGACACTAACCTACATATGTTCTTAACGAGAATAATAATAAGAAACCAGAGATTTTTAAAATTTATTCTTGGAACTTGGGATGATCTGTGTCATATTTCTTGATGCCTATCGCCTTTGACTTCAACAGCATTTTTTTGAAATTTGTGTATATGATATAATGAACAAAGAATGACCCAAGTACAGTATGTACATCATTGAAGCTCCATCCCCAAACCATTGCAAGGGATGCACTTATTACATTGCATGTTAATGCACCCCACCCCTCTGCTCAACCCCTCTTCTACTCACACAAACATACACACACACACACAGACACAAACATACACACAAACACAAACATACACACACACAAACATACACACACACAGACACAAACATA
Source organism: Actinia equina (assembly GCA_011057435.1). Taxonomy (NCBI): domain Eukaryota; kingdom Metazoa; phylum Cnidaria; class Anthozoa; order Actiniaria; family Actiniidae; genus Actinia; species Actinia equina. The sequence goes on from WHPX01001209.1 coordinate 369,302, forward strand.
CACACACACAGACACACACACAGACACAAACATACACACACACAAACACAAACATACACACACACAGACACACACAAACATACACACACACAAACACAAACATACACACACACAAACACAAACATACACACACACACAAACATACACACACACACAAACGTGTACACACTCACCCACACACATACGCACACACACTCACTCACACACACACCCGCTCTCACTTACACACACACACACACTCTCACTTACACACCACGCTCACTCACACTCACACACAAACACGCTCACACACACAAACACACACACACACAAACACGCTCACACGCATACACACACACATACACACACACACACACACACAAACACGCTCACGCACACAAACATACACACACACACACACTGACATATAAATAATATTAGGTATTAATTAATCGCTTCCTCATGAGCCGAAACTACAAAATGCGAGTCCTACTTTGTATTAAATACTAAAATCAACTCCTAGATTCCAATTCTGCTACAGAATGGTAACCAGTTGTTTCGCACAATTGCCTTTTCACACGAACCCGTTTGCACAACTATGACCTGTTCGCACAATTCCAAGAGTCGTTTAGCACAACTTTAAAATACAGTATATGGTCACTAAGAAGTTGTGAAAATATCTTTCCTCGGTTCCTATAGAACGAGCTGTGTATATTGTAATGTGGAGATTTTTTACAGATGTATTTCACAGAATACTATCATCACATTTCTCTAGTGATACAACTTACCTTTACATATCGATGTATTCCTTTGGACTGATACTTGGCCCATTTCAATAATTCTTCAAATATTCATATACACCTATTTCAGAAATCGTTGTCGCACCAAAAGTCAAGCCAAAAGCCAAGACCGCAGAGAACGCTGGGATTTTTAGCTGTAATTAGTTTATTCATGGTGCATTTTCATTTATTGACTTCATAAATTGCTCCAAGCAAGGCTGCTTTTGATGATAATTAGTGGAGAGCTATAGCGACTTGCATGAACCGTGAATAAATCAATTGTAATTAAATGTACCGACGTTCTCTGGAGCCTTGGCTTGTTACTTGAGGCTCTTGGTGCGACAACGATTTTCGAAATAGGTGTATGATAATAAATTATCTTGGGATCTATCATTATTACCATGGCACACTTCCACCTGATCTTGTATTGCTATATTATTTACCCTTACCCTAAATCTAACCATCTACTTTACCATGCTTTACTAAGGGGGATTTCACTAGCAAATCTTTTGAAATGTTTTTCCAGTGTTTTTTAGGAAGAAGCTATGAATAATATTATTGTTCTTTCTCCATTGGTTACACTACATTCATGTACCAGAAAATGAAAATTCAAATATTTATCAAATTATTTATTCTATTATTTTCTTCACGTCATACAAATATATTCTACAAAATTTTGTTTTATATTATCTAGAAGTTATCTACTGGTCAGGAAGTTGGGACATGGAAAAACTGCACTATTGAATATAGCTATTAAAACCTGAGAGCTCGGTTTTTCCCTTTCCAGACCAACTTTAGGAAGGCAAATAACTTATTTATTGTTCCCATTGTTTTGTTTTGTTAACCCATGTGGAAGTGCGGATGAAATAAGCCTTACATCGAGATGGCCGGATCCTGGGCAGAGATAGAAAATACTGCCTCTTTGCACAGCCAATCAAAATGCACAATTTTTAGGATGAAAGATCAGACAGAAAGACTTTTTACCCATCCTGACTCTTTACTCCAGTTTGGAGTTCTCTTTTGCTCAGGCTTAGTCTAGATTTTGTGCAAAATATTCATGCTTTCCAGCGAAGGTCTGTGGAATTTCAAAGTGTTTGTATTGTTGAAGTTGTGCATCCTTTACTGTTGGTATTTGTGAATATTTAAACACTGATACAAGGCTAACCCTGAGTAAATGTGTCTAAGCAAGCAACACAGCGGCTATTTTGAACTCGAGAATGGTCTATTCTTGGTTTGCAATCAATCCCAAGAGAGCACAATAACAAAAGGGATGTCCACCATGTTGGAAGATATAACAAAAGAATTCATTTAAAAATCTTTTGTCAAATTCTTCCAACATGGCGGCTATGACGTCTATTGCAAACGAAGAATTACAGTATTTGATCCATTGTTGCTTGGATCATAGTCTGACATTACCATCTATAGTTATATAACTACCTCATTTCTAACTAACTTAGCAATCCTATAGTTACTGGTTATTCCCGTCACACATGTCCAGTAATTCTGGGAATTCAAATGTAGCTTTCAAGACTTCATTCTTTAATTTCAAACCTCCAATCAACTACTCTGGTATTATTCCAAAAGAATTCAGTTAATATAATTAGACTTTGAACCCGATGTCAAGAATGATTGTGAAATATTTTCAAAAAAAAATTCACACTTCTGAGAATTAGCTAGGAAATATTTATTTTTAAGTTAAAGTAATTTGAATTGCCCTATTTCACTATGACGTCATATCAAAACAATCTATTGCTTAAACGCAAAGGATCATGGTCGTTGGAGAGGGTCAAATCAACGTAATTCACCGAAGATTGTTCTAAAACCCGTATCAATCCACAAAGAGAAGTAGAATAGCCAGTAAACGCTCAGAATATTTTTTAGTACATATTAACACATATTATATTTGTAAACCATGCCATCTTAGATTAAAGCTGTTTCGCTGGGAGCAAATTTTATTGAATTTTCTATTGGATTTGGCGATTCTATCCCCCACATAAACAAGCAGTGATGTCATAGTGAAATAGCGCAATTGCAGTAATTTTAAGCATAGTTGGCACCTAGACTTGGAATTCTAGACGAAGCCACCGAAAGTCCAATCAAAACATGAGAGAGACTGGTCATGTGTAACGTAAGTTAGTATCCACACACTATACCAATGTTGTCAGATTCGAAAGGTTAAATCGTACAATCAATTCTAGGGGAGGATCTAGAAATCTGGGAGAGGGGAGTAGGGGGTAAAAATTCAGTGTTAGACGAATCTTGCCGCTGACTATTTGAAATGAAACCAGAGGAGGCCCTGGTGCATGTTCTCAAGGAAATTCAGGCCCACCCTTACATGCACTTTAATGTTAACAGAACATATTCTCCTTAGCGACCACTCTACTTGGTTTAACACCCTGTATTCTAACATTGTCACCAAACTAGTTCACTAACATTGGCCGGTGTCATCTTGTAATCAGTTTAACACCCTGTATTCTAACATTGTCATCAAACTAGTTCACTAACATTGGTGTCATATTGTAATCAGTATAACACCCTGTAGTCTAACATTGGCATCAAACTAGTTCATTAACATTGGCCGGTGTCATCTTGTAATCACGTATTGGGTGGTGTAGGAGTCTTCTTATTTCTATTCCTTTTCTTTCTTCCCCTTGACTTCTTACCCTGCTTCTTCCTCCTGTGTCCTGATCTCTTCGGTCGCTTTGTTGGTCGCTTGGTAGGTTTGGTGATGATTGGTACCTGTGGGACTTCAATCGTATCAGAGCCGCAGTTAAACGTACAAATGATCCTGAATGTCGAGCATTCTGTGAAGTTCTTTCTGTTCCTGCCCTGTCCAACACAGATCCGCACACAAGGACAGTTGAATCCTTGGCACATGAAGAAGTTATCCGATGTTTGGTTTTTGGTTCTTCCAACTCGTTTGATGCGAGTGGATTTTCCTTTTTGGCGTTTGAACAGAGGGCAAAGAGTCATGGCAGGGTTGGAGTTGACCGGAAGTGATGGCTTGAACGACGAATTACTGGTACTGGTGCTGGAACTTGAATTCGCTGATGTGTCTTCTAACAAAAAAATAATGGTGAGCTTAAAGAAATCATAGTAGAACAGAAGAAACTATGAGGCATACAGTTGTTTAGGTGGTCGCTAAATAGAGGTTTGCCGGTTAATAGAACCCTTTTTGGACCGTTTTCTTGCGAGCATAAGGTTTTTTTGCTTTGATGGAAAAACATTACTGACGAAGAAAGAGAAGTAATACTCAAGGGAATGACGTGGACTGGGATGGGAAATAAACCTGATAAAGAAAGAAAGAATACCCAAGGGAATGACGTGGTCTGAGATGGGAAAACATTACTGATGAAGAAAGAAATAATACTCAAGGGAATGACGTGGTCTGAGATGGGAAAACATTACTGATGAAGAAAGAAATAATACACAAGGGAATGACATGTGGTCTGAGATGGGAAAACACTGATGATGAAGAAAGAAATAATACTCAAGGGAATTGACATGTGGTCGATCAATTGAACAAAGAAATAAAAAAAGTACGTAGATTTAGTAATTTCTTACCGTTGTTATCATTAGTAACGTTCTCATTGACGACAAATCGATACACAGTAGCTTGTCTACACATTCTGTAGATCGCTGGCTGGTTTTGGACGTATTGACTGAGGGCCTTGTACCTGTCACCATTCCATCCACTCTGCAAAGTACAAACCATCAATTATACACAAAGGTGTTTTGATAAAAAGTGCAAAGAATTTACGAAAATGAGATTAAGAAGACCCAGCTGACATGAGAAAAAAATAGCACTTATAAAGCGTATGTGGCACTGCTAGTAATCGAATTTATGGTTCCATAGAAATTCGTTGAAAATATCCATTTATTAAGGAGGCTCGAAACGGTATTTCTTGAGCGCGCGCTCTATAAATTTTTAATATTCAAACTGAGAAAAATCAAAAACTCTGTGGTGAAATTTCTTCAAATTTTACATATGGCTTTAGTTTATGTTTTCGAAAACTTTTTTAAAAAATTAAAAAATTCTGTAAGAGGGAACTATTCCAAACAAATTTTATTGATTTTTACGAAATTCCTATTACGGATTTTTTTTCTTTTTTTTGCCAAAAAGAAGATTACGATACGAACTTTAAGTATTCCGGTTTTTAAAAAATTTCACCATTTGGTTCCTGAGTTATGATTTTTTAAATGAACATTTTTGATGGCATACCAAGGGTTCTGATGTTGTCATAGCAACGTCTTACGTCATTTTTTCATGATCATTGTGATCTTTGGTTTATAGTCTTTTGCATTCCTGGTTTATTTGCTGTCATATTATAGCCATATTTACTTTTTTTTAGTTCATAATTGTAAGTGTATGTGAAGGCACAAAACACTTTCCAACCTCCTTAAAGGATTTTTTGATGATGTGGATATATGATGTCGTTTTATGTTTTATATTAGTTGTAATAGTATACACTCATTTGAAGAATCGTTGTCGGGTTCAGAAACATAGAACACGAAAGCTGAGACCGAATGGCACATGGAAAATGACATAACTATGTTATAATTCATTCATTTGCGCCATCCATGCAGTTGGTTTATGCCAAACGCGTTTTAAAAACAGTGGATGATGCCACGGGTCGCCGGTCACACATGCATCTAATTAACGTACTTCCCATGTGCCATTCGGTCTCAGCTTCCATGTTCTATGTTTCTGAACCCGACAACGATTCTTCAATTGAGTGTATAATACGAAGATAAAAACTGTGGAAGCATACAAAAATAGTATAAACGGAAATGGCGGTAAGTCATACTTATTTTAATCATTTCCTCTTTCCAGCTTCAGTCATTTTGCGATAGGATTCGGAAATGTTCGAGACGGATACGAGAAGGTATTGATCGTTTTGCCTGGCATCTGATCATCTAATACTGCTACGAAAGGTATTGGGGTTCCTGTGTAAAATTTACTCACTCACGGACATGGATCGATAGATAAGTTGTACTGCTTCATGGAGCATTGCTACAAAAATGTTAGCCAATCAGAATCGAGCGAGAACAAAACTAAGGGCGCTTTCCATTGAGTCGAACTAGCGGCTAGTTCTTTATTATTAGATTTTAGACATCGTATTAAATGAATAATAGCTACGCCATCTTGAAAATGTGTCAGTAACATATTGGAAGTATAAACCTTAAACATTCAACGTTTCACGTTATAAAGCATGTTGGTTTAGCCTGGTTTTGGCTTCTAATGGACTCTCGTTATAACTTACCGCAGTGACTCGATCTGCTGTTCCAGAAATCAAAAGGCAATCTTCTGGACGTAATCGTAAACTTTCCCATCAACAAAGCACTTGAGACAGAGTTAAAGTTATTCCAATACCTTGGGCCACCCATCCTCTTTCACGATCTTCCTCTAAAATATTCTTAACCTACAAGTCTTGTATGAAGAGACACGTTTTTGGGGGGTCAAGAAGTTTTCCAATCCCTTTGGACAGGCACGTATTTTTAATGCTATTTGAAGCAGAGCAGAATATTTGAAGTTCATCATCACTTATACATTCCTTTGCTTTGCATCATGAGCGGTGAATATCATCGTGGTAATTAAAAACGAGCGTCTTTTAGAAGCCAAAACCAAACAAAACCAATATGTCTTACCTATTGATGGTTTTCAACCATTCCCAAGAGAATTGAATAACAAAAGACACGTCGGCCATGTTGGAGGATATAACAAAATAATTCATTGACAAATCCATAGTCCCCTTCACAGTTCCCTGCGCCATCTTGAAAGGTAGCGGTGCCTTTGCATCGAAGCGAGACGAACGGTGAGCTTGCAATGATAGAGACCTTTTTTAACACCTTGAACAAGTACTCGCATGTCTCTATCATTGCAAGCTCACCGTTCGTCTCGCTTCGATGCAAAGGCACCGCTACCTTTCAAGATGGCGCAGGGAACTGTGAAGGGGACTATTGTAGCAAATACATCTTTTAAAAAAAAATACGGAATACTATTTGAGTGACATAGTTAGCATAAGTACATGTAGGAGTCTTGAGAACCTTACCATTGACGAATCGTAGATTGGCTCGATCTTTCTGTCTCTCTGCAATAACATGGGGATATTATTAATGCAAAGATTGATATATATTTTATATGAATAGTATATAAGCGTCATGGTAGAGTGCAAACAATCCGTGAAACACTAATTACTAAATAGTACAAAATAGTCCCAATTAAACAATAGAAAACAATGGAAGTTGCATGAAATTGTGCTATTTAGTATTACTAAAGTTTCACAGTTATATTGTTTGCACTCTATTTATGGTCGATAATGCACGAATATCATGCTCTTACAAAGCTGTCTAGCCAATGTGTAGCGTGTATGAGCTCTTCCTTAGGACATCAACTAAATTATCATTTAGTTGGTCATTTTGAAATCAGTAAAACCGAAAAAATCAAATATTAAGAAACGACATGTTACAATCAGTAAGATTGTAAAGTTTCGAGGGCATGAGTTCAAAAATCCTCGCGAAGATATGATTTTTTGAAAAGTTTGAACTTTGTAAACAAAACCTTTGTAGGTTATCTCTTACATATCAACCATGTTTTCTTAGGACATTTCGGTTTTTGAAAATTCATTTTTTTTTGTGCGAGTTTTTTGTTTTTTGGTTGTTTTTTTTTTCATTTCCTTCAAGCAGCTTCACAGTTTATCTAATTTTAACATACTCCTTCCAGCTATGGCTATTATTCTTCTATCCTGTACGTGATTTTTGGAATTCCATGCTAAAAGCTCATTTTTCCATTCTCGAGGGTAAAAAAACATGGTTGACACTAATGAATTGATCGATTAATTGATAGATAAATGAAGGGGGATTAAAAGCTATGGAATGTAATTTAGCACGTCATTAAGAAGACAGACTGACGTATGAAAAATTCATGTACAAAAAAAATCTCAAATTTGTGATCTATACCCGTTTGCTTTTGAAGCTCGGTTGACGGCGTCGTGAAAAACGTTTGCGCATGCGTGTATTTCAGCACGTTTTCTAAGAATTTTGAAGAATTTGAACGAGAAAATAAATATTTGTTTTCTCCGTGTATACAACACATTTCGCGAGTATACTTTTGTCAGACCAAGATACTGTATTAACAAACACAATATGAAAGAAGAAGCCTTAAGTTGCAGGCATGGTTTTGGTATTTTGTGAATTCTAATTTATCAGGCATGTTTGAAAGCCAAATTTACATATTTTAACAGTGGCATGAAGACGTTTTTAATTTATTTGCATACGATCTTGTACCCAGACCCTGCGTTTCTTCTGGCCTGTGACAAAGAATGAGGGCTCTGGAATAATCCATTTTTTGGCGCATGCGCAATAATTTTTAGATTTTTGGCAAATCTTTGAACGCATGCGCTCTTATCCCAGAAATCCAAGAAATTCTGGTCTCAGAGCTGGAGAACCTACATAGCACTCAGTTGGTGTAATGTATTCATATTGTATTCTATTGTCGTTCTATCTGTTGTATTTGTAGGTGTGCTCCCTCGTATTTTTATGAACACATTACATCAACTGCTTGCTATGTAGGCTCTCCCGTCTCAGAGCCCTGGTTCTTCGCCGCAGGCCAGAAGAAACGCAGGCTCTGGGTACGAGATTTGCATATGGATTCAGAGCATGCGCAGACGTTTTCACTCGCGTCGTAGGTTGTAGTACTAAATGCCGTTTGGAATTAAATTTTCGTCGCATATTTCGCGGCACTAAAACTTTGCGATTTTACCATAAAATTATATTTTCGTTAGTAACTTAAATTTAACAATATGAAACCCCAAAACATAAAATCATTTGAAAAACTAACGGCGCCTCTATATGCTTTATAAATATTTCCTTGTTAGCTCCCTGTTCAGTAGCCAGTAAAAGGGTTTTCTTGGATTCGAGTGATTTCTTTTGTGTCGCCTGTGGTAACCGTAACCGTAACCGTAAGTAACCGACAAGGAACACGAATAACAGGTTAAGGTCATATTTCTAGACAAAGTTCATATACCATTCTTAAGAAAATATCCGATCAAAAATAGCGCGATTTGCGGCACTGATTTCCAAACCTCAAACCATTAGCGAAAATATTTATCTAATGTATTTTAGTATTTATATATAAGTGCAGACAATAGGACGATCAAGCATTATCGGAAATCCCGTCCACTGCGTATCCGGATTACTCTTGAAAACGGATTTATTTTATTGAGGATGAGATTGCCTTGAAAGCGCGACTTTTCGATAAAGGATTTGTGTGGACGGGCGAAAGTGACTCGAAAACACTTCGTGTGGACGAGAAATTTTTGTTTTTGTAGTTGAAAATCAGTAGAATAAAAAATATCTGCAGATACGTGTACGGACGGTATACACGAGTTTTTGAGAAGCATACATTTTGTAGCGAAAGCCGTTTTGCACACAAGAATACAGGGGGAAATGTTCTAGCATAGTACCTAATTCTCCTTAGAAAATAACTTCAATATAGTGAATTTTGGTAGGAACTTCTGTTTTAATGTTCTGCCCCTCGCCAGAAAATGTAATTACCATTCATATGGATTCAATTTTTGTAGAACGTCGAATATTCTAGGTTACCTCAACCGCTTGATTTACTCTCGTGAACTATTATCGAGCACTTATCACTAATGTTTATAATCACTTTTTAGCTTTTACTTAAGTGTCTGGTATTCCTTCGGGAGCAAGTATGTCTTGTTATCAAAGCGCTAAAAGTGGAGGTTGTTGAGACAAGATGATTATAGAGTTGCCCTTGGCGTTTTTGGCAAGAGCTTCGTCTTCTGACCTCTGCCAAAGCAGATTTTTTACAAATTTGATATGATTTGTTTTATGCTTTGATCGGGAGATCTCGCATTCTTAACCTTAAGCGATTGCTAAGAATGGCCATCTGGTAAACAGATGGTGTGTCTGTTTGTACACAAACTACAAACGATCAAGCTAATATTTCTGTTTATCGCTCACAGAGCTGCACACACGACAAAAGTCGGCCACAAAACGAGAACTGTAGAGCGAAAATGCGAGCAGCTTTGTTCTCTGTAGCATTCCAACCGTTCTTTTTGTATGATAGTTAGACTCAAATGTCTCCAATCAAATGACTCGACCCTTTGGCGAGGCGTGGTAGATCTGTCACCATCCAATGCTCTCATTTATCTGCTTTGATAAGAAACCTAGCAGAATCCAGACTAGAGTCGATTGAGATGGTTATGTACACCGGGAAAACTTTTTTTGTGGTTTGATCAAACTCGCCAGGTCACGGACTATAGATCTACCAGGAATTCTGCCCTGTTATAATGAATGCTTTTTTTGATGAATCTCAAGTGGCTCTTAAGGAAAGGATTCCTTTCGTTTCACGTGTATTTGTATTCTATGAAGATACGGAGGGAAAGAAGAAGAAAGAAGGATGTAAAGAAATGAAGAACTTATCCTGCGACTTTTCCTTTCCTTTCGTTTCCTTTATTCGTTTCCTTTCGTTTCATTTCGTTTCCTTTCGTTTCCTTTCGTTTCCTTTCGTTTCCTTTCGTTTCCTTTCGATTCCTTTCGTTTCCTTTCCTTTCCTTTCCTTTCCTTTCCTTTCCTTTCGTTTCCTTTCCTTTCCTTTCCTTTCCTTTCCTTTCCTTTCCTTTCCTATTCTACCCATATCATATGTTATATCAGATTCCTCATATTGCAGGACATACCTGAATAAAGCTAACCAGCTCTTGCCATGTCGTCGTATCATTAATCGACTTGTTCTTCAAATACGGATGCGTAGTCACAAAACATACGGGCGATCCTTTACACGTTGTCACCTTGAGACAAGCAAAAGGCTGCAAAACAACGGTAAACAAATCCTTACCAATTCATGTTTATACACCTTAGTTACCGTTGCTATGCCTCACAAATCACATGAACTCTTTCATGGAAAATATCAACAATTCTGTTCGCAGGAGTAAATATTCTTCATTTTCTTCTAAGTCTTATAAACCTCTGAAATCGTTGGGAAAAGAAATAGAGTAATTTGAAAAATACATTTTACCTTTCTTTGTCCTGGTTGAATTCTACCGGAAAACGAGTAGCTATTAATCCGCTAATTTTTTCATGTCGAAATAAATAAAAAACTCTATTCGAATCAATCTTCCTGTCGGGGACAGCAAACCCCGTGTATAAATCAAAGGATAAGCTAGACTTAGAAGTCGATATTCACTAGGTTATTATCTTTATGGAAGTAAAATTTAATATCCACAGAGTAACATTACCTTTCGACGTGGACGAAGATCGAAATATGCGTGGAGTTCCAGTGCTGTACCTGGCAAGTTCGCTTCCTTTTGCATTTCGCAAAGCTGGTTTAGTTTATTTTGAATTTTCACTCGTTTGAGATGCTGAGATGACTTTTTCTTGGAAGCTCTTTTTGAAGATGTTTTCTTTTTTTTCTGCTCAACACAAGAGAAAAATAACAAAAACACCAACAAGAGAAGAAAAAACCTTCGCACATCCATGACGTGATGAAGACGACAACTTGATTTCCTCTGCTCTACAGACCTTCTGTCTAGAAACCTTCTCTACAACATGTAGATATACTATTAAAGGACCCATAGGGCTAAGCGAGGGATTTACAGACGTCGAAAGACCTCAGGGTCATTGATTTTCATTCCTGTCTATCAGACATCTAATCAAAATAATATCGAATCGCAGATTCACTCAAATCAATCCATTAACTAACGCACGTGGCAATGAGTTGGGCAGTTTACTTAACACGGTTTGAAATAGCGGGTAGTTAATTTTGGCGGCTTGCTTATCGAATGACCCCGGATAGGAAACAAAGTCTAGTGATTATGCGTATGACTGTGTGTGTCCTTAGTGAAAAACAAAATGAACAAAGAGAAAGAAGGCTTCAATTCTAATCGAATTCAAAACACGGAAGACTAAAGACACTAGCCAATTAGATTGCTTGAATAAGAAGACTTAGAATTGTAACTTTACTTTGAATTATATCTGGTTTGTTTCAGGTTTTGGCGATTTGATCGTGTCTTCATTACTGGGTCTTCATTCAATGTAGTTCTGCGCTAGATATTCTTGGCATGTAGTTATACGCTAGATATTTTTTGATTATAGATACCTCGATCGATTTCCAGCCGAGTGGGCATTCACTAATGTATACAACATTAAGATAAAATCTTTTTAATGTCCATGAAACAGCAGGGTTGTGTCTGTCACTTTATTCCCGCCCGCCAGTTGAACGCCTTAGACATAGAACTCTTTACCTCGGGCTAAAGGTTTTCCCATCTCAGACCACGTGTCATTCGCTTGAAATTTAATGCTTTGTTTGAGTCGTATCAAAGATTTTGTGTCTTCTCGTGTGCAACCGTTAAACAAAGAAATGATACTCTAGGGAATGACACATGGTCTTGAGAATAAGATTTTTTGTTTGAGTTGTATCCATATTCATGTGTCTTCTCATGTGCTACCATTAAACCAAGAAATGATACTCTAGGGAATGACACATGGTCTTGAGAATAAGATTTTTTGTTTGAGTTGTATCCATATTCACATGTCTTCTCATGTGCAACCATTAAACAAAGAAATGATACTCTAGGGAATGACACATGGTCTTGAGAATAAGTTTCTTCGTTAGAGTTGTATCCATATTCATGTGTCTTCTCATGTGCTACCATTAAACAAAGAAATGATACTCTAGGGAATGACACATGGTCTTGAGAATAAGATTCTTTGTTAGAGTTGTATCCATATTCATGTGTCTTCTCATGTGCAACCTTTAAACAAAGAAATGATACTCTAGGCAATGACACGTGGTCTTGAGAATAAGATTCTTTGTTTGAGTCATATCCATATTCATGTGTCTTCTCATGTGCAACAGTTAAGCAAAGAAATGATACTCTAGGGAATGACACGTGGGCTTGAGAATAAGATTCTTTGTTTGAGTCATATCCATATTCATGTGTCTTCTCATGTGCAACAGTTAAGCAAAGAAATGATACTCTAGGCAATGACACGTGGTCTTGAGAATAAGATTCTTTGTTTGAGTCATATCCATATTCATGTGTCTTCTCATGTGCAACTGTTAAGCAAAGAAATGATACTCTAGGGAATGACACGTGGTCTGAAATGGAAAAAACATTACTCCCAAGGCGAAAAGGTCTTTTGATGCTGTGTTAATTGAGGCTGTCCACATGTGGGCCTGACATCATATATACTGGTATTGATTAATTGTTTTTAAATAGAGCCAGTAGCTCTCTAGCCATCATGATCACCGTTACCATCAGTCATCCCCATTGTTATTAGCCATCATCCTCACCATCATCATCAATATCATCGCCATCATCATTACCATCACCATTATCATCACTATCATCACCATCTTTTTACCACCACCACCACCACCACCACCACCATCACCATCACCATCTCCATCATCATCATGATTTTATGACTAGGAGAGACAGCATTAGGACAGTCGGCGTACGTACCCTCGTCAGTTCTGCCGTCTTTGTTTAGAAACTAAACAATAAATATTATTATACCTTTTACTAAGTATCTCAATTCTGATTGGTCGAGAGCCCTAAGCCAATCCCTGATATCGTGTGAACTCGACATGATAAATGTATTATCTATTAAGTTCATTCAAGGTCACGCTGTGGTAATTTTGTTTTTATTCATTATGCGTATTTATTTCCAGAATTATGTACAAAAACAATTATTTAAGGAATCCTTAACTTATTTTCATATATTTTATGAATAATTCTTGAAATATTTCAATTCTGAATTTAAAATTTTGCGTTTTTCACGCAACATCATGGCGTTCATAGTTCTTGTCTCTACAATTTAATGTTTATGTTTTTTTTTTTCCAGTATACAAAATGTATAGTAAAAATATTAGCCCGAGTATTGATTGTATCATTATTATTTCATTACCAATAATGCTGATATTACCTCATCTGATATTATTACAATAAGTATAAATAGTTCGTAATACAAAGTAATAATGAAGCCTTGATATATGCGTTGATATATATATTATTCGTTTACGCATGATGTCATAGCTGCCATCTTCTAATATCATCCAACATGGCCGCCTTGTCTTTAGTACATTCTCACTCCTTGGGAACAATTGCAAACCAGCAATAATGAAAGGTCGTACTGTAGAAATGTTACAACTGGTGTTCAAGTTCTTCTTGGTCCATCTCTTCGAGGTTGATATAGATTCTCTAAAAATGAATGAACCAAAAATTTAATCCATCAATATATACATTAGTCAACCGGTCTCTAAGTCAGTCTGTCGGTCAATCCATCGGTCGGTCGGTCAGTCAGTGGTTTGTCGGCTGGTCGGTCAATCCGTCGGTCGGTCGGTTGTTGGTCGTTTATTTACCTCTTTCTCATTTAGCATTTTCTGTAAGATTTGATAAATGTCTCCAAATGCTGGTCTTTTGTTGCTATCCGCTGACCAGCATTCCATCATGACAGAATACCTCGGAAAAAAAGATGCAGAAAGTTAAAAACAACATCATCTCACACTTTCAAAGTATTTATGATAAATATCGTATCAAGCAAAATATACAATAGATTCTGTCTGACTTGACACGACACGGTACGACATTAATCGAACCAATCACAGCGCGCTAATTTACCGTTCATCCAATCAGAATACTCGAACACAGCACAATCCACAGGGAGCCCAAATCGGGAATATTTTTATACATAAGACCAAAGTAATGTCCTCCATATATTTAACACAAAACTGTGAAAAAATAGATCAAAACTACAGTACGATAATTTTTGGCGCGCTTTTGATTTTCTATATGATCTCCTTATTGTCTTCGGTCTTATTAGCCAATCACAATCGAGAAAATTTGTAAATCTGAGGTGTCACTTTTCCGCTTGAAATCACGGAATTGCGGGCCACCAAATGAAGAAAACAAAACGTTGCTAATAATAGGCTAATAATAGTTGTGAACAAAGGAATTTGGCGTGATTCGTGACTTTTGAATCACGCCAGATTACTTTGAGTCACGCCAGATCCCTTTGTTCACAACTTAAGCCTCACATCTGTGCGAGTTTTGAATTTGGTCTGTTGTAAAATAAGTACTTGATAACAGCCACACAAGATATTCATATATATTCATATTGCGAAGGTGGATATGTTATTACTTTTCGCTGGTCAATAAGCCTGAAGCGAGATGACGTTTTACCCCCGTCTCTAGACCATAATCCTTTTCACACTACTTTTGTTCTTTAATTATGACTATTGTTCCTGTATTCTCTAAGGAATCAAAAATTTTAATATGAAAGAATTTTAAAAACTATTATGGTATAGAGTCGGGGGTAAAACGTCATCTCGCTTCAGGCTTATTTTCTCAGGCTTCATGACCTCAGTTTTGCAGTGACGTCATTTCTACTAAGATGGAAGATTTTGTATTTTTTCCTTACAACATCTCGTGGCAGTGATGTGGTTTTGGCATCCTGTATCCATTGGACAGCAGGTTGTATAGTACGACAAGCTGAGTAATATCTGGGTACGGCGAATCCCCTGCAAATCATATCCAAATACAAAAACACTTAGCAACTCTTAAATGATCATGGGATACATAGAGGGAAAATTTTTATAGACTTTGTCGTATCAGTTAAAAAGAATATTCAGGTAGAAACAAGTTAACGAACTCTAACAATCGTGGGATACATAGGGTAGTTTATAGACTTCACGATCAGATTAAAAGTATTTAAGTACCAAGAAAGAAAGAAAATATTCAACAAAAACAAACCAAAAAATTTCAAATACAAAGAGGTTAACGAACTCTAAAGATATGTGTCTGTGGTCAGAGAAAAAACCAGGAAAAAACTCAATAACCGATTACCAAGCGTTGCAATCTCCCACAACAAGATACCAAATGACCATCTGAAAAAAATGAATAACGAAAAGAATAATATTAGTCCAAACAGAAATATGTTCAAATAAGTATAGTTAATAGAGGGGAATGGTTAGGAAACCTATTGTTATCACTAGGTCTTTGTTCGCTTTTGATGTTGAATCAGTCTTGACCGTGCACAATGTTCAATTTATTCTATTCAAATATCTCTTATAAAATTGTCTTTAAGTATCTTGAACTACCAGCCAAAAGAAAGATTTTGGTCTGTTTGTCACTCAGCCATTGCCAACAATGGTAAAACAAAGGATTGTGCTCACGGCCACGCTTGAAAAAAGTGAACAAAGACCTATAACAAAATGCTTCCTAACCATTCCCCTCCATTAACTATGAAATAAGTTAACATTAGTGAGCATCCTAGTGATTTTACTTTGAGGTCCTTTGACGTGAGATGAAAAGGAAAAGCATTTCGAGGTCGAAAAAAAACTGGGTCGAGTGTGCACTGCATTGCATTGTGGGGCTGTTTTAGAGAACAAAATAGACGCCATCTTGGAAATATGTCATCTGCAACAGTCCCATAATGCATTGCAATACCAATTCGACCCAGTTTTTTTCTCGACCTCAGATTTGGTAATTTCAAGGCCTTTTTTATGATCTCTTACACGTCGGTCTTTGTTGTAAATAGTCCTTGCAAGGCCTCCGGTGCCATCCACTTCCAAGGAACTTTTCCCTGAAGAAAGATAGACAGTTAAGGACAGCTAATAAGCCTGAAGCGAGATGACGTTTTACCCCCGACTCTATACCATAATAGTTTTTAAAATTCTTTCATATTAAAATTTTTGATTCCTTAGAGAATACAGGAACAATAGTCATAATTAAAGAACAAAAGTAGTGTGAAAAGGATTATGGTCTAGAGACGGGGGTAAAACGTCATCTCACTTCGGACTTATACGAGAAACTTCCATTGTAACATTGTAGTACGCATGCGTGTGTTGTAAAATACTGCGAGTGCAGTATTTAGTGGTAAAGGTATAGTAATAGCTAAGTATAATCGATTCATTTGTTGCTGTTACTGAGAAATTATCGTAAACGACACAAATGACAAAAAAAGCTGGTATGCGATGGACCACTATGAGATCTGACTGGATAAAAGAATTTAAGCAATTAAAAGAAAATGAAAATCCAGTAGACCGTAGATTAAAATGTGTTTAGTAAGACGATATTTCGGCAACCCCTTACTTGCTTTCTTCAGATAATGAAATATCGTTATACTAAACACATTATTATCTACGGTCTATTGAATGTTCATTTATTTTTAAATTTCTTTTAGAGCTACTGTCATTATTGTTGGTGGTGTTGCTCTTTCTGCGCATGCGTACCGGTGATTGTTTGACGTAAAATCCGTCAATCACGTGACGAGCAAGACCAAAATCAGCTATCTTAGCCACCAAGCTTGGCCCAATGAGAATATTTCTCGCTGCAAGATCTCGGTGAATGCACTAAAAATGAAACAAACAAAATTACTAATTTATTAATTTATTGATAATTTATAAATAATTTATGATATTGTTTGTTATTCTCCAAAGTACTGAACCTTGCTGTTTAAGAAAGAAAAAAGGCTGGCCATTTGAGGACTAAAAAGAGCTTAAAAAGGAAACTAGAGCCTAAATCATGGATATCAAACTTAAATGGTCGTTCGTGTGGGATCCCTGTGGTGTGGGGCTTCCTTTGTCAAAGTCCAGGTTTTTCATCTAGATTCAAGATGGCGGACAGTATTTCTTCGCTGTGATATCTGCAAGTTTTCATTCATATTTTCGACATTTTGGAGCTTTAAATGGCGGAAAAATCACCAAAATAATTTCCAAAGAAGGTAAGATTATGAAATATGGATATAGAAATGATGGTAACACGAAGCACAAGTTTATTTTAACGACTAAAGTTTGATATGCACAACTTTACTATACATCTTTAATAACCTTCCAAGAAACAAAACCATTTCAAGACTAAATCTTTTTTAGATTCAATGGAAACAAACAACTGTAAAAAGATCCTAATTCTTTTAGTCATAGTTTGCAATCATTCCAAAGATAGTCGAATCAAAAGTGGCGGCCATGTCGGAGGCATAAACAATGAATACCAAATCTTTCGTTAGATACCACCAACATGGCGGCGATGACGTAACGTACAAACAGCCAATAGTCCTTTTTTATAGATAGTTTCAATAAGATCACCACAAGCCACTATATTGCTTGGGCTACCTGTGGTGCCACAAGTGTTCTTACGTTTCTATCGTGGAGGTGTTTCATTCCTCTTGTGATGTCAGCGGCCATCTTTACCAGGTCCCTCTCGGTTAGCCTCGATCTGATGTTTTCGTAAGATTTTTCTCTGATTGCTGGTAGACGAGCTTTGATCAGCAGGTCATTCAGACTACCCCCCTCTACCAGCTCACTAATGATGCAAATAGGATCTAAAAATATAGGAAATAAGAATGTTGACGGACCACAGACGGACTAGATAGACCACAGATAGAGTAGATATACCACAGAGAGACTAGTTAGACCACAGAGAGACTAGATAGTTCACAGACTGACTAGACGAACCACAGACAGACTAGATAGACTACAGACATGACTAAACGGACCACAGACAGATAAGAAGACCACAGACGGACTAGATAGACCACAGATAGAGTAGATATACCACAGACTGACTAGACGGACCACAGACGGACTAGATAGACTACAGGCTGACTAGACGGACCACAGACAGACTAGATAGACTACCGACAGACTAAACGGACCACAGACTGATATAATCAGAAGGAATAATCTGTTTTGATCTTACCATCTAGCGTGCATGCACCAACCAAGGATACAATGTTAGGATGTCTGCCGACTCGTTTGAGCATGTCAAGCTCAGCAAGAATATCATCTCGGTGTGTATGGGTACATGGGTCTGGACAGGATACATGTGTTGTTAGAGGTAGTTATTAGCAATTGTACTGATCTAGTGTCTAAACTACTACATAAGGCCATTTATTCTCTGAGTTAACCATGCACTGACTTAGATCAGCCCAGAGGTTGTTTCGGGGTTTAATCTGTCAGTTAACCAAGTCCTGACTTAGATAAGACCACGGTATAATAAAAGTAACATTCAATGATTATTCTTACTTTTCAGTGTTTTAACAGCGACAAACATTTCCTTGTTATCTTTCCTGGTGTAAATTCCCTTGTCAACCAGGCCAAAGCAACCATCTCCTAGTCTCTGATTGGTTATTCTTAGTCGATCACGTGGTATCTCCCAGTCTCTGTTAATGCCCATTAGGAGTAGATACATGGCTTCATCCTGGAACTCTTCCACGTTCATTGCCTGATACAGAAATTGTGATTAATTCGCAGTCACTGTCACGCTATTTTCATGGTCACTGTCACGCATTACGGTCCATACCAATGTCACGAACAATTGACAAAATAGGAACCAAACATTGCGCTTTGTCCAATGGGAACAGTGGTAGGCAAAACTATCCTGGTCACGCTACAGTCACCCTTCGGTCACGGAGGTAAGTAAAGCATCTTATTAGATTATCACTGAAATTCATACCTCATTCCTGATTCCAACATTTTTAATATTCTTCTGAGCCAGCGATGAAGTTGAAGTGGACAGCTGAAACAAAAAGAACAGTAAATTAGCGCGGACTGTTACTATGGAAACATACTAGTGGAGTGGTGCTCTCGCTGTGAAATACGATACTTTATGGGCGCTGCAATTTGGTACCGTATTTCTCACTCAACGCATGATAGACATTCTTTGATTACTATGTGCAAGGTATATATTATGTTGTCCAAAAAGCAGAAGCTATTCGAGAGTCTATTAGATGACTCACAGAAAGGGTTGTATTTTGTGATTGATGGAGTTTTCTCCTTTTCTTTGTGATGAGGATGAGCAAGATGACCATGATGACCAGTAGGATAGGCAGTAAAATCCCTAGTGCTGGTATTAGAGGGCTAATGCCACTGGTACTGCTGAATACATTGGGCTGGAAGACTTCTAGAAACACACAATAGTTATAAATAAGAACTCTTAACAGTCATTTGATAGGTAACCACACCGAATATATATATCTTGCGAGCTTCAGGTTTAACGAGGCCTTAAGTGGATTTCATGCTTAACCAGGCCTTGTATGGGTTTGATAGGTAACCAGGCCTTTTATGGGTAACCAGGTCTCAAGTAGATTTAATAGGTTAGCAGGCCTCGAATAGATTTTAAGGGTAACCTGGGCTTGAGTGGATTTTATGGGTAACCAGGCCTTGAGTGGATTTCATGGGTAACAAGAGGCCGGGCTATTTTTCAAGATGGCTGCCAAATCAAGAACATATTAAAACAAGTACTACTAGTATGTTATCAATGCTCACCTGTAACATCAAGGAAGGCCTGCTCAGAGTATTTTGTACCAAAAGAATTTTCTGCCTTGCACGTGTATTCACCTTTATCTTCTTGTCTTGCGTACGTTACCATGAGAACCGATATGTTACCATTGGTCACCACAGACACTCTTCTTCCAACGATGATAGGGAGCTTGTTCTTATACCACGTGATGTTCGGGCGTGGATTTCCCACCGCTGCGCATGTCATCGTTGAGTTCAACCCAGCAAGCACGGAAACGTTACTTGGACTCTCTAAAAACCTTGGCTTTTCTAATTGTTGTTGAAAGAGAAAAAAAATTATTTTCAGATATCAAAAAATACGCGTTCGGTAAATTTCATATTCATGATGGACGGATGGCTATTGCCAGTAACTTACATAAACACCACGACGTGTTTCCCTTCAACTAAAGTCCTTGTAAGACATGTATCTTGTTTATGTATCAACTCGGCATCAGTCGAAGTCAATAAAAATATTACGTATATAACTTACCAGGAATGTAAACAAGTAACGTTGCGTGACGTGAAGTGGCGTTACTAATAGCATTCTTGGCATAACACTTGTATTTGCCTTCATCATCTTTCGTTACTGATTCAATAACCAATGCTGATTGTCGTCCTATTTGAGTCATCTTACCGGGAAATGGACGCTGATTGGAGGGAATAGGTCTAGTGGCGCTTGTGGATAGAGGAATGGATCTAGTGAAAGTGCTAGTAGATGGAGGCATTGTTTGAGTGATAGCGTTTGTCAGTTGGGGAGTGGTTCCAGTAAAAGTACTTGTCAGTGGTGGAATGGGTCTAGAAAAGATAGTAGTCGGCGAGAGACTGGGACTGGTATTCCTTGTTACGTCATTATCTGTACTATTTCTTGTATAATCAGCACGAGGTGTGATGCTTAATGCACCGGAAGTCATAATATCGGGTTTACTAACAACGTTTGCCACTGACATTCTACTTCCGGTTAAATTTTTGTCGTCGCTTCCGTTTCCGCTTCCAAGGACTATTCCATCTTTTAGCCAGCCAATCACAGGAATAGGAAGACCTGTGACATTACACACCATGGACACTCTGTTTCCCATAGCAACAGTCTGATTGACAGGACCCAGGCTTATTTTTGGACGAGAAAACACTAAGAAAATATGAAATATGAAAGAAAAATAGGCAATAACATCATCTTTACGCATGCGCATTATACTATTCTAAAAATTCAAAAGCACGATATTTTGTAAATTTTAACTCACCAGTGAGAAAGCTTCCATTGGAAGAAACTCCACCCAGGGGATTAGTTGCTTTGCAGATGTACATTCCCTGTGAAGTGGAATCTATCGTTTTCAGAATCAACATTGAGGTTCCTTTGTAAAACGTGGTCTTCTGCTTCGAGATAATGACGTTATTTTTGTACCACGTGATTAAGGGACGAGGAATGACACGTGATGTGCACGTGATATTTATGTCTTGTCCTTCAGTCGCATTGATATGGCGAGGTGGCTGTTGTGTTAGATAGGGTTTTTCTTTTTCTAGAATGAAACAAAACATGACGTCCTAATGTTTTACAGGATTTGTGTAGCAGTAACACAACAGACGTGTTCCATAAACCACAGGTAACCCATGAAGGTTTAATACAGTACCTTTAATGTAAATGGTCTCTTTGTGATAAGAGCAACCATACATATTTTCCACTAAACAAGAGACACTGCAACAAAAGAAAACAGTTATGAATTGAGAAGTATTTCGCCACGCAAAGGCCTTTGGGACGCTCCGTTACTCACTAGTTCCACTAACAGCTCACGTGACCTTACCCCTTAAAACGAGCAGTTGTGTCAAAATTAACGACACAGAAAAAGATAAAACTCCATCCTTTTCTCCCTTATCTTTACGTATGTGTATTCAACTAGGGTTTATGATCATTTGAAACCAAATGAAATGAAAAGAAAAGATTGGTAACAAGGTTTTATATTATGAAGATTAGAAACTTTTCAACCATCTTTTATCTTTCACGGCATCTTTGTAAATCAGTCATTACTGAAGGATTTTGTGTCAAATAAAGTTTATTATTATTAATATCTTACCTCAGAGTATCAGGTTTAGTCGTATTGAACTTCATAGTGCATGTCTTAACAGGTCTGGTATCTTTATCGGCAATAGGACAGAGATCTTCATCGACTGTCTCATTCATGTAGATCAGAATCGAGGTCGGGTACGAATACTCATCATTACCTTCCTTGCTTTTCTTTGCGATACAAATAATGTTGAGCACTTCATCAGTAGAAAAAATGTTGTCTTCTGGAATGAAGCTCAATTCTGCTATAGGTGACGTTGGATCTAGGATAAAAGATATTAATTATCCATCCCATCGCATCCCATCGCATCGCATCCCATCCCATCCCATCCCATCCATCCCATCCCATCCCATCCCATCCCATCCCATCCATCCCATCCCATCCCATCCCATCCCATCCATGCATCCACCCACCCATCCATGCATCCATGCATCCATGCATCCCATGCATCCATCCATCCATCCATCCATCCCATCCCATGCATCCCATGCATGCATGCATCCATCCATCCCATCCCATGCATCCCATGCATCCATGCATGCATGCATGCATGCATCCATCCACCCACCCACCCACCCATCCACTCATCCATCCACTCATCCATCCATCCATCCCATCCATCCGTCCATGCATCCATGCATCCATGCATCCATGCATCCATGCATCCATGCATCCATGCATCCATGCATCCATGCATCCATGCATCCATGCATCCATGCATCCATGCATCCATGCATCCATGCATCCATGCATCCATGCATCCATGCATCCATGCATCCATGCATCCATGCATCCATGCATCCATGCATCCATGCATCCATGCATCCATGCATTCATGCATCCGTCCATCCATCCATCCATCCACAAGAGCAAGGTTAATCTAGGTCGTTGTTCGACTTTATGCATTGTTATATGACGTTGACCGTTTACAGAGAAGGAAAAGTTGCTCTGTTTGTTCATAGTATTCATAGTATTTGAAAATATTTTCACCCCAAAAAAGACGTTCTGAAATACTTATTATTTGTTAATTAATCCTATATTTTTAATACCAATTGTTTATTGAAAAGAAAATTGCCTTTTTTCATGCTTTCTTATTTATCATCTAATAACTTAACTGTATCTGCGCGGAAATATTATTTGCATGGTTTATGGTCATCGGATGAAAGTTTTCACTTTCAAAATGTTCATACATGAAAATAACAAGGAAATGAGTATTTTCAGCCATACTTGCTTTGGTTCATTGTGCACGGTCAGTATCACGTGATGGTACGATTCGACATCAAACGCAAAACAATAGCTTTGTTCTTTTCTCTACTTTCACATCCCCATAACTATACTTTGCGTCTTTGGGGGGTAACCAGAGGGTAAAAACCCACTTATTTTGCTGAAGGCTGATCAGACAATGTGTGACAATACCTTGTTTGGCATCCAAAGAGAAAATGAAGAAGTAACAGACAGAAAAAGATAGAAGCTTGAAGACGTTTAAGGTAAATTTTAAACATTTTTTCTTAAGTCAATACATTTTCTGTAAGACCAAAACTCTTGATGATCTGTACACGCAAAAATAACTTGGAATAAACTGATAATCAGTATTGTACAGATAAAAGCAGGTATAGTATAAATTCAATTAAGAAACCATTCAATTTGGGACAGTTTTTTGATTGGTTACCCCCCAAAGACGCAAGGCATTATGGGGATGTGACAGTAGAGAATGCAAACCATTCCGCTCCATTAACTATGATTTAACTTTCAAGTATCTTAACTATCAAGTTCATTGATGGTATCATCGTGTAGAAAGAAATATTAAGTAGCATTTTTACAGCACATACGTACCTCTGTTTAGGTTCTTCATGTCGTAACATTGTTGGGAATATAGAATGAACAAAGAAATAAACACAAACAAGATGAAGAAGCCCTTGTTGATCTCCATGACAACGAGGTGACAGGTAGTCTGAAAACAAACACGTGTTAAAGGTTATGAGTTAGTTGCCCGTCACTTGAAAAAACTGTTAAAAACTCGAAGAGTTCAAGGTTCGATGATGTGGCATGCATTTGCTGACTTTGTCAACTGAAACACCACCCTGGGGGGGAGGGGTAGACAGCGTCCATTGTCGCCGCCAGACAAACCCTAATAAAGATACCAGGGTCTATCAGAGTGTACGCAATTATATCCGTGAAACAACCGCCAAAGATTCATTGTCTAATTGCAGCTATTTTATACAAAATAATGGATATTACTTAAGCAGAACATTGGGAACAAAAGCAAATACCTCCACACATCTTTGTTTGGTTCATGCCTGAGTGAATTCTTAGCTATTTTTACGACTAAAGAGTTGTTAACGTAATACTTTTAAGCTCTACATACGAACTAATTGTTTCATGGATATATGGAATTCACACTAGCGTCCTTTGTCTAAAACAGTTAACCGTCATACACTTCGAACCTAGAGGTCTTCATGTCTTTTCTCGCAGGTTATTGGAGAGACACAAGTGAAAGATTCGACCAGGGATACATTGAGTTCTAGCATTCACGCTTTAGAAGGATCAACATTTGAGCGTAATGGAGAGAAGCTTAGCATGTGTTCTTTGATTTTGTCGTGGAATTATGGCCCTGGCTTTATCTTTTGGATTTAGTGAACTGCGAATAGCAGTTGGTGTCGCCGTGAGTGACAGGGGAAACATAAATTAAAGATAACTCCATAAAGTCGCTCCGAAATAGCTTCAAAATGGGCGACGGACATTTAGGGATACTACAAAATATCAAGGTAAGTATAAATATTTTTTCATAAAAGAACAATTTTACATGTTACAAAATATTGTCATTAATATTTACGAAATCATAGAACAAGAGGTTGGTACTCGCAGCGTTAAGGGCTTGGGTTCGACGGGGGGGCCGGGGTTTCAATTGCCTGGTGCATAAATACAGACGACTGGCGTCATTAGAAATGACTTTAGATTATAGCTATATCTAATTCACTCTTTTCCATACATTGGTTCTCTGGTCAAACGCAAAGCCTTCAAGCGAGGCGCCAAATTACTTTCAAAGAATTGTTCAAATTTGAACCTTGCAACCTTGACTGAATGCTTTGTGTCTGACCAGTGAACCGATGTATGGAATGGCGTGGAATCATTTTACTCGTTCATCCTTTAACTGTTATTCGATTGCTAGATATAGTGATAAGCTATGAATATATAAATATTATCAACTATGCGCGTTTTCACGTTTTACAATTCGATCGAATTTAAATTCAAACAAGTTAAAGTTAAATTATTCGGGGAAAATAAAAAAATGAAATACAAATTTCAATCAGTCCATATTAAAAAACAGAAATTCAAAACAAATTAAAGATATCACAAATTATTTTTTTAAAAGGTGAGTCGTATCACGTGATGTCTTGGTTTGTTTTCGATTCTAAAGGTTTTTCAATTATCATGATTATGATTTATTCTTACTTAAGAAGTTAAGATAGCTGTTAACCTTATAAGGTTGTCTCAGTTCAACATTTCTTTCAAGCAAGAGTGCTCAAAATTGAGCTCGAACTTGCGGCATTAGACAAAGATAGAAAACATGGGTTATCGTATTCTCTGGTTTATAAGTTTTAAAATGATTGTTAACCTTTTCTGTAACGAGAAGCGAAAAACAATTTTTAGCCGAAGGAAGGTTGACAGTAGAAAAGGAAAAAAATGCTCTAGTGATGATAAACACCCTGTTGTTAAAGCCCGATATAGAACGATGATATAGCTTCTTACCTAACAATATATATCTCACTCTTTGATCAATTCTGGCTGTTGTTATTCTCACGATATCTTCAAGTACAGCACATTGGGCGATTCTTAGTGCGCTAGTTTTCAACAACAAAATCTTTCGAGGTTGCCTAATTTTTTTTTAAAGATTTTTTGGAAATACTTCTTGGCAAGGCCAAATATATTTGTCGATCTTCGTCTAAGAGCTTTTTTTACAGCTTTATTCTTTTCTTTCTTCTACAAAAAATTTCATTTGATTTTTATAAAAAAGTGTCAATCGATATTAGCTGTATTGTTCGTGTGTGTTTTTATATTTTTGCAAGACTTAATCAGAAAGCCCTTAGGAGGAACAATGCACCATTAATTTATCTCTTTTACTCCGACGAAGGACTAGCGTCCGAAACGTCAGTAAGTTTTTTCATCTTTTCACGGTGTATAATTTACCTTTTCATCATTACTAATTTATCCAAAGATAAGTGCGTATTTTCCAGAAAAATTCTCATCGATATACAATAGTTGGTTCCATGACAAAGGTAGTGGATATTTTTCTTGCTTTTTCCTGTTCATATTCTTATTTACTTTGACATTTAACGAAGTTGAACCTTGTCATACTTATATGCTATAACAAACTCCTTTTCTAATTACTCACATTTCAATCTTGAGATTGAACATAACTACTTAAAGTCGATTAAAGCACCTCAGTTCAGCAATAAAATATGGTTAAAGAATATTTACAGACATTGCGTACTCACCATTTCGTGTTAGAAGTAAGTTCCTGTTTGATGTATTCCAAACACGAGTTTATATTTGATTATAACCAATAAATAAATGACGTAAATTACTTAACAATCGGTCACCTGTAGTTCTAACGTAGTCCAGATGGCTGTAAACATTAATTAAAGACATGCAGAACTGCAAACTGCGATGGGAATGAAGCTTTCAAATATCAGTGACAAACTGAAACATGTCCCCAAATATTCATCTTTAACTGTTAGTTGTCATAAATCGGAAGTGATAATTGCATGGATAACAGCAGCACTTTTGATAATAATTACTCAAGTTTGGCGTTAAGTGTATGGATCGAGTGACAAGTATTTCATATTCAGTTTTTAAATATTTCAATTTCTATTACGTGTTTTGCCGCTAAAACGGATATCTGTTGTCCTCAAGCGTTTTGTGACTGAATTAACAGGACAACAACTCGCAGCACCAGTACAACGATCTAGATTGCGTCTCGAAAATTTTACAATTAGAAAAAGTGAGTTTTAGCGACATTCAAATGATTGCTTACCTGCGTCTTGTGATTGGATGAATGCAAAGAAGCCATTTGAGTGTCGAGTGCTTTCCACTCCTCAAACATCATTTAATAAGTCATATAATTAAGCCATAAATAGTGTTATGAGATAAACCACTTTAATATATGATTGATTAATGATAAGAGTGTGCATACCTATTGTGTGAGAGTGGAAGAGGTTGTTAAGAAATGACGTTGATCAGTCCGATTCAGACTGAAAACTGGCGAGGAAATTTAAGTCATTTTTGGCTTAACGATCAAAGAAAGAAAGCCATGCCTTGACTTAGATCAGCCTAGAGGTTGTTTCAGGGTTTGATCTGTGAGTTAACCATGCCCTGACTTAGATCAGCCCAGAGTTCAATCTGTGAGTTAACCATGCCCTGACTTAGATCAGCCCAGAGGTTGTTTCAGGGTTTGATCTGTGAGTTAACCATGCCCTGACTTAGATCAGCCCAGATGTTGTTTCGAGGTTCAATCTGTGAGTTAGCCATGCCCTGACTTAGATCAGCCCAGAGGTTGTTTCAGGGTTTGATCTGTGAGTTAACCATGCCCTGACTTAGATCAGCCCAGAGTTCAATCTGTGAGTTAACCATGCCCTGACTTAGATCAGCCCAGAGGTTGTTTCAGGGTTCAATCTGTGAGTTAACCATGCCCTGACTTAGATCAGCCCAGAGGTTGTTTCAGGGTTCAATCTGTGAGTTAACCATGCCCTGACTTAGATCAGCCCAGAGGTTTTTTCAGGGTTCAATATGATAATAATTAAGACTTTACAAACCAGCTTTCTTCATTCAAATGTATTTAATCTCATGATGAAGAATGGCTTGTCATTTACACCATTTTTGTATTTACAAATTCTTGAATCGAAATCTCGATCTAGCTAAAGTCTATTAGTATAAAATATATATCGATATAAGTAAGTTAACTTATTTATAAATAATGAAGATGCCTTATCTCCAAGATTGTGAAAATCAATGAGGAAGTCGACGTTGGAGATAAAACTTTACATAATCAAACAATTGTTGTCGTTCGCGGGCTTCCTCTGGTGACAAACCACGCTCCATTCCCATACATATTTCCAGTTCTTTTTCGGCCAAAACCAAGATGGCTGACTAGATGGGATGTTTTCACTCGATTTACTGTTACTATTAAAACGGATTGTTAGTCTTCCTTATTACGTCTAGATACCATTACTAAAAGACACCTCGAATTCTTTCTCTTTTTAAAGTTTTAACTCTTTGGGCTGCAAGATGAGTAGACTTACTTCGCAAAGCATTCTGGTAGTAGTGATAAATGACGTAATACGGAGAATTGTCCTATTTCATTATGACGTCACATGAAAAGAATTAAGAGTAATGGTCGTGGGACAAAACAGCCACGACACAAAGCAGACGGTGAGAAATTGTATTTTGTAGAGCTTAGAAAGCTGTTTATATATAATATATATGTATATATCGTAGGATAAACACTAGCTTATTAAGTGTTTGAAAACCAGACATATATATCAGAGCTATCAATTCAGCTGCAGACTAAAGATATTCTTGTTCTTCACCTCTCTGCCCTACTTACAAACAAGCTGTGACGTCATAGTGAAATTAGGACAATTGAATTTTTAGCTGAATTGATAAAAGTCGTACCAGGCTCTACTCCTGTTAAACCCAGTAAGACTGGGAACGAAAGAAAATTGGACAAAAAAAGGAATTATTTCCCAGGCATTCCTATAGATGAACGGAGAAGAGCCTGGGAAATAACCTAATACCGCTAACCTCTGACTGCTAACACCAAGTTAAGTACTAAGAAATCTTTGCTTAACTCCCAAAATATACCAAGAAAATAATTGTATATAATATTAATAATAGTAATAATGTTAATATTTAAGCTTTACTTCTTGTTGCCTCACTGGTAAGATTCTTGTCATAAAGGATGTTCACAAGACAGTGAGCGTTTTTATATCTTTTCTCTAAATCAAAAGGCACTAAAAGTATTGTAATAAAACAGTCCAGGCACAGTTCCTTTTTTACTAACAATGAAAATGTCTTGAAATACACTCAAATTGCAAAATCATGGTTTGGTTCAAAATAGAGAACAAGAAAGCTAGGACACAAAGGTATTCTGGCAAATCACAGGATTTTCCTCTGATGTATTCCTTTGAGATACACACATAGTTGATATTAAACATGTGTTAAAGTGCCTATCACCCTTCTGACAATATACACAGTATTAATTCTACATGGGGTAAGATGTTGAAAAACACTAAAAATATATATAGTTTAAATGCGGCTTCTTGAAGTGTCAAAGGTTTTTCCATGCCATATGCTAATGCTGTGACGTATGAGGAGTAATCACTTAATATACAAAACACTACTGGTACAGATAAATTAAATTTGAAATATGTCATTGTTTTCTCCATTGCTCTTATAGAAATAATTGCAAGTTAGTTTTCCCATAGAAGCCGGTGTTTCGAATTACGAGGAACAACAAATAACCATTAACTGCCTCCACATACGTCACAGCATTAGCATATGACATGGAAAAACCTTCATAACTTCAAGAAGCCGCACTCAAACTATGTAATTTTTTCGGGTTATTCAACATCTTACCCCATGTAGAATCAAGACTGAGAATATTGTCAGAAGGGTGATAGGCACTTTAAAAGCCACCATGCTTTTTGTCAATGCAACAACTGTTGAACACTCCACGAGTTGTATTACTAGATACTTTCCATGTACCATTTAGGCCTCAGCTTAAGTGTTATGTTTTGAACACGACAATGATTTTGCACTAATTTAAACTACAAACACACTCTGACATCAAGCACTACCTCAAACTAACCCTTATTATAACCTTCTAAACCAAAAAAAGAATAATATGAATATTAATTTGTTAAAATCTGATGCTTGTGTTGCTTTGAATGTTAAAATTTAAAAAGCAAGCATTTTATTTCAAAAGTCAAAAGACACTAATATTATATTAAAAATGTAGAATAAAGCTTTTATTGTGTCTTCAGCTTATTCATAAGCTGGCCTAACTGAGACTTCTCCAAAAAAAAACAATTGATCTTTCTCAAAGCTGGCAATTCTGTGCCGTAAAAACTAGACTATAGATAAAGTCTATTAAAGGAAGACTTCATTTACTGATTGAGAAATAAACTATTATTGAAAATTCAACTCACAATAAATCCCAAAATTGAAGACAAAAAACCTACTTATTAACTGTAGATACATGTTACACAATACCGACACTACGGTATCAAAACTAGTCACACAAATAATGACAGGCATCCCAGCCACTTTTTAGACAAATTTGATAGGAAATATAGGCTGTGCAAGTTCTAAATATAGGAAAATATAGGATTTTTTCCCAAAAATATATGCACTTTATAGGAGTTAAGATAGCTTTTCGCTTTTCGGTGGCGTAACCAGGGATTGGCCATAAAAAAAAACCAGAACCAAAAAAAAAAAAAAGAAAAAAAAAGGAGCCATTTTATTTCTTTCGCCAAATATGCTAAACAGTGTAAAACATAAATGTATCAATCAGCAGTCCTCCTATTTATAGGAAATATAGGAGGTTTTCTTTAAATATAGGCTCTTTATAGGATCCTATACAAATTATAGGAAATATAGGATATATAGGAGGTCTGGGATGCCTGTATTGATGATTATTACTACACTATTACACACTAGTAAACGAAGTTACACGAAAACTTTATCCAACCAACACAATCAACCAATCAAACTACTGTAAGCTTAACCAAACTCAAACCTACACAATGAAAATCATTAAAACACCCTTAAACACAATCAAGGTAAGCAACACAAACTCCTTCAAACCCACACATCAAAGTAATTAATATTCTACACCACACTCAAACCCATGCAAAAAAATATGAGAACACCTTTACACACAATCAAAGTAAGCAACACACAAACTCCTTCAAACCCACACAATCAAGCTAATTAATCTACGCAGAAACCACAGAATCAAACCAGATATTTCTATAAATGCTCAACCCACATGATTGAAACGATAAAACAGAATATAAACTAAAATAATAACACTTATTAAATTAACCCTAAAATAAAAATAAATAACTTCCTCAGAGGCCAACATTCCATCCTTGCAAAACGGTATTTTGCAAATTCTAATTTCTTTTCAATAAGTGTGAAGCATCTATAGCTACCTGACTATCAATATGTATAAATACGAGTCAAGCTAAGGTACCATGGCAACCATGCTGGTACATTAGACTACAATATGAAAATTACCTACTCCTAAAATTGTTAAAAGGATATGTTAGTCTAAAAAGTCATCAAAACTTTCTCACTTTAGAGAAATTATGGGGTATCCTCATGATATATTCTGGGATACCTTAATTATTGAATATCTCTAAAACAATCACAGTAATATTATGGGATATCACAGTAATATTATGGGATATCTCTACAACATGCATCAATGGATATCGTAACTTACGGGATAACTTAAGATGACATATTATGGGATATCACAGTAATATTATGGGATATCACAGTAATATTATGGGATATCACAGTAATATTATGGGATATCACAGTAATATTATGGGATATCTCTACAACATGCATCATTGGGTATTGTAACTTAGGCAACAGCTTAAGTTCCCATATTTGGGATATCTAGTATTATCATTGGATATCTCAACATGGAATACTGTAGCTATTGTCTTTGCGACTAGATACAGCATCTTGTATTACAATATATATTAAGATGCAATATTATGCAGGATATGCATGAGGTAAAGCTTCACCCCAGACTAAAAAGACAAAAACTTTGCATATTGTATAAGCTAGCAATAAACACTTTTTAACTGACTGTACGAAACATTCTTCCATGATGGAATCGTCAGATGGACTACAGGCATTGAAGATATAGTGAGACAATGATCAGCATGAGTGCTACCCTTATGGAAAAAACATACGCGCCTTAGAAGGGCTAGTGTTGACAACAAAGGGACCATAAGGTGTACATGCCCCATTAGACACCATATTATAAGTCTTAAACCCGCCGAGGACAGGAGTCTGATACTGGTTTGTATATGGTATAGGACCTTGATAAGACTGACCGTTCAATGATAAACCTGTTTGCACAGGGGCTTGACCATGTGACAACAATGGCGTTGCCTGGGACAGCGGCGTTAGAAATGTGCCAGGATTGGTGGTATTGGACGTGACATAAGTGTAAGGCATCCCTTGGGGTCCAACCGACATTCGAGCACCTGTGACTCCAGTGTACAGCGGCTGTTGCACAACTTGTGAATGTGCTGGAGGAAGCAAAAACACTGGTTCTTGGTAGACATCATTAACGCAGCATCGCTGCTCACGTCCAACTAATATAGCCTGCGAGGGTGCATACTGTAGCGCACTTGAAATATAGGGAGGGCCTGTGGTCGGCATACCTTGTGCCGGGTAATGTGGAAAAACACCAAGAGAACTGGGCCGAGTTCTCACGGCTGTCCATGCATCCATCCCTGAGTGAGACTGCTGGCCAGCATGATTGCTGGCTTGCCGATGTAATTGATTATTTGTAGATTGTTCATGCAGTGTGTGGGAAGTGCCGACTGCTCCAATGTTTTCCTGTCCCTCACCCTTCTCGTCTGCGCTCTCCGTATCTGAGCAATGCAAGTGGCATCCATTGCCAATTTGTTGTGTCGTTGGATGATTGATGTTTCTTTCACTATTTTCTTGGGAACAAACATTATCAGAGTGATACCCATCCATTCCTGGAATATCTGTCGTTGAACTGACAACATCATCCTCGACTATGCCATTGTCATGATAACTCGTATGCTGATTACTTGAAAAATCATTCATCAAAGGACTTGCGCTTCCAACTGAGAAGGATGACGTCACCACACAGTCATCATCATCATCATCTTCTTCTTCATCTTCCTCGTCATCACCAAACCCATCAAGGTTATCATCTTCGTGGTGATCACCGTTCTCATCATATTCTCCTTCTACATCATTCCCAGCCAAACCTGGTTCATTAGTGCTGGTCTCCAAAGAATTTGGTTCCATTTCGTCACTAGAGCTTGAAATGGTGATAACACTCAGAGATGAAGGACTGTCTGGGATCTCAATCGGTGATGACGTTTGCTTCATAACAACCATTGAACATGGAGAATCTTGAGTAAAAAGATTCGGACTGCTCTCCCTAGGGGTATCTCCTGTGAAAAAGTTCCTGTACTCGCCTACACGGTTCCTACAGGGCGTAGACAGGGTTCTTCGAAGCCCCGCATGACTTGATGAACCAACATGCCCATGATGTCCATGGCTGCCCTGCATCACAGAATGCTGTAGTTGCCATGGAAACAACCCTGTTGGTATGCGTGGTCCATTCCAGACAGGGGGAGGGACAGTCGAGTGTTGTTGCATTATTGGCATTACCGAGAACAATACTGATCCTGCTGGTCTGTATGGTTCTTGCCCTGGGCCTCGTCGATGCTAAAAGCAAGGAATACCTGTCAGAAACTGTTCACAGGGTCGTATGCTAAAATCCTATTAATAGATACTTACGTCATGCCGTCGATCGTATGCATTACCGTCTCCATCCTAGAAAAGGAAAATGAAGAAGAGTTAGTGGGCTGCTATTGGCTGCATCTCAATGCTATGTTCAGGAGATCAGTCCTAGGACAAGCCATCATATGTGAGTAGAATCGATTGTTGGATTTGAGCTGTTATTTCTGAGCTCTCCAGCTTTCCTTTCTCTATGAATTTCTGCCTATATTTGACCCTTAATCTCTAGAGATTGTGCCAAGCTGTGACACACACTCCATGAAAGTTATGTAGGAGTAAGGTCAAAAGTCAAACTTTAGAATAGCTGAACCTAATGACATAAAAGAAGACTATCTTATTTTCTGACATTGTTTTCAATGCATACAGCTCATGTGAAGTTCGACGTTTGACGTTAGTCTGATAGATATTGATGCATTAAATTAACATATATGTACCATGCGATATAATCCCGGGCTTGGCTCAGCTGATATGTAGCCGTTATCATCAGAACCACGCCAAGCACCAGACGGAGGTGGATTCATTGGTCGACTGGAAATAAAACAAAAACAAGAATAGTGTTAATAATCGGCAAATAATGAAATAATACTCAAGGGAATGACATGTGGTCTGAGATGAAAACATTACTGATGAAGAAAGAAATAATACTCAAGGGAATGACATGTGGTCTGATATGGGTAACATTACTGATGAAGAAAGAAATAATACTCAAGGGAATGACATGTGGTCTGATATGTTTAACCTTACTGATGAAGAAAGAAATAATATTCAAGGGAATGACATGTGGTCTGAGATGGGAAAACATTACTGATGAAGAAAAATAATACTCAAGGGAGTGACATGGTTTGATATCATACCTTGGGTTATCCATTCCTTGTAGTACATCTTGTAGAATAGGCTGAACTCCTCCAACACCAAGAGCTCCAGTCCAAGGATGATGAAGACTCTACAAAACGAATAAATGCACTTATCAAGCACTCTCTTTTAGGGAATTGTGAAGTGGTTTCTAAATAGAGGTTATCAAGTTAACAGAGGTACAAGTAATGACCCTCTTTGGGACATTGACTTTGGGCACTCAATAGAGGATGGTCACTTAACAAATGCAGTATTAATACCATTTTCGTTCATCATTCACAGAAAGTTCCAGTAGTGAGGTAAAATATTCTATAAATAATATTCTATAAGTAATATTCTATAAAATTAATGATAACAATTCATAGTAACGGCTTCAAACTTACAGACAATGATAGGTCTGAGCCAAATCTGTTAGTCGGCCATGTTGGTATTGGAGCACTCTGAAATGAAGAAGATATAATATTGCTGCATGTTTTTTGACCTTTAACCTGTAACCATTTGTAACAGAGGACCTCTGATGTAACCAGGACAAAAAGAAGGAAGTTTCCATGACAAAATCAATGCTCCCGGGAAGAAATGTCAAAATTTCACCAAATCGCACAGGAGTAAAGTACATATAGTGCTTTTTTCACTGCCGCTAGTCAAATATAAAATGAACTGGCTGACTGCTTTTGATTGACAGTCAGAGGTGAAAAACAAAACTTCAGCATGCTGCTTGCAACTTATACCAGGCTAGCTGTTCTGATAATAATGAAATCTAAAGACTCAAAATTAAGTGTCTTACCGGCACTTTGGCATACAGAGCCGCTGAAGGTTGTAACTGTACATTGTTATTAGGCAAACCCATCGATACAACGACTGGAAGAGGCTAGAAAATTACACAGAAAAAAAAACCCTTGAATTAATAAAACTGGGCTTCCTGTGTTTTATTTGACAGAAGTACTGGTATGGTTGACATTGACCAATAGGACTTTCCAGTTATTTTACCTGTTGGACTTGCTGGCCACCAAAACATGCTTTTTGGGTGAGACATTATCAGTTTGACAGAGGATGGCACGTTGAGGGGTGCAGTGGGCTGGTAGAAATTCCTGCCGAGGCTGAACATTAGGCTGGAAATAATAATATTAAATGTTATTAATGGTTATCACTTGCCAGGTAGAAAGTGGAGGATAGTGCAGTTATCATATGACTGTGAAAAGTTCATGGCATGAACACAGTCGTGACACAGCATGAGAATTTACTCTCCATCCAATGGTCAGGCCAAGGTCAAGGCAATGCAAGACCAATCATATTGCGCTTGAAAAAAATCAGCCAAATAAAATTCTAGAAAGCATCACGGTCACGGCACACCATGCTTACGGCACTGAGCTTTTCACAGTCATACAAAAACTGCTCTAAAATGCTGTGGTATACAGTAAAGTCATGCCTCCTGTCATGGCTGCCATCATGTGATGGTGCGAAGCCTATTATACAGAGTCTACTTGTGATCCACTCAAGCACAGTACTAACTTACCATTGGTTGTAAAGAAGGCATTGCAAGGTTGACCCGCGCGACATAACGATCTGACCGCCTCGCTAGACCAATTTGATCCTGTGTCATCATGCTATCGAGGCCTCCAAGATTCATTGATAAATATGGCGTGCTTGTAGCATGAGGGTAGCCCAGTATGGTAGGAGTGGAATACGATACTGGTTCACCTAGTCCTCGGTTCCGACAACATACTTCCATGTTCTTGACCGCCATCTTGAAGCTACAAGACATGGGAATAAGCAGTCAACCTTTGAATTTCATTTACACCCTGAAACAACCTCTGGGCTGATCTAAGTCAGGGAATGGCTAACTCGCAGATTGAACCCTGAAACAACCTCTGGGCTGACCTAAGTCAGGGCATGGCTAACTCTCAGATTGAACCCTGAAACAACCTCTGGGCTGATCTAAGTCAGGGCATGGCTAACTCACAGATTGAACCCTGAAACAACCTCTGGGCTGATCTAAGTCTGGGCACAGCTAACTCTCAGATTGAACCCTGAAACAACCTCTGGGCTGATCTAAGTCAGGGCATGGCTAACTCACAGATTGAACCCTGAAACAACCTCTGGGCTGATCTAAGTCAGGGCATGGCTAACAAACAGATCACACTAATCTATAGTAAATATCCCACTTCTAAGATATGCTTAGCTTGTCACGTACAAAGGTTTCAGTACCAGGCTATGTGCTAAATTGAATCTATTCTCCTGGTATCACCAATCACTTAGCATTTTGCATGAAGCCTCACATTGAATCCTTAGGAGGTCAACAAGGAGTTGTTCAACTTACACATTGGTGTGTGCAAATTCCACCAGGTGTGAAAGAGTGATAAATGGATGATTTAAGGCTTCGTCTGGTGTTATTCTCTTCTCTTGGTCGATAGTCAACATACTCTTCAACAACGATACAAAATTGTACCTAAGAGAAACAAGAAATAACAGGTTATTTACAACATCAAAAGGCAAGCTTTTGTTCACAAAGATCTACAAGGCCCAGATGTACAAGGGTGAATAGCACTATCCGATGGATAAATCCTTATCCAGTGGATAAAGTGATGCTGTTATCCAATAAATTTATCCAATGCATAAGATTTATTGAAGAATAGCACTATCGAGCCTTCGTACAACTGGACCCTGATGAATAAATGGATTATAATTCTGTAACAGGGCTTAAAATAACGGTAAGTTGCTGGTCATGATGACCAGCTAAATTAGTTTTAACTTGGTCACACCTTGTTTCTGGCTTAACAATAATGATCGAAAAGATCAGTAAAGCAAAGATTTGACCAGAAAACTTACGATTCTTGGCAGACATTGTCTGACATCTGGCTGTTATTTTAAGCCCTGTGCAAAAGAAACCTCATTGCACCCCCCTTACATCAAATCTAAGCCTGGAACTGGTGAAAAGAAGATGCTTAAACAGCATAGACCACCCAAGTGACCCAAAGTATCTGCGTCAAAAACATTTACCTGTCAATTTTTTCAGCCATTCTTTCATTTCCAGTAACTGCACTGGACAAGTTAACCTGTGCGATATCGTCCAGGCAGTTGAATATATATTTCCTGGCTTCTTTGGATGGAATTTTGCTCTCTCTTTGATACTCAGCTCCACTCTGAATGACATTATCACAATTAATATAAAATATTATTCCATTGTTCTTTTACTATCAGTAGTTCTAGTAGCTCAGTGGAAAGAGCATCTAACTAGTAAGCAGAAGGGTACTGGTTCAAACCCCACCTCGTGCTCGGAACTTTTTTTTAGAGAAAAATTTTCTTGAAAAAACCCAAATCAAATCTTTAATAGGCCATTTCACGCATCCCGTTACTCAACCTCAGCCTCAACAGCGTGTAATATATTCTTTAGAATTTGCCTATGACTTGTGAAATTTTTAAGTGTTTCAAGATGGCCGCCATGAGGTAACATACACATGTTCCCATACACATGGGAAGCACGGGTGGCGTAGCAGAGTGAACACTCGCCTCTCATCAATGTGACCCGAGTTTGAGTCCCGCCGGGCTCGGTGTTGTATGTGAGTAGAGTTGTTTGTTGGTTCTCTCCTGTGTAGTATATGAGTAGAGTTGTTTGTTGCTTCTCTCCTGTGTCGTATGTGAGTAGAGTTGTTTGTTGGTTCTCTCCTGTGTAGTATGTGAGTAGAGTTGTTTGTTGGTTCTCTCCTGTGTAGTATGTGAGTAGAGTTGTTTGTTGGTTCTCTCCTGTGTAGTATGTGAGTAGAGTTGTTTGTTGGTTCTCTCCTGTGCTTCGAGGGTTTTCCGGGTTCTCCGGTTTTCGTCCCTCCGCAAAATCAACTCCTAAATTCCAATTCGATCATGGAATGAGGGCCACAGGTTCGTTAGCCACTGGCTATTAAGTGCTACCCTCATGAAAAAAGGAAGTTTTTTTTTCTTCTATTCAATCTGACATTAATATTGTCTGATGACGTGCTATTGTTTTTAGCCCTGTACTAATGGTCTGTCTGTCCATACCTTAAGTTTCCATTCCAACAACCCATTTTGATTGACATATTTCTTGAAAAACCTGTTTGACTTGCTTGCACTATTTAGCAGATAATCACCAGGCATACCCTGGGTCTGAGAGATGTAACGAATCTACGAAATCGAAAGAAAAAAGTATTAATAATAAGATTAATATACAGGTAATATTATAAAATAACTGTAATAAATCTTGCATTCTGATTGGTGGGGAGCATATGCCTTATAACAACACGCACACATGCTTTCAAAGAAGTGTCAAGAAGCACTCTCCTATGTGTTGTGCTTCTCCTAACACTTCTTTCATGTTCTGACTTGTTCTGACGCATGTTTGCTATTTCTTCATTATTAATGCATTATTAATCTAAAACCCTACCTGGTCATATTCAGAGGAACCAGGATAAAGAGGCCATCCAAGAAACAGTTCTGCTATAACACAACCCAAAGACCACATGTCTATCGACTCTGAAAATGGCAGTCCAACGATGACTTCTGGAGCCCTGATGAAATCATTATAGAACATAATATATCACTTCGCAACATTTAAATTTATACATCTCCACCCTTTGGGCCTTACTGCTGATATTTTTTATATTCACTTATAAAAAGACCTCCATTGGCTGTTCTGGAGTTGTAGAAATGTGTAATATTACAGGGCTCTTTTGGGGAGACTTTGTCAGTCAGTTAACATCGTATGCTTTGAAAAGCGTAAAAAATATGAAAGTTAACATGACAACGAAGTTTCCCTATCCCTTTGTTTTCACTATCGCCAAGCAAAAAAAGAATCCATATGTAAGTATTAATAAAGTATCCCCTAAGACAGCATAGTGCAACAAATTATGCAATTCTGTAACGGGAAAAATATGGCACACTTTTTTTTAATTCAAATACACTTTGGTCCATGAGTATTTTTATAAGTAGTTGCACTAAAGCGCCATTATATGAAAATATGACCAATTAAGTACGTTAACTATAAAACTATAGGACCAAAAGTTGATTTTAATCTACCTTTACATTAAAAAATATGATTTATTATAAGTGTGTCTTAAAAGGAAAGCTAAGTATTGAAGACTCATGGGGTCTTTAATTAGTGATAAAAACAACCAAAAGAAAAAAAATAAAACGTGGAGAGAAAAAAGTCATAAAATAACCTAAGGCTGAATTAAATATCCGCAGGAAATATAAAATTTTTTCAAAAATCAATTTAATTTTCTAATCTCGAAATATGATTTTTTTTAGCAAATATATTCGAGTTTTTAGTCATTCAAAGAAGCGAGTTATTGTTCTATGTGGTTAATTAACACCTAGGATTAATGAAAAAATGTTTTTAAGAAATTTTTAGTTAAAAGTTTTGGTTAAAGACTTCTTTTTATGGTAAAGTAGATAAAATCCTAAATTCAAGAAATTTTTATTTGCCAAAAAAGTTATTATAATAAATAGATATTTCAGATAAAGAGGAATCTTTCACTCTGATGAACAAAAGGTTCCTCAAAAGAATAAATTAACATCTAGACTGACCTGTAATATCGACTTTGAAGATATGTAGAGCAAACTGCCTTAGAGACGTGAGTTGCAGAACCAAAATCAATGACTTTGACTCTATAAGGCTGTTTGTCGGGATCCACCAACATAATATTCTCAGGTTTTAAATCAGCGTGTATTAAACCCAAGGACTTCAGCTTAGATAGAGCAACGAGTACTTGTTGTACGATAGGTCGGATGTTTTTCAGTTGAAGAGGGCTAAACTTGGATTGTTTTAAATAATCGTAAAGATTTTGTTGTAACATTTCAAACACCAAACAAGTGTGGTTTTTATGTTGAAAACACTCGATCGCACGAACAAAATTAAAAGCTTCTGAATTTTCAGCGCTTAGTTTCGCCAATATACTAATTTCAATTTGTCCTTGCCTGGCGTAGGATGGATGATCTTTAAGAATCTTTATGGCCACTAGTTCATTAGTTCCTTTTTTCCAACATTTCAGAACTTGTCCAAACGTCCCACGACCGAGAAACTCTAGAACTTCATAACAAGACGTTGCTGAACAAAGCTCTTCGTGAAGAACAACTTTATAATCTCCTTCGCTGTTACTATGAGAGCTGACTTCGTTTTTTGTTGCAGTACTTTCTACGGTATCTTCATTAACATTCATTCCACAACGTTTATAAGTATCTGCTAGAGTTTGTGTCAAACAGCGTAGTGCATTAGTGTCGATTTGAATTCTGCACTGAGAAATATTAGTGCCTTGATTTGGATTAAACGAAGAAAAGGCCCCAGTTGAATGTGATATTAGCTCTGTTTGGACCATTTTGGTTTGCGAATAACAGGATTAAAGAGTTATCAGTGAATAACTATCGATATGTTCCCCTGAAATCGACATAGTGGTACTCGTAAAAAATCACAGTCTGATTCTGAAATTCGTATCCTTTGTTCCCAATTCTAAAAAATAATTGAAAAGTTGAAGAAGTACATTTTCAATTGACTATGTTCTCTTATGTAAACACAGCTAGTTTGGATAGCACAGCAGCTAATATTGATTCCAACAAAGGTTCGAAATCAGAAATTAAAATTGTACATGGATTTCTGGCAAAAGCAATGCTTGGTTGCAATCGTGGAGATGACTGCGATTTCTTTCATAATGAAACAGTGAAAACAGAATTCTTGATGAAGACGGCTTGAATGAAAACACGATGAAATAATCCGGAGAAAAAATAATTCGAATGCTAAGAACAGTTCTTGTATTCTTAATTCATTCACGGCTTTGCGCACACAGATCTGAGTTTCCTTCTTCTTGATCTTTAATTCCTTTCCTCTTGTGAGAATACGTGCAAGAAGACAGTTGTAGTAACGTGTATTCTATTCACGTTTGGTACTAGTACGACGATTTATTGTCTTTCTTCCAGCATATGTAATATTAAAGGATTTTTCATCAGTTCTTCATATGTTCGAAGCAATGAAGCGGTCTGACGGCCTTTAACAACTTGCCAGAAAATATGAAGAAAATATGAATTCTTCTTTATAGAGGTAGAATATAGTCTAACTGTTGTTGTAATGCAAAATACAACAACAAAATATTAGATCGCAGAATAAGTCCTGTAAACACTGCAAGTAACTACAACAAAGCACTAAAAAGTTTAAGATTGAATCTCTGCCAACGATAGCGTACGATGAGGAGTTTTAAAGTTCCAATAGACAGCTTATAGCACAGTTTATGCTTAGAAAGTAATCCAATCTAGATTCTTGGACGTTATTTTCGACCCTGCTGTGTTGAGTCCTTTCTCTTCTTAGTGTTTTCGATATCTCGTCCTTTGTCAATAATCGCCAAAATCACTAACTTTCCAACCCCGTATCTTCCTTCGATCACAACCGATTTTCTTCCCTCTTGGCGCTTTTCAAAGCCCTTTTCCTCGGCAAAACTTTGGCTTATTCACCAGGCTTGAGTACGATTTTAAAGGATTGTAAAAGCCATTTGTTTAAGATATGTTTAAATCGTTCAATCTCCGTGCAAACACATCTTTCTGATACAAAGTGAATCGATCGACTCCATGTTTGATGTTGTGACGTCAGGCTCGACCAATCACAACACAGTATTCCATGTTACGTCAATCATCCATGTTATGACGTCCGAAATTCCATCTAACGGTTAAAAAAAATTAACTAAATAACAAAATGTAGCAAATAAAATACACATACATATAACCTTTAAAATACCACAAAAAAACCTATTTGAGAAAAAATTTCATAATTTTGGAATCCTATTTGGGGTCGCACACAATTTGACGGAATTTTCCGAACTTTTGACGAGTATTCCACGAAAATAATCACGTGGTATAATCGTAACGTGTTCGTGTTGTTCTCGTGTATGAATTTAATTTTGACGCCAATTATCCGAAAGTTTCTCGATTGGTTGACGAAGATGATCACATGGTACAATCGTAAGGAGTTCGGATTGTCGTCGTGTATGGTAATATTAACAGTGTTTGGTAACCAAGAGATATGCCTAACAAAAAAACCTTGAATTACAACCGTTCAAAAAATCATGAGATCTTCCCGAAACAAGACATTTAACAAGCCATGGTGTACATAACCTCTAGAACTGACGTGTTGGAAGATTAAACCACAAAATGACGTCCAAAAAATCTGTGATTTTATCCCTTGCTGTTGTGTTGTGGTTGTCAGTCTTCAACACTCAGATTTCTTGTAGTACAAACACGACTGTTACATCTTCTAGTTCTTTTAACGTCTCAACACAAGGTGAGTAAACATTCAGATAAACAACGGCGCATTTATCTCTTATTTCTATTTCGGAGCTTCTATAGCGTATCTTTGAGTAGGAAAGATTTTTAACTTGGAGCAACGACGAATATAGCTTTTATTAAAGTGGCGTTCTAATTTGCTGAGTAATTCTTATATCAGAAGAACTCTCCTGTACACATTTGATAAATGATTATCAAGGGGTTTTATCCAGCTATCAGCTACTATAACTTATACGTAAGCTAACTACATATATATAAAAATATATGTTCTGTTTTATTATAATGAATTTTGCTAAAAATTAATTTGAAAATTGGGATCAAATTTGTGTTTAGATAAGGTGAAAATCATAATATTATAGTCTAAGAAAATTGTTTTAAATACTTAGTGTAGTTTTAAGAGATTTAAGCAGGCTTTTTTGAGGTATAATTTGTTATTTTTTCTCGACCTCGTCCTTAATATCCTTAGTGACTATCATTTAAATGTAAATTCATGTTAAACTGTTTATGGTAATTGCAAAATTCAGCTGTTCTTTGTGCATTCTTTTTCTTTCTTTCCAGAATGTTCAGTCTTTACAAATACTATTCCAGTTCTATTGTATTCATTTTTAATTTAAAGCCTAAATATTTTTTTAAAAGTTTTCTCACACTTTACAAATTTGGAACAATTTTGATACTCAAACATGTAATCAATGTGTGTTTTTCGTCACCAAGAAGCGCATGCTGTTTAATTAAAGTCCTATTTTACCATATTTTTTCCTTACATAAAAGCACAGGTTATGTCACTGCGAGCTGTAAGAAGTACCTAATAACGTGAAATTGTTTTTTTAACTTTAAAACGATAATATCCTGAGCTTTTTCACGTTTTCTCAAGGTCTTAGACTTTGAAGATGAAAATTTTTCTTGTACGTTTTTCAACTTCAGAGAATTTTTCAACGTCTCATACTGTGCCACAGTTCTTTTTTTTAATTAAAAAAGCTAAAAAAAACTAAAACAATTAAAACAATTTCTCTAATTCTGTATGCCAAGATACGAAAATCTTTCTTAAAAGGATCTTGTACAAGAATGTTTTTTGACAAATAACATTCCATGATTTAATAGTATAATGAGACGTCCAATAAACGCTATTGACCTTTATGTCACATATTTTTATAACTCGGGAATCAAAGCTGTCAAATATGTCTGAAGTTTTTTAAATCAAGGTTTGTACTAATATTACAGTGTCTCAGCAGTCAAATCATGTTTTTTACAGTGATTCGTAATTCTGTCATTATTAACATCTATGTGTATATATATGCCAGTATATATGATTAAGCCCTGATCCAGGGCTGTCAACTCTCCCGGATAAACCGGGAGTCTCCAGATTTTGGACCATGTCTCCCGGTCTCCAGATTAGAGTATCAAATCTCCTGGATAATCCGCGAAGCTGACTATTTCTTGTTTTGTGAGACTAGACTTTCACAACCATAAAATTCCAATTATTTCATGTTGTTTGTGTTATATTACATCGCTAGCAAAGTCAAAACATTCCTCAAACTGTTCTTGCAAGCAGGCAATCAATGGTAGCTAACATATACGTAGCAATGTCCGGTATAGGCTTGCTCTTCACTCCCTACATATTCTGGATTTTTTTATCAATTTTAATTGTGGCTGCAAGAT
The DNA here is from genome assembly GCA_011057435.1 of Actinia equina. Classification (NCBI taxonomy): domain Eukaryota; kingdom Metazoa; phylum Cnidaria; class Anthozoa; order Actiniaria; family Actiniidae; genus Actinia; species Actinia equina. The sequence goes on from WHPX01001209.1 coordinate 413,788, forward strand.
GTACTAATTCATAAAAACATGTATGTTCTCTTTGTAAATTTCATACTAAAACATAAATCATCTTTTTGATTTTTTTCAGCATTGACTAGATCTCCAATTCCCTCTTCTTCAGTAGTGTCTTACAATTTGAGCAGCGTTTCTCACAACCATTCAACTACACCAACACCAGTTATTATCACCCCTAGTGTGGAAGTAACTCCAGTAACATTGAGTGTGGACACTCCATATTCCAGCAATAGTACTTCTTCGATACTCCCTTCATTCAATACTACAGCAACCACAACAGTAGCAAGCAACTACACGAATGCTCCAAATGCAATGAGTAGTTTGTCGAGTCTTGGCTCAGCAAGTCAAACAGCATCAAACTTTACTACAGCATCTTCCTCGGCAATAAGTATAGTAAAAAACGTAAACAGTAGTGCAAATATTTCAAGTACCTCTAGTTATTCTGTATATTTTGTGAGCTCAGCTATCACTACTACACCTCATGTTTCTAATTTTACTAGTACTATTATTACTAGTACGGCTTATGTTATCATACCAACTACCTCCTCAAGTTTATTGCAAAAAAATTCAAGCATTTTAGAAACATCAAGAACTGTGTTGTCATATAGTGTGAACCATTCACAAAGTATAGAATCTGCAGAGTCATCACTGAGTGAAAAATATCTCTCAACATCAATGAGTGGGAATGTCAAGACATCAAGCACTGTTAGTGTTGCCTTATCTACAAGAAATTCAACTCTTGTAGTACAAACTTCAAGTAGTTCATTGATCGCTGCTAGCTCGGTGGCTGATAGCATGTTGATTTCATCAGTGTCATCATTGTCATCAACATCTAGTAGTAATGTGACACAAGAGGCCGTGCAAACATCTGTAAAGCCATCGACAACTACACAAGTATCTAATAGTACAACACACTCCATTATGAACTCAAGTGAATTTAAGACACAAACGCCCTCAGCAAGTCACAGACCTTCAAGTACTTTTCTGTTGACGTCACCATCACAGACTTCAATACCAAAGGTTACAACAGGTATAACTCTGAATTCAAACCAAGTCCATACTGGTGATCCATCGCCAAGTTACAGCCCTGCAAGCCTCTCGTTGTTGCCGTCACCAACATCAACACTGAATGTAACAAATCAGCAATCAAGTCAGACTGATGACTTCGAAGTGGTATCATATACGACTCCATGTTATATCACTTATGTCATCACACAAATTATCAATGAAACAAGTTTTGGACCAACGACTGTTGCCATGGAAACATCTGTATCCAGTGTCTTGAGTAAATCAGAATCGCAAGGTGTAACAAAGACACCTGTTGTTACTAAAGCAACATCCACAGTGGCAATGGCATGGAATATGACATCATCAAGTAGGTCAGTTGCCATGGAAACAACGCTTTCATCATCATCATCATTGCCATTACCTCAACTATCATCATTATTTCCATCACCCTCAGCTTTGTCATCATCATCATCACCACCAATTTCATCATCATCATTATCATCACCATCGTCTTCATTATCATCATCATTAGCATCACCATCATTGTCTTCATCATCATCATCACCATCATCATCACCATCACCATCATCATCATCATCATCATCTATGTCAGAGATGGTTAATACTACAAGCAGAGGGGTGATACAGCAAAGCTCTTCAGTGTTACAAACTGGCAACAGTAGCAGCATTAAGGCAACAGCTACACAGATAACAGCTAATACGACATCATTAACGCCAGCAGCATCAACAGTTAACATCAGTAGCGTGGGCATCAGTTACCATACCATCACACCAGCAACATCAACAGTTGAGACATCCATCATTCCTGGCAACACCAGTCATAACAGTACTGTCACCCAGGCAGCTAGTACCGTGACCAGTACTCATTCCTTTAGTGTAGAACCAACAAGAATAACTAATGCTAATGTAACTACTACTTTGGGAAATGTGTCTGATTCAATGAGTGCAGCTTTATCTGCTCCTAGTGAACCAACAAAGACAGTGAATTTTGTCTCCAAGACAACTACAGCCTCACTTCAAATGTCATCGTTGATTCCCAATGTTACCGCTACATCAAGCTACACAATGTACAATACAATATCTACTGGAGGTACTAATGTCTCTGGTGTACAGACATCAAGTATATATACAGTCAATACCAGTGCCGCAGATGCCACAGCTATAAGTCCAAGCATGACTGTACCATCTCCTGGTTTGATTTCTACGTCAGGCACTCCAACACTACCAAATAACACCAATGTTTTCCCTTCAAATACTGTGGACACTGTCTCTACTGGTAATAATAGCTTGTCAGCTCCAACTCCATCCTCAGTTTTGAACTCTACGTCGCCATCTCCAACAGCAGGAGCCGCTAAAAGGAGAAGACGGAGGGAAGTTGGTGTTGGATTGGATTCAAGTAATTCTTCTAGCAGTAGTAGAAATGAATCTGATGTATCATACAGTAGCTATGGTACTACTCTTGCAACCTCATTATTACCCTCATCACCATCATTATTACCATCATCATCGTCATCATCATCAATCCCAGGAGTAAGCACTTCTGATTTAAATGCTACTATAACTACTGGTCAACCTAAAGGTCCCACTGTTACCATGGCTAAAACAACATCAAATACTACTTCAACTACTGTTGGCATGACAACAACAGCTTCAACGTCATCTGTTTTGCTTATGCCTACCACAACATCACCTATAAATGAAAGTGCAATGGCATTAGTGAATACAACCTCAGTATCAATTTCTTCAGAAGCCGCTAACATCACATACAGCGTTAGTGCAACACCAACAACTGTTTCCATACCAACAGTATTTCTTAATTCTTCATCCAATATTTTGCTAACGCTGAGTACTAGTAACGTAGCTGGTGCTTCGTTAGTAAATACAGGAAACATGCCAACAGCAACACTCGCTTCAAGTGTGTCAATTACAGCATCAAAATTGACTCCAACCTCCTTCGGCATCAACTACACATTGATTCCATCAAGCAGATCATTCAATAGCAATGACAGTAGCACTGTTCCACCTATAACTGTTGTCATGACACCTACAGCTGCCATGCCAACATCTGAGACCTCTACTATTAAAATCAACAATACTGCAGTATCTCACACAGTTGTCATGCCAACATCTGTGACCTCTACTAGCTACCTTAACAATACTAAAGTATCTCACACAGTTGTCATGCCAACATCTGTGAACTCTACTAGCTACCTTAACAATACTGAAGTATCTCATACAGTTGTCATGCAAACATCTGTGAACTCTACTAGCTACCTTAACAATACTGAAGTATCTCACACAGTTGTCATGCCAACATCTGTGAACTCTACTAGCTACCTTAACAATACTGAAGTATCTCATACAGTTGTCATGCAAACATCTGTGAACTCTACTAGCTACCTTAACAATACTGAAGTATCTCACACAGTTGTCATGCCAACATCTGTGAACTCTACTAGCTACCTTAACAATACTGAAGTATCTCACACATCAAGTGGTGGACTATCAACACGTTTTTCTCCATCGTTGGCATCTAAGAGTCGTGATGTGACATCAACCTCATCTGATGTCAAAGTTAGCAGATCACAAGTGGCAAACACTACTACAACAAGTCCCATATTCATTCCTACCTTAACACCGACATCCATTCATCCTACACCTCTACTCACTTCACCAAACCCTCCTCAAACAAGTGATGTTACAAGTAGTATAGAGTCCTCTTCGCACAGAAAGAATATCTTACTGACCACTTCAAGCCTTGGTATCTGCTATGTGGTCTATACTACACGAGTGATGCACTCATCTATTGTACCAACTCCTTCATTAGTTACTACATTGAATCAAACAACAGCTTACGGGACGTCTTCTCAGAGTATTAGCAACACTAGTATTATGACGTTCAGCAGTATTGCTCCATTCAAGTCTCTTGTTCTTGAGATGAACTCGACTCTGGTACAAACAGTTATAACAACAGCGGCAGTAACAGTGACAACCTCCTCTTTGATTATCAATGCTACATCTGCCCCAGTCACTTCACAGCACAAAAGCTCATCTTCACCGGTGAATGCAACTCCTGTTTTAAATTCTACACAAACAACTGGTTCTGTTTCAAAGAGTATTGCTGTCAATACTACTTCGCTGTCACCGATAGCAACAGTTGTATCAAGTGTAGTTTCTATGGCAACAACAAACAGCACTGTGTATCCAAGTACTACTAGTTTAAGTGCGATTGGGGGTGTTACGTCATCAGCCATGATCAATTCATCCAGTCACGTCTCTCCTCACCCCAGCACCAGTTTGTTCAATGTCACAGCAAGTCAGGCGTCAAGTATGCTTATGCTAACTAGCACATCCATATCGCCCAGTATGAGTGCCTTTGTCATGACAACCTCTAGTGTGGTCACTACTCCCTTAACAACAACAACAGCAAGGCCAACAACAGCACCAATTCCTGACAACAGTACATTGATAAAGACAACGCTACAGATTCCTCGTGATGTTGACGTGAATACTGAGGATGTGAGAAAAAATGTTTCCACAGGACTGGAAGAAACATATAATAGTGCTAGTGCAGCAAGAAGAAAGAGACGAGCAACTGATGGAACTGATGCAAAGGTTTGTGACAAAATGTATGTTATGATCTATGTTACAGTACTAAACAAAATGGTGTAATGTCAGACCAATCACAGGTGGCATCGTATTGTTGGAGTGTTTCCACCAATCACAGGTGGCATTGTATTGTTGGAGTGTTTCCACCAATCACAGATGGCATTGCATTGTTTGATGTTTCAACCAATCACAGGTGGCATTGTATTGTTTGATGTTTCAACCAATCACAGGTGGCATTGTATTGTTTGATGTTTCAACCAATCACAAGTGGCATTGTATTGTTGGATGTTTCAATCAATCACAGGTGGCATTGTATTGTTGGATGTTTCAACCAATCAGAGGTGGCATTGTATTGTTAGATTGTTTCCACCAATCACAGTGGTTCATTTTTCAGTCATACTTTTAAGTAGAGTATGAATATCACTGAAGAAAGCTAATTTTTGTATTTTGTACTGTACACTTGAAATAGAGCTTCTAGGCATGACGTCACTCTTATGGGAAAATAACTTCCAGGTCCAAAACAAAAAGATAAATTTTCTAAATATTCTTCTTTTTTTTCTTAAGTTTTTATTTTTTCAGGTCAAGTTTAAATCATCATTGGCTTTATTTTAGTGGTTTTTTTTAGCATTTAGATGTGGAATAATAAAAATAATATATATATTTTTTGATGTTGCTTTATTTGTTCTCACAGATTTATAACATCACGAGGCAAAACCCCCTATCCACAGATGCTGTAGTACTTTTTAGCATTGGCAGAAATGGAAAGACATTATCTGCTGTCGAAGCTGTTGCAGAGTATGACAAGATCACTAACTTGTCTTCCATAGGAGTTTGGAAGGTAACCATGGCATTGCAGTTGCTAAGCAGCTATATTTGTATGCACTTAAATCTAGGAGATTTTTTTTTTACGAAATCATTACACTTTGTTAATCTTGCGAACGGTTTTAGGATTTGTTTGTTTTATATAGCCCAAAAATACATGTTTTTTTATTTCTTTTTGACAATTTTTATCCGTGCAAAAATCTTAATAGTTTTACATATAACAGGTTATCAGCAGACCAGAACCATTTGTGGCCCCAACCCCTCCTCCTCAGAGTGTTCTTGTATCAATGATATTCGAGAGAATTAATAGGAACTTGTCTGTACCGAGTAACAAAAAAGCAATGGAAGAGAGGCTGGCTTCATATTATAAAAAGGAGAAAGGCACTGCAGCAACGGTTACTGCTACGGTAAGAGAATAACTGTACTGAATTGTGGAGGTGATGATGATGATGATAATGGTGCTGGTGATAATGATGATTGTGATGGTGATGGGGATGATGATGAGATGTTGGTGATGATGATGGAAGATGGTGATGATGATGGTGGTGATGATGATGATGGAAGACGAAGGTGATGATGATGAAATGATGGTGTTGGTGATGATGATGGAAGATGATGATGATGATGGTGGTGATGATGATGATGGAAGATGAAGGTGATGATGATGAAATGATGGTGTTGGTGATGATGATGGAAGATGATGATGATGGTGGTGATGATGATAATGATGCTGGTGATAATGATGATTGTGATAGTGATGGTGATGGGGATGATGATTACATGATGTTGATGATGTTGGATGACAAAGGTGATGATGGTGATGGTGTTGATGATGATGATGATGGATGATGATGATGATGGTGATGATGATGGATGGTGATGATGATGGATGGTGATGGCGATGGTGTTGATGATTGTGATGATGATGATTATGAATGGTGATGATGATGATTGGTGGTGGTGATGGTGGTGATGGTGTTGATGATTGTGATGATGAATGGTGATGATGATTTATGGTGATGGTGATGATGATGACAGTGAGGTGGTGATAATGTTGATAACGAGAGTATCTACTAATGTTTGTGTTGTCCTCCAGATCCACGTGATTCTGCTGGAGAAAACCCAACACGTGTACGTGCAGTTCTACATCACGGAGGACGGCAAACAAGTGCCTGCCGCAACAGTCGTCAAAGTATTTGACGTCGAACACGTGACACAGTTAACAGCCCACTTACAGGAACAGGTATGTCTGGTAACCATGGTAACCGATTATTAGTTGCCATGGAAACGGTATAAAAAGTGCTGGTTGCCATGGTAACAATCGTGTTTGAGATCGAACATGTGGCAGTTAACTACCCACTTATAGGATTGGGTTTTTCCGTTTCCATGGTAACCGATATTAGTAGAAGTCTTGGTTGCCATGGTAACAATTATCTGTTTTCCAGGTCATTGTTGGTCCGTACACGGATGAGTCATTACGAGGTGAACAGACTGATTACATTATAACCCGTATCGCAGCGTCAGCATCCAAGATGCAAGACCCAGCGTTCAATAATGAACTTGGTGATAAGCTGGCCATGACGTACATCACGGGTAAAGCTAAGGGGAGCTCAAGGAGAAAGAGAAGAGCTATTGGTAGTGTTAGTGCTACGGTAAGTATATTTTGTATTGTGTAATGTATATTCAGATTTGAGAGTAATATCTTCGAGTTCACTCACACGCTTTACCACAACGTTCGAATATCTTATACGCACAACTCTCAACTCACATGTTGATTTTTACGAAGAGAGGAAAACCAGAGAACCCGGAAAAAAACCCTCGTGGCAAGGGAGAAAACAACACATCAAACAAACTAAAGTCACATATGACGTCGGCAAGGTTTGAACCAGCAACCTAAACGGTTGGACCCACAGCGGGTTAAAATACAACTTATTAGCAGCGTACGCCATCCATGCTGACGTGTGACTTGTGTGATGCGTGACACTAATTTCTTTTTTTAACAGATCGTGAACATAACGGCAGCGAACGGATCCAGTAGTTTTGCTGATGTGACATTCTTTATTTTTGACTCCGGTAAAGTTGCTAATGCAACATACGCTACGGCAGTCATGAACAGGCTGACAACAAATGAGATGTCACTCATTACCAGTCCATACGCGGTAAGCTAGTTGTCAGTTTAACTCCTTACTTCATGAGGGAAGGGAATGTCTGAGATGGGTAAACATTACTGATGAAGAAAGAAATAATACTCAAGGGAATGACATGTGGTCTGAAATGGGAGAACATTACTTATGAAGAAAGAAATAATACTCAAGGGAATGACATGTGGTCTGAAATGGGAGAACATTACTTATGAAGAAAGAAATAATACTCAAGGGAATGACATGTGGTCTGAAATGGAAAACATTACTGATGAAGAAAGAAATAATACTTAAGGGAGTGACATGTGGTCTGAAATGTAAAAACATTATTGATGAAAAAAAAAATACTCAAGAGAATGACGTGAAGAGAAAGATAATCCTGTCTATACGTTCCCATCCACTATTTCTCATCTTCCTATTCATTCCTCTTTCATTATGTGTTGATATATACATAGATAATTACCAGTCCTCGTCCAGTAGTGGTTCCCAAGGTAACCGAGACTCCTCCCGCCACCATTCCCCCTGTGGTTATCCCGTACTGGATCATCGGCGCAGTACTAGGCCCCATCTTCCTAATCATCATAATTATCTTACTGATTTACTGGAGATGGAGGAGTGGTGCTCCTCAGAGTAAAGTACAACCTGCTGTACAGAAAACACCAGAGTATCTGAGAAAAACAAATATGGTAAACTTATAAACTTATATTTTACAACCACCACTCCCCATACGTGGCTCTTCCGTGAGGTTTGCTCCACATGCACTACCACTACATTCTATATTTACAACATACAACACTCAACTCACATGTTGATTTTTTATATTTTATGACCATCACTCCCTGTAAGGGGATCCTCTGCAAGGTTCACTTCACACTCACTACCACTACATACTATATTTACAACATACAACACTCAACTCACATGTTGATTTTTTATATTTTATGACCATCACTCCCTGTAAGGGGATCCTCTGCAAGGTTTGCTCCACACGCACTACCACTACATTCTATATTTACAACATACAACACTCAACTCACATGTTGATTTTTTATATTTTATGACCATCACTCCCTGTAAGGGGATCCTCTGCAAGGTTTGCTCCACACGCACTACCACTACATACTATATTTACAACATACAACACTCAACTCACATGTTGATTTTTTATATTTTATGACCATCACTCCCTGTAAGGGGATCCTCTGCAAGGTTTGCTCCACACGCACTACCACTACATTCTATATTTACAACATACAACACTCAACTCACATGTTGATTTTTTATATTTTATGACCATCACTCCCTGTAAGGGGATCCTCTGCAAGGTTTGCTCCACACGCACTACCACTACATTCTATATTTACAACATACAACACTCAACTCACATGTTGATTTTTATATTTTATGACCATCACTCCCTGTAAGGGGATCCTCTGCAAGGTTTGCTCCACACGCACTACCACTACATTCTATATTTACAACATACAACACTCAACTCACATGTTGATTTTTTATATTTTATGACCATCACTCCCTGTAAGGTGATCCTCTGCAAGGTTTGCTCCACACACACTACCACTACATTCTATATTTACAACATACAACACTCAACTCACATGTTGATTTTTTATATTTTATACCCATCATTTCCTGTAAGGGGATCCTCTGCAAGGTTCCCTCCACACGCACTACCACTACATTATATTTACAACATACAACACTCAACTCACATGTTGATTTTTTATATTTTATGACCATCACTCCCTGTAAGGGGATCCTCTGCAAGGTTTGTTCCACACACACTACCACTACATTCTATATTTACAACATACAACACTCAACTCACATGTTGATTTTTTATATTTTATGACCATCACTCCCTGTAAGGGGATCCTCTGCAAGGTTTGCTCCACACGCACTACCACTACATACTATATTTACAACATACAACACTCAACTCACATGTTGATTTTTTATATTTTATGACCATCACTCCCTGTAAGGTGATCCTCTGCAAGGTTTGCTCCACACACACTACCACTACATTCTATATTTACAACATACAACACTCAACTCACATGTTGATTTTTTATATTTTATACCCATCATTTCCTGTAAGGGGATCCTCTGCAAGGTTCCCTCCACACGCACTACCACTACATTCTATATTTACACCATACAACACTCAACTCACATGCTTATTTTTTATATTTTATGACCATCACTCCCTGTAAGGGGATCCTCTGCAAGGTTTTCTCCACACTCACTACCACTACATTCTATATTTACAACATACAACACTCAACTCATGTTGTTGTTTTTTACGGAATTGTTATTGGATTTTTATTCCATTCCTTGCATATTTTCTTTTTCTTTTCCTTTCGTTGCTTTTCTTCTTTTTCTATTTCGTCCTCATTTTGCTTTTCTTTCCTTCTCTCTTTTCTCTCCATTGTCTTCCTTTTTTCATTTTATTTCATTTCTTTTCTTCTTTTTTTTTTCGTCCCTGACTATTCCTTTTCTTTTTTCATTCCATTTCCACTCTTTCTTTCCCCTTTCCTTTTATTCCACAGTCTTTTTCAAGTGTCGTGAATGGACACCTTTAACCTAAAACACTCATATTGTTTCCATAGCAACGCATGCAAACACAGGACGAGGTACGGTATGCAGAGAGTAAACCACCAATGTCTAAGATCGCCAACATGTCGGCAGTTGTCGACAGAAGCTACGAAAACCTTCCGAAGCGCGAGACATCGTTACGAAGAAAGGTCGCCAAAACTTCCATGCAGAAACGAGCAGATATGTCCAGGTAAGGTTTGAACGAGTAATTATCGATCAGACAAATACGCTGATCTAGTTGTACGAGTAATTATTGATCACATAGATATGCCCCGGGGGGGGGGGGGGGGGGGTACTACCACCCCAGCTTGGGTAGGGGTGTGCCGCCAGGACCTCAAAACCCTGACCCTATCCCAGACCTAAAATTTTGATTTTACATACCCTATCCCAGACTAAAACTAAGAATTGTACACCCTATCCCAGACTAAAAGACGGAAAAGACGGTTTTACAATCGATTGCAATCAATATTTACTAACATTTTTATTGTTTTTGTGTCGGCAGAAAGCGTAGCCTATTCGCCAGACAATAACGACCAAATCGTAACCCTATCCCAGACTAAAATAATACCCTATCCCAGACAAAATGTCAAAAAATGATACCCTACCCCAGACCCAAAAGCCTAAAAACCATACCCTATAGGGCGGCACATACCCGTATAGCAAATATAGGGGAGTACCCCCCCCCCCCGGGGAATATGCTGAGTTATAGGTGTACGAGTAATTATTTATCAGACAGATGTGCTGAGCTAGTTGTACGAGTAATTATCGACTACTCAGTCATCAAAAGAAAATGTTTTTTGTCTATTGATCGATTAGAAAGACATATTGGATAAAGGATAATAGATCGGGATGGTACCACATACTTGGTTGATTTACTGCGTTTTTCTATATTCTGCGCTGAAATTTGGTATTCCCCTGCCGCCAATCAAAAATAATACCTTATATGTTATCGAACTGCGGCAGTAAAAACCAGTTTTACAACAAGCCGTTGAATTGTCTGCGTTCGCAGAATATCGGAAACCGCAGCAAGGTAGAAAACTTGACAAGCCCTTCGTAAAGTAAGACAGTTTTTAAAAACTCTTTAGCAGGACAAACGCGGCATACGAGGAGAGCGAAGAAGATGAAGATTACGACAACAGTTTCATCACGATGAGTAGTACATCGCAGAGTAGAGTCAACACAACACAACCAGGACCCAGAATGAACAGGCAGACAATCAGTGTACCTGTAAGATCAACACCCCGTAAAACACCTCAAAAAATACTTGAAGAAACTGAAACCGGGTCATCAGAATCTGAAGCTGAGAGCATCGCCACAACAAGGACAGACCAGACTAAGTTTTCTGCCGCGCAGGTGCCCACGGTGGCTGTGATGGGTGGGTCCAGCGGTAATCAGCCTCAAGTTCCTGTTCGCTTCCGGTCATCAGTGCACCCAGTCTCCTCTCTTCCACCCATTCACAACAAACACACTTCTCTTATTGCTGTAAGTGTTGATATAGACCGTGATATTTTCTCGAATTTTAATTGGAGGATATTTGATAGTTGTCTCGTGACTGGTCTGGATGTGCTGTGACATCCGCATGTCCGTGTCCACGCCGTGACAATAGCGTGTTGCAAGCATGTGATTGGATGACGAATAAATTCTCATACGATGTGATTGGTCTGGTGTGTGCCTTGTGTCACGACCGCATTCGTGCCGTGAACTTTTCACAGTCAAACTAAAACTGTTCTGTTGTAAATTAACACAGTCACTACCACACTTTGACCAATCACAGTGCGAGGAATCAGTGTTATAATATAACTATTACGAACTTGTAATGTTCGTAATGCGCATGTGCATGAACATCTCATAGTGGAACATGCGCAATAGAAATAATACATTATTATTATCTTAATAACACGCACAAGAAGTATGCATTCATTAGCTAACCTCTTTACTGTGTGTATTCTTGATAGCCACCAACTGATGACCAAGAAGACGAGACGCCAAGAAAAACTAAACGACGAAGCAAAGCAGCACAACAAGAACTCAAACAAAAGGTAATGATTTCTGCAGCTGTTCTCATGCGTGACGTTTTTTTGACACTATAAATTATATCACCTAGATCAGTCCCAAGGTTGTATAGGGTTCCATCCAGCTCATAGGTTGTTTCAGAGCTCAATCTGTGAGTTAGCCAAGCCCTGACTTAGATCAGCCCAGAGGTTGTTTCAGGGTTCAATCTGTGAGTTAACCATGCCCTGACTTAGATCAGCCCAGAGGTTATTGCAGGGTTGTGTGTATGTTACGTCACAGCCGCCATGTTGGTTAACTCAAACCATAGATTAGGTCTTGGTGTCTGTTGTAATGTCATCCAACATAGCCGCCATGTCTTTTCCTTTCATTCTAATGGAAGGGATGGACTTGAATCACTCAATCTCAAGAGAATTAAAATTTCAAAAAAATTTCCCTCAGGCTGACATGGAGAGATTGCGCAACAAAAAAAGACAAAGAGAAAGAAAGAACAAGGTGACTCCCGTCCAAGATCGTGAGAGGAGGGCCTGGGCACGAGATGAACTGGAACAAGTGTTGGATCCCAGGCCTCTGGATCCCTTCAGTAGGTTAGTATTATGGTATACCACAGGTTTCCCACCATCATTATTCCCATCGATGTCATCGTCGTTATCATCATCATCGTCATTATCCACATCATTGTCATTATCGTCATCATCATCATTATTGTTATCCCATCATTGTCATCTTCGTCGTTATCATCGTCAACATCATTATCCCCATCATTGTCTTTATCATTGTCATCATCATCATCACTACCATTCACCATCATTGTCATCATCATGGTATCATCATCATCACTACCATTCACCATCATTGTCATCATCATGGTATCATCATCATCACTACCATTCACCATCATTGTCTTTATCATTGTCATCATCATCACTACCATTCACCATCATTGTCATCATCATGGTATCATCATCATCACTACCATTCACCATCATTGTCATCATCATGGTATCATCATCATCACTACCATTCACCATCATTGTCATCATCATGGTATCATCATCATCACTACCATTCACCATCATTGTCATCATCATGGTATCATCATCATCACTACCATTCACCATCATTGTCATCATCATCATCATCACTACCATTCACCATCATTGTCATCATCATGGTATCATCATCATCACTACCATTCACCATCATTGTCATCATCATGGTATCATCATCATCACTACCATTCACCATCATTGTCATCATCATGGTATCATCATCATCACTACCATTCACCATCATTGTCATCATCATGGTATCATCATCACCATGTAGAAGTATATTTGTTAATTTTTGTTTTTGTGCAGAAGTAAACGACGAAAGCCTCAGCGATCCAAGAGAGCTGATAGTGTGGCTACAGATGAAGATGCGATTGAATTGAAGAGTTACAAACAACACCCTAGTCCCGAAGACACTATGAAACAGGTATTGATATATCGTCATAAAAATCATCATAATCACCTACATCATCATCATCATCACCATCATCATCATCATCATCACCATCATCATCATCATCATCATCATCATCACAGCTAGTAATTAACTTTGATATTGTTCGCAGCCTCCAAAAGATGAAGACCAAACCGAAGACCAGTCGGGAGAGTCTAGTGACGAGTCTAGTATCAGCATGGAAGAAACAAGGAAACGTATGCACACGCTCCTTGACGACGCCTTCTCGTTGCTAGGGCCTCTATCCCAGAAACAAAAACAAAGGCCCGCGACACTACAGGGGCCTGGTGACTATTATAATCGACCTCCAGCTCCTGCAAGATTTGCTGGGAGTACGCCAGCTTTACCAGAACCTGCTCCGGCACACGGCAGAGCATCCGAGCCTACACCAAGACAGAGGAGAAGACTGGGCAACACTGGTGGATTTCCTCATGGTTTACCACAGACACCCATCGGGCCTGGTTACCCAGTACGTCCTCCTATGCGACCGCCCCTTGTAACTAATGAGCCAGTGGTTGTCTGGGATCCGTACGATAGACAACGGTATGGAATAATGTTACTTAATATTATCCCGGGGGGGGAATGTATATCATATTCCTACCCCACCCTGAATTGAGAACATTGTATTTATCTTGTTAACTCATTGTTATTCAGGTACATTAACCAACGAATGGGTTTCCTTCATCAAGGTGGCCACAACCCAACCTACACGTATACCGACCCACATGGACAGAATGTCTATATAACACCAGTACAACAGCAGAGGGATTATATGGTTAGTTATCATTATCAATACCATCAATATTGGTTAATATTGTCATTAGTTCATATTAGTTCATTATTAGTTAATTGAGCAGTATTAATCTGCTCGACCTAGGCTCTTGCGGCCAAATCCTAACACAGGAAGCTCAAACGCCAAACAGCATTAATATGAATCCTTATTATCCCACAGGGAGGTCCAATATGGAGTCCATATACAGCAGAAGACACAATGGAAGACCTGTACCCTGACTTAGCTAAGGTAACCATGGCAACCATCTGATTATCATGCTAATTTGCATTTTTTAAATTAAAGAAACTTTAATAAAACTTTTGTCATGTTTTTTTAAATTTTAGTCCAACTATCCCGGTGCCTTGGGAACCTCGCCTCCTAAAGACCCTGGATACCGTGACGTCAACTCACGTGACACAGTCATTGACATGAACGATCAGTATGGTCAGCGGAGTAGTGGCTTAGGACAGGCGCCTCAGCCACTTATTCGTTCAATAAAAGATGAACTCCTGAGGCTTTCAAACGGAGGAACAAGACGAACGCCTATCACGGAACTGTAATTCAAGTATGGAATCCCTGTGGTGGTGAGGGACTGGCACAGCCCAGTCTTATGTTAAGTTTCATTTTTTGATTGGATTTGTTTTACTGAAAACCCGTGCAAACAGTAGTTCCATCGTTTTCTTTTGTCCATATGACCATCACGAGTTGATGAAGTCCTTTCTACCATCTCTTTCTCTTTTACTCCGACGAAGGACTAGAGTCCGAAACGTCAGTAAGTTTTTTCATCTTTTCATGGTGTATAATTTACCTTTTCATCATTACTGTTTCATTAGAAACACCGACGCAGCTCACACTAGTTTTTAGGTAGTTATCTCTTCTCATTATGAATGATCATTATTTCTCGTTTCACGGGTTCAGTAGAATAACTCTAAGTTGTTTTAATGGAGCATTTATTTATCAGTTTTAGCTCATATTAGGTTTTTAACTTAGTTATCATTTAAGTAAAACAAATATACGCGTCCAGTAGAGGCTTCGCACCATCACGTGACGGCAGCCATGTTAGATGACAAGAACAATACCATCGTTTTACATGAGGAAGAATTCAATTCCCAAGAGCAAAGGGATTTTATTGTTCTACCATCCAACCACAGGCAGCTCAAGCTGTATTATGGGATGGGCACGTGATGGTGCAAAGCCTCTACTTTAGCCATTCATTCAGACGTATTCATTTTTATGTCAAGCAAACAAAAAACCAAGAAATCTAGGCTTTTCATGACCATTCTTACATTCACTTTTTTAAAATAACCTGTCTTTGAAAATTATCGCTGGAATTTTAGAAATAAGGATTTTTTTATTGGCTTTAAAAAATGTCTTCAGCTTTCGTCAAGATAGTCGTTAGCTGTCTTAAGGAGTATATAGGCTTTCAACTATCACGTGACATCAGCCATGACATATGGCACGTCTTTTTCTCCCCTGGGAAACTGAATTCTTGCTCATGTAAATCAGATTAGACGGGATTCAATTGTTCCTGCCTCCTGTCATGGCTGCCATCACGTGATGTTGCAAAGCCTCTTTTTCATGTTTTATGGGAGGCACGAGGGGGGAGGGGTCAGGGAATGAATGTCTCCCAACACCCTTCAACCTTTTTTGCAATTCGTTATATTAAAAATCAAATGATTCTCGAATCTTTCAAATAGAGAAAAAAGTATACACAAGGGAATGTAACGTGTGCCTTGGAATAAAAAATTATGGTCTATGCATATGACATATGTGACGTCATAGCCGCCATCTTGGTTGACTAGATTTCTCAAGACTACTATCCATCCCTCCATCCTCCATTCGAAACATGAATGATAAAATTAAAATTAAAATAATTATTGTTCTACACTGACTAGCCTGGTGTTTACATGGAAGCATAAAAGCGTTTTCACATGCATGACAGTCTAGTCAGTGGCAGGTCGGTACAGAACAATAGTTATTCAAATTAGTCGCCATATTTTGATACGGTATATTGAATTAAAGATTAATAGATCACTCGATAAACACGAACAAGTTTGGGTTAAGGTCCAAGGCTCATCTTAAAAACTTATTAGTAAATGACGTCACAATCTGACTTTGATGTGACGTCATCATCAACACGTGATCACAATATAAACAAACTATTCATAATTCATTTGGATATCTGTGCTCACGTGATTAACCTTGATATAATAACATGCTTCGCAATGTATCAAGGGACAACTAATTCAGATTAAGAATATATATTAAAATATTGTGAAGCTTTGAGAATATTGTAAAGTGTGAATTTATATCATTAAAAAACGTTTTTATGTTATCCTGAGCGAGTAACACAAATGAATAATTCAAGGTTTTGATTGATTTTGTCATTTTCACACCTTTTGAAAAAAATATCCATAATTTATAAACGATGCAAAATAGGTCATTTTCAGGCAAAAAGCATGGACTATAGCCCATGGTTTTGATCGATTTTGGGTCATTTTCACACCTTTTGAAAAGATATGCATTACTTACCAAATATGAAAAATAGGTCATTTTCGGGCAAAAAGCATGGACTATAGCCCATGGTTTTGACTGATTTTGGACCATTTTCACACCTTTTCAAAAGATATGCATTAATTATGAGTTATGCAAACAAGGGCTCTTTTGACCATTTTCGTTCAAAAAGCATGGACTATAGGCCATAGTTTTGATTGATTTTGGGTCATTTTCACACCTTTTGAAAAGATATGCATTATTTATGAAGGATGCAAAATAGGGCATTTTTGGGTAAAAAGCATGGACTATAGCCCATGGTTTTGACTGATTTTTGACCATTTTCACACCTTTTGAAAAAATATGCATTATTTATGAAGGATGCAAAATAGGTCATTTTCGGGCAAAAAGCATGGACTATAGTCCATGGATTTGATTGATTTTGGGCCATTTTCACACCTTTTGAAAAGATATGCATTATTTACCAAATATGCAAAATAGGTCATTTTCGGGCAAAAAGCATGGACTATAGCCCATGGTTTTGATCGATTTTGGGCCATTTTCACACCTTTTGAAAAGATATGCATTACTTACCAAATATGCAAAATAGGTCATTTTCGGGTAAAAATTATGGACTATAGCCCATGGTTTTGCTTGATTTTGGGTCATTTTCACACCTTTTGAAAAGATATGCATTACTTACCAAATATGCAAAATAGGTCATTTTCGGGCAAAAAGCATGGACTATAGCCCATGTTTTTGATTGATTTTGGGCCATTTTCACACCTTTTAAAAAGATATGCATTATTTACGAAATATGCAAAATAGGTCATTTTCGGGCAAAAAGCATGGACTATACCCATGGTTTTGATCGATTTTGGACCATTTTCACACATTTTGAAAACATATGCATTATTTACGAAATACTCAAAATAGGTCATTTTCGGGCAAAAAGCATGGACTATACCCATGGTTTTGATCGATTTTAGGCCATTTTCACACCTTTTGAAAAGATATGCATTATTTACGAAATATGCAAAATAGGTCATTTTCGGGCAAAAAGCATTGACTATAGTCCATGGTTTTGACTGATTTTGGACCATTTTCACACCTTTTGAAAAGATATGCATTATTTATGAGTTATGCAAAAAAGGTCATTTTCGGGCAAAAAGCATGGACTATAGTCCATGGTTTTGACTGATTTTGGACCATTTTCACACCTTTTGAAAAGATATGCATTATTTATGAGTTATGCAAAATAGATCATTTTCGGGCAAAAAGCATGGACTATAGCCCATGGTTTTGATCGATTTTGGGCCATTTTCACACCTTTTGAAAAGATATGCATTATTTACCAAATATGCAAAATAGGTCATTTTCGGGCAAAAAGCATGGACTATAGTCCATGGTTTTGACTGATTTTGGACCATTTTCACACCTTTTGAAAAGATATGCATTATTTATGAGTTATGCAAACAAGGGCTTTTTTGACCATTTTCGTCCAAAAAGCATGGACTATAGGCCATAGTTTTGATCGATTTTGGGCCATTTTCACACCTTTTGAAAAGATATGCATTATTTACCAAATATGCAAAATAGGTCATTTTCGGGCAAAAAGCATGGACTATACCCATGGTTTTGATCGATTTTGGACCATTTTCACACATTTTGAAAACATATGCATTATTTACGAAATACTCAAAATAGGTCATTTTCGGGCAAAAAGCATGGACTATACCCATGGTTTTGATCGATTTTGGACTATTTTCACACATTTTGAAAAGATATGCATTATTTACGAAATACTCAAAATAGGTCATTTTCGGGCAAAAAGCATTGACTATAGCCCATGGTTTTGATCGATTTTGGGCCATTTTCACACCTTTTGAAAAGATATGCATTATTTACCAAATATGCAAAATAGGTCATTTTTGACCATTTTCGGGCAAAAAGCATGGACTATAGTCCATGGTTTTGACTGATTTTGGACCATTTTCACACCTTTTGAAAAGATATGCATTATTTATGAGTTATGCAAAATAGGTCATTTTCGGGCAAAAAGCATGGACTATACCCATGGTTTTGATCGATTTTGGACCATTTTCACACATTTTGAAAACATATGCATTATTTACGAAATACTCAAAATAGGTCATTTTCGGGCAAAAAGCATGGACTATAGCCCATGGTTTTGATCGATTTTGGGCCATTTTCACACCTTTTGAAAAGATATGCATTATTTACCAAATATGCAAAATAGGTCATTTTCGGGCAAAAAGCATGGACTATAGTCCATGGTTTTGACTGATTTTGGACCATTTTCACAGCTTTTGAAAAGATATGCATTATTTATGAGTTATGCAAAAAAGGGCTTTTTTGACCATTTTCGGGCAAAAACCATCGACTATAGCCCATGGTTTTGATCGATTTTGGACCATTTTCACACATTTTGAAAAGATATGCATTATTTACGAAATACTCAAAATAGGTCATTTTCGGGCAAAAAGCATTGACTATAGCCCATGGTTTTGATCGATTTTGGGCCATTTTCACACCTTTTGAAAAGATATGCATTATTTACCAAATATGCAAAATAGGTCATTTTTGACCATTTTCGGGCAAAAAGCATGGACTATAGTCCATGGTTTTGACTGATTTTGGACCATTTTCACACCTTTTGAAAAGATATGCATTATTTATGAGTTATGCAAAAAAGGTCATTTTCGGGCAAAAAGCATGGACTATACCCATGGTTTTGATCGATTTTGGACCATTTTCACACATTTTGAAAACATATGCATTATTTACGAAATACTCAAAATAGGTCATTTTCGGGCAAAAAGCATGGACTATAGCCCATGGTTTTGATCGATTTTGGGCCATTTTCACACCTTTTGAAAAGATATGCATTATTTACCAAATATGCAAAATAGGTCATTTTCGGGCAAAAAGCATGGACTATAGTCCATGGTTTTGACTGATTTTGGACCATTTTCACACCTTTTGAAAAGATATGCATTATTTATGAGTTATGCAAAAAAGGGCTTTTTTGACCATTTTCGGGCAAAAAGCATGGACTATAGCCCATGGTTTTGATCGATTTTGGGCCATTTTCACACCTTTTGAAAAGATATGCATTATTTACCAAATATGCAAAATAGGTCATTTTCGGGCAAAAAGCATGGACTATAGTCCATGGTTTTGACTGATTTTGGACCATTTTCACACCTTTTGAAAAGATATGCATTATTTATGAGTTATGCAAACAAGGGCTTTTTTGACCATTTTCGTCCAAAAAGCATGGACTATAGGCCATAGTTTTGATCGATTTTGGGCCATTTTCACACCTTTTGAAAAGATATGCATTATTTACCAAATATGCAAAATAGGTCATTTTCGGGCAAAAAGCATGGACTATACCCATGGTTTTGATCGATTTTGGACCATTTTCACACATTTTGAAAACATATGCATTATTTACGAAATACTCAAAAAAGGTCATTTTCGGGCAAAAAGCATTGACTATAGCCCATGGTTTTGATCGATTTTGGGCCATTTTCACACCTTTTGAAAAGATATGCATTATTTACCAAATATGCAAAATAGGTCATTTTTGGTCAAAAAGCATGGACTATAGCCCATGGTTTTGATTGATTTTGGGTCATTTTCACACCTTTTGAAAAGATATGCATTATTTACGAAATATGCAAAATAGGTCATTTTCGGGCAAAAAGCATGGACTATAGGCCATGGTTTTGATCGATTTTGGGCCATTTTAACACCTTTTGAAAAAATATGCATTATTTATGAAGGATGCAAAATAGGTCATTTTCGGGCAAAAAGCATGGACTATAGTCCATGGATTTGATTGATTTTGGGCAATTTTACACCTTTTGAAAAGATATGCATTATTTACCAAATATGCAAAATAGGTCATTTTCGGGCAAAAAGCATGGACTATAGTCCATGGTTTTGACTGATTTTGGACCATTTTCACACCTTTTGAAAAGATATGCATTATTTATGAGTTATGCAAACAAGGGCATTTTTGACCATTTTCGTCCAAAAAGCATGGACTATAGGCCATAGTTTTGATCGATTTTGGGCCATTTTCACACCTTTGAAAAGATATGCATTATTTACCAAATATGCAAAATAGGTCATTTTCGGGCAAAAAGCATGGACTATACCCATGGTTTTGATCGATTTTGGACCATTTTCACACATTTTGAAAACATATGCATTATTCACGAAATACTCAAAATAGGTCATTTTAGGGAAAAAAGCATGGACTATAGCCCATGGTTTTGATCGATTTTGGGCCATTTTCACACCTTTTGAAAAGATATGCATTATTTACCAAATATGCAAAATAGGTCATTTTCGGGCAAAAAGAATGGACTATAGTCCATGGTTTTGACTGATTTTGGACCATTTTCACACCTTTTGAAAAGATATGCATTATTTATGAGTTATGCAAAATAGGTCATTTTCGGGCAAAAAGCATGGACTATACCCATGGTTTTGATCGATTTTGGACCATTTTCACACCTTTTGAAAAGATATGCATTATTTACCAAATATGCAAAATAGGTCATTTTTGACCATTTTCGGGTAAAAAGCATGGACTATAGGCCATAGTTTTGATCGTTTTGGGGCCATTTTCACACCTTTTGAAAAGATATGCATTATTTACCAAATATGCAAAATAGGTCATTTTCGGGCAAAAAGCATGGACTATACCCATGGTTTTGATCGATTTTGGACCATTTTCACACATTTTGAAAACATATGCATTATTCACGAAATACTCAAAATAGGTCATTTTAGGGCAAAAAGCATTGACTATAGCCCATGGTTTTGATCGATTTTGGGCCATTTTCACACCTTTTGAAAAGATATGCATTATTTACCAAATATGCAAAATAGGTCATTTTTGGGCAAAAAGCATGGACTATACCCATGGTTTTGATCGATTTTGGACCATTTTCACACATTTTGAAAACATATGCATTATTCACGAAATACTCAAAATAGGTCATTTTAGGGCAAAAAGAATGGACTATAGCCCATGGTTTTGATCGATTTTGGGCCATTTTCACACCTTTTGAAAAGATATGCATTATTTACCAAATATGCAAAATAGGTCATTTTCGGGCAAAAAGCATGGACTATAGTCCATGGTTTTGACTGATTTTGGACCATTTTCACACCTTTTGAAAAGATATGCATTATTTATGAGTTATGCAAAATAGGTCATTTTCGGGCAAAAAGCATGGACTATAGCCCATGGTTTTGATTGATTTTGGACCATTTTCACACCTTTTGAAAAGATATGCATTATTTATGAGTTATGCTAAAAAGGGCTTTTTTGACCATTTTCGGGCAAAAAGCATGGACTATAGCCCATGGTTTTGATCGATTTTGGGCCATTTTCACACCTTTTGAAATGATATGCATTATTTTTGAGTCATGCAAATAAGGGCATTTTTGACCATTTTCGGGCAAAAAGCATGGACTATAGCCCATGGTTTTGACTGATTTTGGGTCATTTTTACACTTTTTGAAGAGATATGCATTATTTACCAAATATGCAAAATAGGTCATTTTCGGGCAAAAAGCATGGACTATAGCCCATGGTTTTGACTGAATTTTGACAATTTTCACACCTTTTGAAAAGATATGCATTATTTACCAAATATGCAAAATAGGTCATTTTTGGTCAAAAAGCATGGACTATAGCCCATGGTTTTGATTGATTTTGGGCCATTTTAACACCTTTTGAAAAAATATGCATTATTTATGAAGGATGCAAAATAGGTCATTTTCGGGCAAAAAGCATGGACTATAGTCCATGGATTTGATTGATTTTGGGCAATTTTACACCTTTTGAAAAGATATGCATTATTTACCAAATATGCAAAATAGGTCATTTTCGGGCAAAAAGCATGGACTATAGTCCATGGTTTTGACTGATTTTGGACCATTTTCACACCTTTTGAAAAGATATGCATTATTTATGAGTTATGCAAACAAGGGCTTTTTTGACCATTTTCGTCCAAAAAGCATGGACTATAGGCCATAGTTTTGATCGATTTTGGGCCATTTTCACACCTTTTGAAAAGATATGCATTATTTACCAAATATGCAAAATAGGTCATTTTCGGGCAAAAAGCATGGACTATACCCATGGTTTTGATCGATTTTGGACCATTTTCACACATTTTGAAAACATATGCATTATTCACGAAATACTCAAAATAGGTCATTTTAGGGCAAAAAGCATGGACTATAGCCCATGGTTTTGATCGATTTTGGGCCATTTTCACACCTTTTGAAAAGATATGCATTATTTACCAAATATGCTAAATAGGTCATTTTCGGGCAAAAAGCATGGACTATAGTCCATGGTTTTGACTGATTTTGGACCATTTTCACACCTTTTGAAAAGATATGCATTATTTATGAGTTATGCAAAATAGGTCATTTTCGGGCAAAAAGCATGGACTATACCCATGGTTTTGATCGATTTTGGACCATTTTCACACCTTTTGAAAAGATATGCATTATTTACCAAATATGCAAAATAGGTCATTTTTGACCATTTTCGGGCAAAAAGCATGGACTATAGGCCATAGTTTTGATCGATTTTGGGCCATTTTCACACCTTTTGAAAAGATATGCATTATTTACCAAATATGCAAAATAGGTCATTTTCGGGCAAAAAGCATGGACTATACCCATGGTTTTGATCGATTTTGGACCATTTTCACACATTTTGAAAACATATGCATTATTCACGAAATACTCAAAATAGGTCATTTTAGGGCAAAAAGCATTGACTATAGCCCATGGTTTTGATCGATTTTGGGCCATTTTCACACCTTTTGAAAAGATATGCATTATTTACCAAATATGCAAAATAGGTCATTTTCGGGCAAAAAGCATGGACTATAGTCCATGGTTTTGACTGATTTTGGACCATTTTCACACCTTTTGAAAAGATATGCATTATTTATGAGTTATGCAAAATAGATCATTTTCGGGCAAAAAGCATGGACTATAGCCCATGGTTTTGATCGATTATTGGCCATTTTCACACCTTTTGAAAAGATATGCATTATTTACCAAATATGCAAAATAGGTCATTTTCGGGCAAAAAGCATGGACTATAGTCCATGGTTTTGACTGATTTTGGACCATTTTCACACCTTTTGAAAAGATATGCATTATTTATGAGTTATGCAAACAAGGGCTTTTTTGACCATTTTCGTCCAAAAAGCATGGACTATAGGACATAGTTTTGATCGATTTTGGGCCATTTTCACACCTTTTGAAAAGATATGCATTATTTACCAAATATGCAAAATAGGTCATTTTCGGGCAAAAAGCATGGACTATACCCATGGTTTTGATCGATTTTGGACCATTTTCACACATTTTGAAAACATATGCATTATTCACGAAATACTCAAAATAGGTCATTTTAGGGCAAAAAGAATGGACTATAGCCCATGGTTTTAATCGATTTTGGGCCATTTTCACGCCTTTTGAAAAGATATGCATTATTTACCAAATATGCAAAATAGGTCATTTTCGGGCAAAAAGCATGGACTATAGTCCATGGTTTTGACTGATTTTGGACCATTTTCACACCTTTTGAAAAGATATGCATTATTTATGAGTTATGCAAAATAGGTCATTTTCGGGCAAAAAGCATGGACTATAGCCCATGGTTTTGACTGATTTTGGACCATTTTCACACCTTTTGAAAAGATATGCATTATTTATGAGTTATGCAAAATAGGTCATTTTCGGGCAAAAAGCATGGACTATAGCCCATGGTTTTGATCGATTTTGGGCCATTTTCACACCTTTTGAAAAGATATGCATTATTTACCAAATATGCAAAATAGGTCATTTTCGGGCAAAAAGCATGGACTATAGTCCATGGTTTTGACTGATTTTGGACCATTTTCACACCTTTTGAAAAGATATGCATTATTTATGAGTTATGCAAACAAGGGCTTTTTTGACCATTTTCGTCCAAAAAGCATGGACTATAGGCCATAGTTTTGATTGATTTTGGGTCATTTTCACACCTTTTGAAAAGATATGCATTACTTATGAAGGATGCAAAATAGGGCACTTTTGGGTAAAAAGCATGGACTATAGCCCATGGTTTTGACTGAATTTTGACCATTTTCACACCTTTTGAAAAGATATGCATTATTTACGAAACATGCAAAATAGGTCACTTTCGGTCAAAAAGCATGGACTATAGCCCATGGTTTTGACTGAATTTTGACAATTTTCACACCTTTTGAAAAGATATGCATTATTTACCAAATATGCAAAATAGGTCATTGTTGGTCAAAAAGCATGGACTATAGCCCATGGTTTTGATTGATTTTGGGTCATTTTCACACCTTTTGAAAAGATATGCATTATTTACCAAATATGCAAAATAGGTCATTATCGGGCAAAAAGCATGGACTATACCCATGGTTTTGATTGATTTTTAACCAGTTTCACACATTTTGAAAAGATATGCATTATTCATGAGTTATGCAACAAAGGGCATTTTTGACCATTTTCGGGCAAAAAGCATGGACTATAGCCCATGGTTTTGACTGATTTTGGACCATTTTCGTCGAAAAACCATGGACTATAGGCCATAGTTTTGATTGATTTTGGGTCATTTTCACACCTTTTGAAAAGATATGCATTATTTATGAAGGATGCAAAATAGGGCATTTTCGGGCAAAAAGCATGGACTATAGGCCATGGTTTTGACTGATTTTTGACCATTTTCACACCTTTTGAAAAAATATGCATTATTTATGAAAGATGCAAAATAGTTCATTTTCGGGCAAAAAGCATGGACTATAGTCCATGGTTTTGACTGATTTTGGGCCATTTTTACAATTTTTGAAAAGATATGCATTATTTACGAAATATGCAAAATAGGTCATTTTCGGGCAAAAAGCATGGACTATAGGCCATGGTTTTGATCGATTTTGGGCCATTTTCACACCTTTTGAAAAAATATGCATTATTTATGAAGGATGCAAAATAGGGCATTTTCGGGCAAAAAGCATTGACTATAGCCCATGGTTTTGATTGATTTTTAACCAGTTTCACACCTTTTGGAAAAGATATGCATTATTTATGAGTTATGCAACAAAGGGCATTTTTGACCATTTTCGGGCAAAAAGCATGGACTATAGCCCATGGTTTTGACTGATTTTGGACCATTTTCGTCCAAAAACCATGGACTATAGGCCATAGTTTTGATTGATTTTGGGTCATTTTCACACCTTTTGAAAAGATATGCATTATTTATGAGTTATGCAAACAAGGGCTTTTTTGATTATTTTCGTCCAAAAAGCATGGACTATATACGATTATATTTACGATTATTATATTATTATTATTATTATATATATAATTATTATTATTATATACGATTATATTTACGAAATATGCAAAATAGGTCATTTTCGGGCAAAAAGCATAGACTATAGCCCATGGTTTTGACTGATTTTGGACCATTTTCACACCTTTTGAAAAGATATGCATTATTTATGAGTTATGCAAACAAGGGCTTTTTTGATTATTTTCGTCCAAAAAGCATGGACTATAGGCCATAGTTTTGATTGATTTTGGGTCATTTTCACACCTTTTGAAAAGATATGCATTATTTATGAAGGATGCAAAAAAGGGCATTTTTGGGTAAAAAGCATG
Organism: Actinia equina; assembly: GCA_011057435.1. Taxonomy (NCBI): domain Eukaryota; kingdom Metazoa; phylum Cnidaria; class Anthozoa; order Actiniaria; family Actiniidae; genus Actinia; species Actinia equina. Next base: position 440,539 of record WHPX01001209.1, read on the forward strand.
GACTATAGCCCATGGTTTTGACTGAATTTTGACCATTTTCACACCTTTTGAAAAGATATGCATTATTTACGAAACATGCAAAATAGGTCACTTTCGGTCAAAAAGCATGGACTATAGCCCATGGTTTTGACTGAATTTTGACAATTTTCACACCTTTTGAAAAGATATGCATTATTTACCAAATATGCAAAATAGGTCATTTTTGGTCAAAAAGCATGGACTATAGCCCATGGTTTTGATTGATTTTGGGTCATTTTCACACCTTTTGAAAAGATATGCATTTGTCAGAAGTGGGATTGCAAGAAAGTTGACATTAGTAGTTACTGATTATTTACCAACGGGAACGAGACTGAAATCATGGCAGAAGAAGCTGTGGCTGCACTCACAGAGCAATTGGCTGCACTCAAGGCACAGCTGGATGGCATGCAGGCTGAAGGAGGACCCCCTGCCCAACCTGTTCCTGCACCAGTGGTACAAGTGACAGTGCCAAGGGAGAAGAAGCTGAGGAAGTATGCTGGTGGCAGAGACGACAAGGTGCTTGAAGACTGGATAGCGGATGCACAGAGGTCTGTGGCTGCCCAGAAGTTAACTGGTCAAGAGGCGGTGGATTTCCTGTACCATAGCTTAGAAGGTGCGGCTCGAGATGAAGTTCGACTAAGGCCTGCGGATGACTGGACAGACCCGGAGGGTTTCTTCAGGATTCTAAGAGACGTCTTCGGGGAGAAGCTCACCAAGACCCAGCTTCTCCAGAGGTTTTTCGCCAGAAAACAAGGTGACAGGGAGCCCATCCAGGACTTTGCCCATGCCCTGATGTCGATGGCTGAGCACATAACCAGAGTACACGTAGGAGCTCTGGAAAACAAGGACCAGAACCTCAGAGACACATTCGTTGAGAACTTGCGTGACAACCTGTTGCGCAGGGATCTCAAGCGCTATATCAGAGAACATCCCGAGAAGACCTTCAACGAGGTGAGGCAAGAGGCCTATCGTAGCTCGGAAGACACAGATAGAGGAGCACATCGCCGTGCAGCGGCCAAGGAGGTGTTGGTGGAGAGCAACCAAGTAAATTCCATCCAAGAGCTTACAGCAGGACAGAAGGCCCTGGTGGAGAGGCTCATGCAGCAACAAAAATTGCTGGATGAGCAGCAGAAGCTGCTAACCCAACTTACCATGAAGTTCGCGAGCCCATCACCACCACGAGGTCCCCCACGTGGTCCGAGGAGATGTTACAACTGCCACGAGCTTGGACATCTTCGGCCGAACTGCCCAAAGCCCCTGAAAGACAAGGCACCAGCAGCACCACAGAAGGAGTCAAACTCCAGCTCTCCACGGCAGTGAGCCACGCCGTGGAGAGGAACTGTAGTGGCTCTAATTCTCTTTTTCAGAACAAAAAGTTTGTCGGGACAAGTCCCACAGTGGTGGCGAGGATTGGCGGAGTACCTGTGAAAAGCTTAGTGGATACGGGCTCCATGGTTACCCTCATCACCGAGTCGTTCTACAGGGAAAAGCTACAGCCAACCCTAGGAGACCTACACCCTGAAACAAGATTACTGCAGCTGCGAGGAGCTAACGGTTTGGACATCCCTTACATTGGATATATCGTCGCTGCAGTAGAGATCGGAGGAGTGGTGGTCCCTGGGTGCGGCATCTTCATCACGAAGGACACAGCAGCCACTACAGTAATGCAGAGGAGGGTACCTGGCCTACTGGGAACCAACGTTCTTGGGCAGGTGCCCCAATACCAACAGATCCTGCAAGATGAAGAGAAGAAGAGTAAACGTAAAACTGGGTTCGTGAAAGTAGCCGGCTCAGACAAAGTCTGGGTCCCTGCTTTCACGGAATCTGATGTCTTGGTCACAGGCCCATCATGGGGCAATGATGCTGTGATCGAACCCCTTGGTGTACCAGTAGAAGGAAACCTCACCGTGGCCAGTACTCTCGTGGATACTACCAAGACGTGTTACTATGTCAGAGTTGCCAACCAGACGGCAAAGGACATATGGCTAAAGCCGAGGACGCGGATTGGAATTGTGCGAGAGGGAGAGATGGTCAAGAGAGGAGAGCAGTTGGAGTTCCTACACGAGAATAACATGGTGACAGTGTGCTGTAACCTTAGTGCTGACCCTCAGATGCCACCCCAACGGGAAGCTGTGGGCAAAGTACGTTGGCAAAGGATACAGACACCCCCTCACGGGATTACCCTGGAACATTTCCCCGGGACGGAACTTCAGAGGGAGAAAGCTCTCCAGATGTTCGAAAGAAATGAAGAGGTGTTTGCTTCATGTAAGGAGGACCTTGGCTGTACAAAGACAACATATCATCGCATCTACACAGACGATGATGTGCCTGTCACAGAGCGTTACAGAAGGATTCCTCCAAACCAATACCAGGAGGTGCAACAGCATCTACAAGACTTGCTAGAAAAAGGAGTGATATGTCCAAGTGAGAGTAACTATGCCTCCCCAATAGTGCTTGTACGAAAGAAGTCTGGAGCCTTGAGGATGTGCGTCGACTACCGGAAGCTGAACCAGAAAACCAAGCGTGATCAGTACCCCCTACCAAGGATAGAGGAATCACTGGAGGCACTGCGTGGCGCAAAGTACTTTTCCACCATAGATCTGGCATCAGCCTACAATCAAGTTGAAGTCCATCCTGATGATCAGCACAAGACTGCGTTCACAACGCCCATGGGTTTGTTTCAGTACACTCGGATGCCGTTTGGACTACAGAATGCCCCAGCGACCTTCCAAAGGTTGATGCAAGGAGTCTTCCGAGAGGACATACTTCGCACCCTGATGGTCTATCTGGACGACATCATAGTCTTCTCATCCACCATTGAAGAACATCTTGAGCGGTTGGAAACGGTATTCAGTAAGCTGAAGCATCATGGATTAAAGGTTGAACCAGCCAAGTGTCAACTCTTCAGAGATCGGGTGTCCTATCTGGGGCACGTGGTCTCTGCTGACGGTGTCGAGACAGACCCTGAAAAGACAAAGGCAGTTAACGAGTGGCCAGTTCCCCAGACAGTGCGCGATGTGCGATCATTCCTTGGTTTCGCGTCTTACTACAGAAGATTTGTCCCCAAGTTCGCTCAAGTGGCAGGTCCGCTGCACAAGTTAGTTGCTGAGCTCGGGAGCGGAGGAAGTAACAAGACCACCCGGAAGCAGATTGGCGTACTGTGGACAGAAGAGTGCCAAAAGAGCTTCAACAAGTTAAAGAATCTACTAACCTCAGCACCAGTGCTGGCCTACCCGGACTACACCAAGCCCTTCATCCTAGAGACGGATGCGTCCAACGAAGGATTGGGAGCCGTGCTGTCCCAAGAACAGGACGGAAGAGTCAAAGTGATCGCTTATGCCAGCCGAGGCCTGAGAGGTGGAGAGCGAAACATGGAGAACTACTCATCGAGGAAGCTGGAACTACTAGCCTTGAAGTGGGCTGTATGTGAGAAGTTCAGGGAGTACCTGCTGGGATCGAAGTTTGTCGTCTACACAGACAACAACCCGCTGACATACCTACAGTCAAAGAGTAAGCTGAAAGCTGTGGAGCAGAGGTGGGCTGCAGAGTTAGCAAACTTCAACTTCACCATCAAGTACCGCCCTGGACGTCACAACCAGAATGCAGATGCTCTAAGTCGCATCAACCGAGATGAAGAACCAACCACAGTTGAAGTAAGAAGTACACTAGCCTATTCTACCAATACTACAGACCTACCAGAAGAGGTACGTCAACATTTGATGGTATCAGCAGCGTTCATAAGCAACACAGAGACAAGTGCGCTGGAGGAGCAAGCAACCTCATTCCCAACCACACCTCTCACAGAGATCCAACGACTACAGCAGGAGGACCCATGTATCAGTCGTCTCCTCCACTACCGAAACCTTGGACGTCGGCCAAGTAAAAGGCAAAGCCAACAAGAGACAAGGGATACAAGGAAGTTGCTTAGTCACTGGAACAGGATTGAGGAAAGCCATGGAGTTCTCTACCGCCGTACAGGAGTCGGACAGGGAAGTGAGCTTCGGTTACTGCTACTCCCCACATCAATGAAATCACAAGTACTGAAGGGTGCGCACGATCAATGTGGACACCAAGGACAAGACAGGACAGAACAGCTCTTGAGGAAAAGATGTTGGTGGCCCGGTATGCAAGGAGATGTGAAGCAATGGATCTCAAATTGTGAAAGATGTGTCATTGCCAAAGGATCCTACCTTCCAGTCAAGACGCCGATGGGCAGCCTACTAGCTACTAGGCCATTGGAAGTGCTAGCGATGGATTTTACCTTGCTTGAGCCTGCAACAGATGGAAGAGAAAATGTCCTCGTGTTAACAGATGTGTTCACAAAGTTTACAATTGCTGTACCTACCCGTGATCAGAAAGCTACAACCGTAGTCAAGACCCTGATTAAAGAATGGTTCCTTGTGTATGGAATCCCCCAAAGAATACACTCTGACCAAGGCAAGTCATTTGAGGCAGAACTAGTCAAGGAGTTGTGTGCAGTGTATGGAATTAAGAAGTCAAGGACAACCCCCTATCATCCTCAAGGAAATGGGCAGTGCGAAAGATTCAACCGTACACTACATGAGCTTCTAAGAACTCTACCAGCAGAAAAGAAAAGAAGGTGGCCTGAACACCTGAAAGAGTTATGTTACGCCTATAATGCTACGCCACATGCAACGACTAGATACTCACCCTTCTACCTGATGTTTGGTAGAGATGCAAAGCTATCTTTGGACATTCTACTTCCTGATGATGACAGACAAGTGACAGTAGACAACCAGCAATGGATTACCAAGCACCAGACTCGTCTACGAGAAGCTTATACCACTGTGACACAAAACTTGAAGGAAGCTGCTACCATCAGAAAGAAGATCCATGACCAGAAGAGCAGAGCACTGGCCGAACCACTACAAGTTGGAGAGCGAGTACTCCTTCGCAACCGTAAAGTCAGAGGAAGAAACAAGATTCAAGATAAATGGGACAACCAAGTGTACAAAATCGTCGAACGAAGAGACAACAATACATATGTCGTTGAAAGAGCTGATGGACATGGAGGAGATAAAGTTGTTAGTCAAGGAGAAATGCAAGTGTGTCCAAGACCAATGCTGGAGATACGAGGACGACACAGGCAAGCTGACAGGTCTAGACAAACATGTACTGCATCGCCAGAATCATCAGATGAAGAAGATGACATTGGAGGAATGACAATCGCCTTTCAACCAATGACAGAACCAGCTGAACCTGATGATGATGATGATAGTGATGCGTCTGAGGAAGAACTGGCTGCACCTGTACTCCGACGTTCCACAAGGACAACGGCAGGCCAACACAGCAACCTCTATAATCTTCCAAGATCCGCACTTCAGCACTGACGAGTCCACCTGCGCATCATTGTTCCTGAATTTGCTCGAGGACGAAGCAAACAAAAAGGAGGGGCAAGTGTGACAGAGTCAAAAGACACTATTTTGGACAGTAATTATTTAGTCATAAATCTATATTTTTAATTAGGAATGCCTCGTGTACACATAGGAATGTAATTCTTTAGTTAACTGTTTGCGTGGAAAATGCGTAAGCAAGAAATAATTTCCGTACGTAATTACATTACAGTGAGTCATGCCTAGGTTTGGCGCTTGTTTACGTAAGTTCGTGTTTGGGACATCCTGTTTGCGCCTAGGGCGTGCAACATTGCATAGGATGTGTAAGGTCTTAAGAATGCAGGTTTTTCCATAAAAATAGGCCCAAACTAAGCTTAAATCAGTGTAGTAAAAGTTCTTGAAGACGTTGCGTTGTCTACGGATATTTTCACATATCAAGACAAGGAATTCTCTACGATGTAAAGGTATGAATCTTTGAAGCCTTTTACACTTTTACCTAGGATAGATTTAGGACAAATCTATGTTAATATCGTTAACTAGTCGTTATATTTTATAGCTTAGATTTTCTACATATTTGTTAGGCATTCGTTTCATGTTGTAGTAATTCTAGTCGCATTAGCGCGTAATTTAGTACAAAGTTATTCACGCAGTAGTAATTTAGTAATCACGCTGAGTGTATCTTGTCTTTTAAACTCTTTAAAACGTTTACTATAGGATCGCTACCGCCTTACTCGCTTGTTTAACCTTTTTACTACGATAAATAGCCTTAACTGCGGGATAAAAGACCTTTTCTTTCCAACCTTTAATTTGTTCGCTACTTAAACTCTACACTCAAGGTCATTGTCGCGACCGCGTGTTCAGTAAACCGTGTAATTCTTAGTTTGTCATAAACAAAGGTTAAAATACTTACCTAAAGCCATAGTTAACCTCTAGTCAATTTTTCCTATTGCTTTTTCCATTGGTTTAGTTCATTTTAAACGGTTTACCGACTTGTACATTAAACTTTGCAACCTAGTAATTTTCACTCGCGTATTGTAAACACTGCTAATCAGTATGCAATATTCAAATTACCTGTGACGTAATTTACGTATTTCCGTTTCTATTTATATCTAGCAAAACTGTATTTTATTCATAACTTTTTAGCTATTTAGATAAGCTACAAATTTATTTTATCTCATTGTAAATATTTTTCTTGTTTTCATTAGAGATATCCTGTAATCTCGTTCCCGTTTTTTTTTCATGTATTGTAAAGTTGTGTGAATTTTTCAATAAATTCTTTTGTCAAAACCACTTGCAATCTGATTCATAGCTGAGCGCCTTGCCGCCGGTTACACATTATTTACGAAATATGCAAAATAGGTCATTTTCGGGCAAAAAGCATGGACTATAGGCCATGGTTTTGATCGATTTTGGGCCATTTTCACACCTTTTGAAAAAATATGCATTATTTATGAAGGATGCAAAATAGGGCATTTTCGGGCAAAAAGCATGGACTATAGCCCATGGTTTTGATTGATTTTTAACCAGTTTCACACCTTTTGGAAAAGATATGCATTATTTATGAGTTATGCAACAAAGGGCATTTTTGACCATTTTCGGGCAAAAAGCATGGACTATAGCCCATGGTTTTGACTGATTTTGGACCATTTTCGTCCAAAAACCATGGACTATAGGCCATAGTTTTGATTGATTTTTGGTCATTTTCACACTTTTTGAAGAGATATGCATTATTTACGAAATATGCAAAATAGGTCATTTTCGGGCAAAAAGCATAGACTATAGACCATGGTTTTGACTGATTTTGGGCCATTTTTACACTTTTTGAAGAGATATGCATTATTTACGAAATATGCAAAATAGGTCCTTTTAGGGCAAAAAGCATAGACTATAGCCCATGGATTTGATTGATTTTGGGTCATTTTCACACCTTTTGAAAAGATATGCATTATTTATGAGTCATGCAAATAAGGGCTTTTTTGACCATTTTCGGGGAAAAAGCATGGACTATAGCCCATGGTTTTGATTGATTTTGGGCCGTTTTCACACCTTTTGAAAACACTTGCATTATTTACGAAATATGCAAAATAGGTCATTTTCGGGCAAAAAGCATGGACTATAGCCCATGGTTTTGACTGATTTTTAACCATTTTCACACCTTTTGAAAAGATATGCATTATTTACGAAACATGCAAAATAGGTCATTTTCGGTCAAAGAGCATGGACTATAGCCCATGGTTTTGACTGATTTTTGACCATTTTCACACCTTTTGAAAAGATATGCATTATTTATGAGTTATGCAAAAAAGGGCTTTTTTGACCATTTTCGGGCAAAAAGCATGGACTATACCCATGGTTTTGACTGATTTTGGACCATTTTCACACCTTTTGAAAAAATATGCATTATTTATGAAGGATGCAAAATAGGTCATTTTCGGGCAAAAAGCATGGACTATAGTCCATGGATTTGATTGATTTTGGGCCATTTTTACACCTTTTGAAAAGATATGCATTATTTACGAAATATGCAAAATAGGTCATTTTCGGGCAAAAAGCATAGACTATAGCCCATGGTTTTGACTGATTTTTAACCATTTTCACACCTTTTGAAAAGATATGCATTATTTATGAGTTATGCAAAAAAGGGCTTTTTTGACCATTTTCGGGCAAAAAGCATTGACTATAGGCCATGGTTTTGACTGATTTTGGACCATTTTCACACCTTTTGAAAAGATATGCATTATTTATGAGTTATGGAAAAAAGGGCTTTTTTGACCATTTTCGGGCAAAAAGCATGGACTATAGGCCATGGTTTTGACTGATTTTGGACCATTTTCACACCTTTTGAAAAGATATGCATTATTTATGAGTTATGGAAAAAAGGGCTTTTTTGACCATTTTCGGGCAAAAAGCATTGACTATAGGCCATGGTTTTGACTGATTTTGGACCATTTTCACACCTTTTGAAAAGATATGCATTATTTATGAGTTATGGAAAAAAGGGCTTTTTTGACCATTTTTGGGCAAAAAGCATGGACTATAGGCCATGGTTTTGACTGATTTTTGACCATTTTCACATCTTTTGAAAAGATATGCATTATTCATGAGCCATGCAAAATAGTCATTTTCGAACATTTTTCTGAAAAAAGCGCAAAATTCGGGCATGGTGGGGATATGGCCCCTAGAGGGCACTTTTCGCACGTGCGCTGACGCTCCATGATTATGTCACTATCACTCCCCTATACCCATATGCCTAAACACACACTAAAGTGGGGTGCAGAAGGGCGTGGTGGGGGTGGGTGAAAATTCGGGCATGGTGGGGATGTGGCCTACAACCTTTATTTCGCACGTGCGATGCCGGTCGATGAGGTAAGACCACTCCACCTATTTTAAAATCTTTCAAAAAAATGTGCATTATTTATGGGACATGCAAAATAGGGTGTTTTTGAGCAATTTTAGGCAAAAAACATGGGCTATAACTCATGGTTTTGATCGATTTTGGGCCATATACACACCTTTCGAAAAGTTGTGCATTTTTTAAGATGTATGCAAAATAGGGCATTTCTTATCAATTTTAGGCAAATGGTCGATTTTACAATGGACATTTGGCTATTGGTTTAAATCTTTTTAGACCATTTTTGCACATTTTTTAACCTTAATATAGCGCATAAAAGTATATTATGATTAAACCGTCAAAGATATTTGGCTTAAAATTATCTATACGTACCCCAAAACGAGTTAAATAATTATCAAAGGAAGGATGAGAAATTCGGGATATAATCGCATGCGCACTGGGAGCGATTTTTGGGCTTCGAAACCTGCTTATTCTGATATCTATTCGAGCATGCGACGTAAGAAATACAAGCATTGTTGAGCTATTCAGTTACTGCGCATGATCTGACTATCAAAATTGTATGCTGCAAATATAACATTTATCATGTTAAGTTCACTCAAGGTCACAATGAGATTGAAATACATTTGCAATTTTTCCAAAGCAGAATTTCTTCATCATTGTTAGTTTTTACAATTCATAATGAAAAAAATTTCAAAAGAATTTTAACAAGATTTCGTAAATTATCAAAACCTCGGTATTTTGATCCGCCCCAGCTTGGCCTGGGTCTAATATTGTTTAAACAAACAAAGGTTTCGGTAAAACGACACAATCTCGTACCAAGAGCTGGCGTTTCTTTCGGCCAGCGGCAAAGAACGAGGGCTCTGGCATAATTCATTTTTGACGCATGCGCGTCAGTGAAACATTAACAATGAAAATCATACTTTCAAACCTGCTTTCAAACAGAGTTCAGTGTTTTCTTCCGATCAAAATAAGAATTGGAAATCGGGAATATATATATATATATACATATTGGCAAGTCTTTTAACGTATGCGCTATTATACCGGAAGTCCAAGAAATTCTGGTCTCAAAAAATGGATTATGCCAGAGCCTTCGTTCTTTGACGCAGGCCAGAAGAAACGCATGCTCTGGGTACGAGATTGTTAAACGCCACATGTTGATCACTAGCCGCGCATGCGCGGCTTTATTTTTCAGAAGTGCGCGCGAAATTCATTATGACGTCATAAAGACATGTGACGTGTACCTTAAAATAGACGAAAATCATTTTTAGAGATATTTCTTAACGGCTTAAAAAATTCCAGAGGGTTTAATATGGCATCGGTTGAAGGATCGGCCGAGAACAACCTCCCAGTTCCAGGATTCCACGGCCAAATGAAAGAAAATCTATCCAACTCGTGTAAAATTCTCGAACCAGCACGTAAGACAATCGAAAGCATTGAAGCGCAACGGCTGATGGCGGTACTAGATGATACGATTTATAGACTAGAGATAGTGATGGCTTTACAACAAGTGATTCAGCAACTACCACGGTTTAAAGTCATGCTTGGCTCTGATCTGGTTGAGTTATTGGAAAGTCATGAAGCAAGGCAGAATCACTACCAGGTTAGAAATAGAGGATATTACATGGGCGCGCGGAGATACGAATTTTATCTTTGAGTGTTGAAAAGATCTCTCGCGAGTGAGCGCAGCGAACGATTGAGAGATTTTCAACACGAGAAGATAAAATTCGTATCTTCAAGCGGCCATGTAATATTCTGTTTATTATATGATTATCAACGAAGTATGTTTTGGCTTTTTCAGGCAATTCTTTCCGTGTATTTTTGAATAGCCATCGCAATGGTGTTATCTTCACACGTGAAACATAACAAGCCGCAAGCCCGTTTTTTTGGCGATAAGCGGAATTGAAATCCGCATACTTGTGGTGGGCGAGGTGTTTGTGCCACAGCAGGGTATCCACCTTAGACCGAAGCAGTGTTTACTTTAAGATTGTATTACACATTAGAATGATTATGTTGCTCTGCTATCCTCTGCCGGTAACTCCATGGTTAACAGCCGATTTTAATGAATTCGATCGCTGTAGATCGTTACTAAATATACTGGACAGCTAATGAAATCTACACGATGCTATTCTGATCATGAAATTGATCTATGTTGCTCGAATTCTCGGCTCAAAGCTCACATTTTCGATCTAGCAGAAATTTCAGGTAGATTATGGTACAGCAATGTTTCAAGAAGAACCTTTACTTAGTGTTTGATGATATTGATCCAGGAATTTAGAGTATAGTTGATAATATATGATCGTATTCTAGGCCAAACGTCTAATAATATAAAATGGCGCGAAAACTGAAGTCTGGCAAAAAATTCGATGTTACGTCCTATTTAGAGATGCTCTTTCTGTCGTATACGTCAAAATTATAGCTATAGAAGATCCTTCACACTCGTGCATGCCAATTTTGAATATATAGCCTTAGCTTTTATGATAAGATGTTCTTTAAATTTGACAATGAATGCTGCATTGTTGCTGCATATGTTCCCGCGCAAATTAATGTTATATTTCTGTAATAAATTTCTAATATATAGCTAGAAAAAGGAACCCTCTCTCCTTGCGTTCTCAGGCGGCTCGCCCGAAAGCAACAAAATTACTCAGGTGTCTCGCCCGTAATTCTGTGAGAGGCTACATTTTAAATTTCTAATCTCTAATCGTAGTTATAAAACATTTCATAGTTAGAACAAAATGCGAAGAGGTAAAGAGAATAACAGCACTGCTATTTGATCATATTACGCTGCTTTGTATCGAAGTGTTAATCCAATTGACACGATACTAGAATTTGTGGTAGTAACCATAGTGATACTGGGAACATGCTGGCACAAATATTCACCAAAAAAAACGGCCTTGCGGCTTGTTATGTAACATCTTATATTCAGGTGTGAAGATATCAATTTTTCGAAAAGGAGAAAAATAGATATTTCATTGGTATTTGTATAAAAAACGAATATATTCGCTAGTTTTGCAAGTTTGAATGTTTTTTTCTTGGTGTTGCAAGATGTATTGTATTCTGGGTTAGAATTTTTGTATTGCAAGGTATAGAGCACTTGCATGTGACGTCAAAGCAGCTCAATTTTGAGGACAAAATAGAATAATTTCAATCTCAAGAGAATTGGAAACATATTATTATGTCCTCAAAATTGAATATTATTCCGGTGTGCTGCAAGGGGTCTTTTGTTGATTTTCGATCATTCTCAAGAGAATGAAATAACAAAAGACACGGCGGTCATATTGGAGGATATAACAAAAGAGACTAAAGGAGAATGTTTTGTTAAATTCATCCAACATGGCGGCTGTGATAATCATCAACTGTTTAGCTCCAAACTCAATGTTTCTTTTGGTTTTCAAATTATTGTTAAATCATCCAATGTTGATTCTCTAACTATTTACTGGTTGGTGTAGTGGTGAGAGCGCTCGTCTCTCATCATTGCCATCCGGGTTCGATTCCCAAGCTTAGTGTAGTATGTGAGTAGAGTTGTTTGTTGGTTCTCTCCTGTGTAGTATGTGAGTAGAGTTGTTTGTTGGTTCTCTCCTGTGTAGTATGTGAGTAGAGTTGTTTGTTAGTTCTCTCCTGTGTAGTATGTGAGTAGAGTTGTTTGTTGGTTCTATCCTGTGTAGTATGTGAGTAGAGTTGTTTGTTAGTTCTCTCCTGTGTAGTATGTGAGTAGAGTTGTTTGTTGGTTCTCTCCTGTGTAGTATGTGAGTAGAGTTGTTTGTTGGTTCTCTCCTGTGTAGTATGTGAGTAGAGTTGTTTGTTGGTTCTCTCCTGTGTAGTATGTGAGTAGAGTTGTTTGTTGGTTCTCTCCTGTGTAGTATGAGAGTAGAGTTGTTTGTTGGTTCTCTCCTGTGTAGTATGTGAGTAGAGTTGTTTGTTGTTTCTCTCCTGTGTAGTATGTGAGTAGAGTTGTTTGTTGGTTCTCTCCTGCGTAGTATGTGAGTAGAGTTGTTTGTTGTTTCTCTCCTGTGTAGTATGTGAGTAGAGTTGTTTGTTGGTTCTCTCCTGCGTAGTATGTGAGTAGAGTTGTTTGTTGGTTCTCTCCTGTGTAGTATGTGAGTAGAGTTGTTTGTTGTTTTTCTCCTGTGTAGTATGTGAGTAGAGTTGTTTGTTGTTTCTCTCCTGTGTAGTATGAGAGTAGAGTTGTTTGTTGGTTCTCTCCTGTGTAGTATGTGAGTAGAGTTGTTTGTTGTTTCTCTCCTGTGTAGTATGTGAGTAGCGTTGTTTGTTGGTTCTCTAGTGTGTAGTATGTGAGTAGAGTTGTTTGTTGGTTCTCTCCTGTGTAGTATGTGAGTAGAGTTGTTTGTGGTTTTTCTCCTGTGTAGTATGAGAGTAGAGTTGTTTGTTGGTTCTCTCCTGTGTAGTATGTGAGTAGAGTTGTTTGTTGGTTCTCTCCTGTGTAGTATGTGAGTAGAGTTGTTTGTTGGTTCTCTCCTGTGTAGTATGTGAGTAGAGTTGTTTGTTGGTTCTCTCCTGTGTAGTATGAGAGTAGAGTTGTTTGTTGGTTCTCTCCTGTGCTTACAGGGTCTTTCATTTAGTTTTTCTCCCTTCACAAAAAATCAACTTCTAAATTCCAATTCTCCCCTCGTAAAAACAAGAAAGATTTATCTAGCAATTGGTTTTTAAAAGAATTAAGAGCAAGAAAAACGAAAAAGATAATTATGGGAGCAAAGTTGAAATCATGCAAGTTTAACGGATTGAAACATGAATTGCTTAAAAGAAAAAGAGAAAACAAAAGATAGAAATAATGGGAGAAGAGAGTGAAAAATATTATTCATGGGAGAATACGTGGAAAAATAAAATGGTGAGAAGAATAGGCCGTTGAATTAGATTTGAAATAATCATTGTTAAATGCAGTGTGCTTGGAAGATACTTGCAGACTTTTTAGCTCATTTTTTTTCCACCAGAAAACAGCTGCTCGGTTACAAAAGGAAAACCTAAAGATGACGATAGCCGTTGCGCCACCTTTGATTGACACTGGTATCCATGGCGACGGCCAATCACAAGGCGAGCAGTCTGCTGAAGTTCGTGTCGATGTTGAGGGAAGTGAAGAGTGGAAGATGTTGAAGAAGGATACGATTATTGCTCAGCAGGGCTTGAAGTATTCGCTGCTGGATATTTTGAGATATTTCAAGAAAAACCCGAAAGCAGTCGAGGTTATTTTAGGTATGTCACGTGATTAAGAGAATTTATAGGTGGTGCGCAATTGGTAGCCTTGAATCTGTCCATCTGCTGTAAACATTCATATCATCCATTCATTTATTCTCTCTTCCGCTTATTCATTCATCCGTCCGTCCGTCCGTCCGTCCGTCCGTCCGTCCGTCCGTCCGTCCGTCCACCCATCCACCCATCCACCCACCCATCCATCCATCCATCCATCTCATTCTTTCTTTGAATCTTTCAACTATGTCACCGATTTATTCATGTACTCATTTATCTTTCTTTGATCTCTCCATTCTTTTTTTGCCACAAGATCTAAAGCTCCCGTGTGCCCCAGCATATCGACGTTTCCTTGATCACATGGATCTACTACAAACTGTCGTCAAGGAGAAACTACTCACACAACCAGCTGAGGAAATTAAGCGAAAAAAATCTATCATTGATGTTCTGAAACGAGAACGGAGAACCAACGCAGCCAAGCAAAAACTGGAGACGAAATATGAAGATGCGTTAAAGGACAAGAACGACGAGGTAGGGATAGCCAATCAGAAGGAAGGAAAATGTCACGTGTCAAATGATGTCATGTGAAAAACCAATCAGAAGGGAGGAAAATGTCACGTGTCAGATGATGTCATGTGAAAAACCAATCAGAAGGGAGGAAAATGTCACATGTCAAATGATGTCATGTGAAAAACCAATCAGAAGGGAGGAAAATGTCATATGTTAAGGATGTAATGATATAGTAGCCAATCAGAAAAGAGGAAAATGTGATGTGTCAATGATGTTATATAACATAGCCAATCAGATGACAGGAAAATGTTATGTGTCAATGATGTCATATCATATAGCCAATCAGATGACTGGAAAGAAAATATATGATAAAATTCCATATAAAAATTAAAAAAAATACCGGACACGATAGCATGCAAATCCACTTCTACAGAAACTTCAGGACCCCGAATTATCGTATCGAGTACATGGGAGAAATCAAACAAGGAATCTCAAATATTATTATCCTATTCATTGTAACAGATTTCGAAGCGTGACGTAGTCATTGCTCAACTGAAGAGCGAACTCTCCATGCTTTACAAAGTCACGCATGAGAACCAGCGAAAAACGCTGGCCGACGCCGTGAAGCAGTGTAACATGGACACTAAAATATCTGAAGGCAAAAAGGTCAAAATGCGTGACGATATGTTAACGAAGATTAGAGGATTGCGTGATGATAGGCGCGAAAACAGAGAAAACGAAACTGTTATGAGGAAGGTAACGCAATACTCACTTATATGATGTCACAGCTGGCCCTCATCATACCCTTGAGTATAGTTTCTTTATTTGTTTGTTTGCAGCGAACCTTCAAGATCGGCACAGAAGTATTTAACTGGGTTCAAAAATATGACGCTGACATGGGAGCACGGCAGGTGAGATATCTATTAATTTATCAGATATGTTAATAATCAAATGAATCAAGTGTGGTGCGGGTTCTATTCCTGCACTCAGTATCACATGCGAAGAGAGTTTGTTGGGTCTTTTTCTTGACTCGAGGG
This sequence comes from Actinia equina, assembly GCA_011057435.1. NCBI lineage: Eukaryota > Metazoa > Cnidaria > Anthozoa > Actiniaria > Actiniidae > Actinia > Actinia equina. The sequence continues at coordinate 456,009 of WHPX01001209.1, forward strand.
GTTTTCTCCAAGGCTTGTTCTCCCTCTGTGTGGTGTTATCCGTGCCCTGACTTAGATCAGCCTAGAGGTTGTTTTAGGGTTCAATCTGTGAGTTAGCCATGCCCTGACTTAGATCAGCCCAGAGGTTGTTTTAGGGTTCTATCTGTGAGTTAGCCATGCCTCGACTTAGATCAGCCTAGAGGTTGTTTCAGGGTTCAATCTGTGAGTTCGTCATACCCTGATTTAGATCAGTCCAGAGGTTGTTTCAGGGTTCAATCTGTGAGTTAGCCATGCCCTGACTTAGATCAGCCCAGAGGTTGTTTCAGGGTTCAATCTGTGAGTTAACCATGCCCTGACTTAGATCAGCCCAGAGGTTGTTTTAGGGTTCAATCTGTGAGTTAGCCATGCCCTGACTTAGATCAGCCCAGAGGTTGTTTCAGGGTTCAATCTGTGAGTTAACCATGCCCTGACTTAGATCAGCCCAGAGGTTGTTTCAGGCTTCAATCTGTGAGTTAGCCATGCCCTGACTTAGATCAGCCCAGAGGTTGTTTCAGGGTTCAATCTGTGAGTTAACCATGCCCTGACTTAGATCAGTCCAGAGGTTGTTTCAGGGTTCAATCTGTGAGTTAGTCATGCCCTGACATAGATCAGCCCAGAGGTTGTTTCAGGGTTCAATCTGTGAGTTAGTCATGCCCTGACTTAGATCAGCCCAGAGGTTGTTTCAGGGTTCAATCTGCGAGTTAGTCATGCCCTGACTTAGATCAGCCCAGAGGTTGTTTTAGGGTTCAATCTGTGAGTTAGTCATGCCCTGACTTAGATCAGCAGACAGAACAATATATAGAATCTAGGGAATTGACTTATTTTTCATGTAAAACTGTTGCATTGTTCCTGTCATCCAGCATGGCTGTCGTCACGTGGTCATTGAAAACCTCTACATTCTTTTCAATAGGACGAACTTGATCGAATTCAAAAAATCTACGAGTCAGAAAGAGAAGATTTGTCTGCACTTGAAAATGAATTCAAAGTCATAGAAGCAAAATACGAAGCGATTTTGGAAGAAAAACGTCAAGCCATCGAAGCAGCGAAGAGAAGAGAAGAAGAAATCGCGAAAATCAACTATGCAGCTAGAATAATACAAAGTGCTTGGAGAAGCTATGTATTTAGGAAAGGACAGAAGAAAAAAGCACAGAAAAAAGCAGGGAAAAAGGGAAAGAAAAAATAAAAACTTCAAGTTGTGATTCAGTTATTTTTTACCAATAAATATTGGAAAACGTTTTTTTTATTTTGAGTTATGAACTTATTCACTAACTCCTATTAATGGGACATCCCTTCATTTGCACTGCGCGCCTTAGCGAAAGCTAAAATAGCAGCTATTTCAAGTCAGTACGAGATGAACAATATGTTCCTACTTCATGTCCCAAGAGTTTGTCGAACTTTGAATCGATTTGACTGGACAAGTGTCTTTCTACGCTGTGTAGTTCGTGCCTGCTTGGGGATAGGGAGGATAGGGATACGACTGACCTCATATATTCGTGTGGAGCGAAAGGAGTGTTTCGATTGAGATGATCCTAAGATTTCAATAGGCTATAAAGAGCGGAATATGGAATAGCTTTTGAAACCCAAGGACGAAAAAATAAACGAAAAAAAATATGGATTTTGATTTAATGACTGAAATTCCGTTCAAATTGTTTGTAATCATCATGTTTACAGTAATGAACACTGTTTTTTCTGTCTAAATGAAGATGTCGTCTTATGAATAATACATATATTGAACAATGAACTGTACATAGTGACGTCACTTAATAACACCGATTGATTGGTCTGGCAGCAGTAGAGATAATGTATAGTGACGTCACCTAAAAACACCGATTGATTGGTCTGGCAGAGGTAGACATCTATTGATATTCACCTCTACGATGGATTATTCGTGTCTTTATTTCTTATCAGTTGGTTCTCTTACTAGACTGAGTAGTTTGTCCATCTTGGCCACTTCATTCTCGGGACCTTTAGCCTTTTCCTATAGACAAGGGAATAGAAATCATTAGGGCAAGTAATCATTACGACACTCCCTACCCCCCTTAGGGGCACTTATAGTGCTGGCAGCATGCTTGCAAGGCAAAGGATCATGGCCTTATTGAAGGAAGGAAGGAAGGAAGGAAGGAAGGAAGGAAGGAAGGAAGATAGGAAGGAAGATAGGAAGGAAGATAGGAAGGAAGATAGGAAGAAAGGTAGATAGGAAGGAAGGAAGATAGGAAGGAAGGAAGATAGGAAGGAAGGAAGGAAGGAAGGAGGGAAGGAAGGAAGATAGGAAGGAAGAAAGGAGAGAAGGATGGAAGGAGGGAAGGAAGGAAGGAAGGAAGGAAGGAAGGAAGGAAGGAAGGAAGGAAGGAAGGAAGGAAGGAAGGAAGGAAGGAAGGAAGGAAGGAAGGAAGGAAGGAAGATAGGAATGAAGGAAGATAGGAATGAAGGAAGATAGGAAGGAAGGAGTGAAGGAAGGAAGAAGACAAGGGTAGAGAGGAAAAAGAAGAGAGGAAAAAGAGGTGAGATGAATACCAGATTGGAAGGACGGGCCAAGTAGTAAGAATACTCATCATTAACATCTTCACCAGCAGAACGATCTGGTAGAAACTCCTACTTAAACAGAACGAGTATAGTACAATTATCTACTCTACTATAAGATGGCACAAGACAGGGCAATGCTTTCATTCAGCTGTCAGGAAGCTGAAGTGATAGAAGGGGTGCATTCACATCCATATATAGAAGAAAGGTAGCAAAGGGGATAATTCAGAAGTAGAAGGGGTGCCTCCATGAATAAAAGAGGTAGCAAAGGGGATAATTCAGAAGTAGAAGGGGTGCCTCCATATATAGAAGAGAGGTAGCAAAGGGGATAATGTAGAAGTACAAGGGGTGCCTCCATATATTGAAGAGGGGTAGCAAAGGGGATAATTCAGAAGTAAAGGGGTGCCTCCATGAATAGAAGAGAGGTAGCAAAGAAAATATACCAAAAGAAGGAGTGCATCCATACGAATAAGAGAAGTAGCTGACGTCTGTTATAGGGGATACGAAAATATACCTGACCGACATGTATTCAAGGAGACAAAGTAATTAAAAATAACCTTCAAATTTTCTACCCTGAAACAAGAGGGTTTGTTTTTACCTTGGGGTTCGTAGCTTTTCTTAGGTTTGGTGAAAGTTTTAGCGACGTAACATATCCCCTAAATGAAAAATGTTACAATTAGATATATTCGTCTGACCCAGAAGATTCACGGCACATAGAATGATGAACCATAACACAAGTAACGTTTCGTGTGTAACTACCACAATCATTTTCAAAATCTCATATCAAAACTCGTTCAATAAAGAAAAATAGCATAACAAAACAAAACAAAACAACAACAAAAAAACAACAAAAAAAAAAAACAACTACCGAATGGGAATCTGGAAGTATAAATGAAAACGTCATCATGCTTGACGCTTATATTGTGAGCCCTGATTGGTAAAAAACCGATTGACAAATTAATTGCTTGATGATGATGATAATAATAATAAAAATAATAATAATAATAAAAAACTTTATTTGACACAGAAATCCTTCAGTAATGACTGATTTACAAAGATGCTGCGTATAATAAGAACTATAGTAAAAAATAATATAAATAAATAAATAAATAAAGTATGCCATAAAGTATAACCATGCATCACGTATAATATATTTTGAATGACTTGTTATGATTGGATTATGCCCATTGTATAATAGCATACTGACGAATTACGCGTTCCGATTGGTTTGTATTCATAGTATAATCGCATTCTAACGAATCACGCGTTCTGATTGGTCAATAAGGTTAAGGATGGTATAATATAAGATGCTGACTTACCTATCATCGCCGATTATCAGTATTGGATGAACAGGATTGAAGGATAGATGGGTCAGTTTAGACTTCTTTTTCGCCACAACTACAAGTACAATAGTATGTTTAGTCACGTGAGTGTTTATCTCGATGTGATTGGTCAGAATGCTACAAGTACAATAGTATAATGTTTAGTCACGTGAGTGTTTATCTCGATGTGATTGGTCAGAATGCTACAAGTACAATAGTATAATGTATAGTCACGTGAGTGTTTATCTTGATGTGATTGGTCAGAATGCTACAAGTACAATAGTATAATGTATAGTCACGTGAGTGTTAATCTCGATGTGATTGGTCAGAATGCTACAAGTACAATAGTATAATGTTTAGTCACGTGAGTGTTTATCTCGATGTGATTGGTCAGAATGCTGCAGTTTCCTCACACACCTGACTGTTCACAGAGTGGTTCGTACTTGTTTGTACTCAGGTCGTAAACGTGAACCTAAAAACAAAGTACTTCTTGGTTAGTAAAGGTTCGACAACCCTTGCACAGTAAATTCTCTATTAAGCTGCCCGCAAAACCTATCACGTTAAATTCGTTAGTAAGCCATGCCCTGACATAGATCAGCCCAGAGGTTGTTTCAGGGTTCAATCTGTGAGTTAGCCATGCCCTGACTTAGATCAGCCCAGAGGTTGTTTCAGGGTTCAATCTGAGAGTTAGCTGCGCCCAGACTTAGATCAGCCCAGAGGTTGTTTCAGGGTTCAATCTGTGAGTTAGCCATGCCCTGACTTAGATCAGCCCAGAGGTTGTTTCAGGGGTCAATCTGTGAGTTAGCCATGCCCTGACTTAGATCAGCCCAGAGGTTGTTTCAGGGTTCAATCTGTGAGTTAACCATGCCCTGACTTAGATCAGCCCAGAGGTTGTTTCAGGGTTCAATCTGTGAGTTAGCCATGCCCTGACTTAGATCAGCCCAGAGGTTGTTTCAGGGTTCTATCTGTGAAATAGTGGTGCTCTGACTTACACCATCTATGGAATTTAATTCAATGGCAAAGCTAACGTAATACCTTTCCATCAGCGGTACATGCAGCAAAGACAGTGGATGCATAAGGAGCCCAAGTGACGTCACCCACTGAACTATTAAGGTCAAAGGTGAACATTGGCTCTCTGAAAAAACATTTACAACTATTAGTACCTTATCTATTGTATAGAGCTTCCTAATCACATGCACACGCGAAATCCTACAATATGTCGCGACAAAATAGGTTTCTGATGCACGCCAATCAAAAGCGTTACCATGACATTGTTGTGAAACAAAGTTTTGAAGGCACGTGCCTATGGAATGTCATGGAAACGCCTTGATTGACATCCACCAACATCTTAATTCGTACTGTAAAGACGACAAACAGTTTTATCTATACGTACAAGTGGGTGTGGTCCCATATTTTAACAGTCCAGTCAGCACTCGATGAAATAAAGATTTTCGGGTGGAAATGATTCCATTTAACGGAGTACACAGCCATGTGATGTGCCTGCAGGTATAACAACATGTAATATTCAATAGAAAAGAGGTGTCAAGGGGGGTTGGGTGGGGTCACTGAGGTATGCGGGGTGTCACAAGCGGTTGGGTGGGGTCACAGGCGGTTGGGTGGGGTCACTGGGGGTGGGTGGCCTCACCAGGGTATGGGGGAGTTACAGGCGGTTGGTTTGGGTCACTGGGGGTTGGGTGGGGTAACGGGTGTAGGGGAGGGGAGAAGGGATTTTTTTCTATTTTCCTGGAGGCCTGAAGTTGGGGTGGGGGGAAGGAGTGGCGGATCTAAGGTTCGCTCACCCCCATTCCTGCCAAGCAATGCCTGGAAAATAAAAATAATATGGAAAACTGAAAATTTTGTAAACCATATACAGGGTGAGGCCCCTGCACTTGAAGTTTCTGCCTTTGGTACAAATCCTAGTTTCTCCATGGGAGGAGTGCGTAGCGTTTATTTGAAGCCCCTTTTTATGATGGTGAATAGCTCTGGCATCAACTAATACCTCGAATGTTTCCAGGAACTGACTGGAATATGTCTTGGAGCACTTGTGGATTTTGCCTTCTTCAGTACCTTTAACAAAAAAACAAAGTTTGTATTCATTCAGTCGAACATTCAGGGAGTGATGTGATTGGTCTGGCAGTGCCGTGACCTTTGGTATTGACTGGGTATTTGATTGGATGGAGAGTAAATTCTCGTGCAATGTGATTGGTCACTCGTATGCCTACTGTGTCACGACAGTGTTCGTGCCGTGAGCTTTTCACAGTCTGCTCTTATTTTCCTCATCACATTATAAATTAAAACAAGCGCGATAACGATTTCACATGAATACCTCTTACTATTCCTGATATCTTACACATCTATATTTATTTATGACTTACCAACGAGAAATAAGTAGTCTATCGTTTTGTGAAAATCAAACGACGTACCACACCCTAAACAACAATAAACATATCATCATTATCCACTCGTATCATACTCTAGAGGGAATATGATCATTGCATTATGATTGGTTAATCAACTGATTGCTCGGCTTTGGGCACATGTGACGTCATAGCCGTCGGCTGACTTAACTAACCGATTTGGACTTCGTATCTTTGTTACGTCATCCATCATGGTAGCCAAACCACCATGTTGGCTGTCTTGGTTTGGTTTCGGGCGTTTGTTCGTCATCCAAACATGGCGACATTACTTTGCTCTTTGTGACGTCATGGCCCCATGTTTACTGACTTTAAAAGATTTTGTATGTTTTCGGGCGTTTTTTCGTCATCCAACATGGCAGCCACACTTTGTTCTTTGTGACGTCATAGCCTCAATGTTGGCTGACTTTAAAAGATTTTGTATGTTTTCGGGCGTTTGTTTATCATCCAACATGGCGGTCATTGGTTTTGCGTTTTTATTCGACTTATGGAAAAAAGATGAAAGGTTACCCGATAATGCTTCGTGTTCCAATACCTCTCTCGTTCTTTACACCTCCGAGCCCTCCGAGCCTCGCAGTACTACGAATGCTACATACCTAGACTAACTATCTGGGTACCATCCGGTCCTTCAGTGTTATCTGATCCTAACTTTAGTGTTATAATATCAGTGAACAGCAATTCGCTCTGTGTGTACAAAAAAACACTTTTAAGTAAGGGTACAATAAAAGCATGATCTCTCAAGGCGATGAAAACATCCCTCGAGAAGAGAAACGATTGCGCCAGACTCCCAAAGCATCCCTGGGTTGCGGAAGAATTCTTTGAGACCCATAATGGATCGGCCGGTATGTTGGAAAAATCACTAAGGAGAGCGCAGGAAGAATGATTCAGAGAGACGATGCAAGGATCCCAAGGACGTGAGAATCCTAGGGATGGTCCACAAATTACTCGGGATCCTTAGTGACAGAATAATTGAATAATTTTGACTGGTATGCAAAGGATGCATGACAGATACCTAGCCAATAAAAATGCTCTGGGATAAATCATGTACATTCTTGTACCATCATGTACCATCGTGTACCATCATGTACCATCGTGTACCATCATGTACCATCATGTACCATCATGTACCAACATGTACCAACATGTACCATCGTGTACCATCATGTACCATCGTGTACCATCGTGTACCATCATGTACCATCGTGTACCATCATGTACCATCGTGTACCAACATGTACTATCATGTACCATCATGCACTATCGTGTACCATTGTGTACCATCATGTACCATCACAGACCAGAAGCCAAGTGACAAAATAAAATACCTTTACAATTGTCCACTGTACGATCCGACCATCCGAAGACACCGAGAAGAAATTCAAATTATTATCCAAGTCATCTTTTTGCCATTTCACCTGAAACAAAAACGATCATATTCAAAGCTTTTGTATTGATATGTGTCTACCTCGTTAAATACCACCTCCTTTCCCACAGGTTCTGTAGATAATAACTGCTTACCTGCCATACTGACCCCCCTCCCCACAGGTTCTATAGATAATAACTGCTTACCTACCATACTGACCCCCCTCCCCACAGGTTCTATAGATAATAACTGCTTACCTACCATACTGACCCCCCTCCCCACAGGTTCTGTAGATAATAACTGCTTACCTGCCATACTGACCCCCCTCCCCACAGGTTCTGTAGATAATAACTGCTTACCTGCCATACTGACCCCCCTCCCCACAGCTTCTATAGATAATAACTGCTTACCTACCATACTGACCCCCCTCCCCACAGGTTCTGTAGATAATAACTGCTTACCTGCCATACTGACCCCCCTCCCCACAGGTTCTGTAGATAATAACTGCTTACCTGCCATACTGGATCTGTGTGTTTACCAGTCTTCGCTGTTGACCTGTACAAGGCTTTTCCGACCTTATCATTAACACTGTACACTGAAACACTGCCTGTGAAAATAAAGATGAATCAGATAGAACACTTTGTATATACACTATTAACAGTGATTATACTGATTGTACTATATGTCACTTATCATCATACTGACCCAGTGTCATATACACTATTAACAGTGATTATACTGATTGTACTATATGTCACCTACCATCATAGTGACCCAGTGTTATATACACTATTAACAGTGATTATACTGATTGTACTATATGTTACCTACCATCATAGTGACCCAGTGTTATATACACTATTAACAGTGATTATACTGATTGTACTATATGTCACCTACCATCATACTGACCCAGTGTTACATACACTATTAACAGTGATTATACTGATTGTACTATATGTCACTTACCATCATAGTGACCCAGTGTTATATACACTATTAACAGTGATTATACTGATTGTACTATATGTCACTTACCATCATAGTGACCCAGTGCGATCATGTGAGGGTGGTCAGGATGGTAATCAATACACATGACCCCACTTTCTGTTTGGAAGGAGAACCTAAAACAAGAGGACAAGCTTCTTTTATATAATTGTAAGTAAAGTTGCTACCCTACAGCCCTGCTCATCCATCTCTTACTCAGATGATATCTCTTAAGGTGACTGCCAACTTTTGGAAATTGATTTAGCTTTTTTTAAAACTTTGATTTTCTGAATTATAATTTAATGCTGATTCCAAATCTGGAAAGAAAAATAGGGTGTCCTGAGCTTTTTTTTCGAGATAATCAGCATTTAATGGAAGTCTACGCGCAAGCTTTTGGAGCAAAACTTGCGCCACCGGAAGTAATTAGAAAAATAATAAGATTCATAAGATAATAGTTATTTGCAGACTATATGATCGCACGAATGAAGGCTAGTCAATCATTCTACAATAATGCGTGGATATTTTAGACAAAAAGACAAAGAGATACATTGATTTGTCATATTTTGTTGTTTTGGTGCTCTTAAAAAATCTCATAAAGTCGAACAATTAAATCCCTACAAAAATCTTTTTTTTCCATGTTATTACTGATATAAACTTTTCCTATAAAATGTTGATATAACCTAGATTTTTAGGAGTTTTTTTCGAATGAGCTATTCAAAAATAGAGCGTTCCGTGCAAAATTTGAGGGTTTTGCCATGTTGAAGCTGATCAAAACGCGTATGGTTCTTCAATGAAATCTTGTAGATTTTTCAGCAGTTTTTGAGCGTGCACACATCATGGCCGGCTCAAATCAAACGTTCAAAAGTAGGCAGCCACCTTAAATAGATAATATATTAGGGATTATTAAAGAGGTATTAGTGGTGACTTACTCAGGGTATGTAGGGTTTTTCAGGGTGTACATACAGACCATTCCATATGACTGTTTCAGAAAGTCATCTGTGGGTTAAGAAATAATTATTTTAAAATAGAGATGTGGAGAAAATTATGTAAAATTGAACTCACAGTTGTTTTGTAGCTGTGCCATTGAGCACATTCAACAATATCAGAGGCTGCAGGTTTGATACCTTGACTCAGCATCACACCACTCTTGAGAACAAGGATCAAATAGAGGTAGGTGCTCCCCCACCCATCCCCCCAAGCCAAATCATCACCTCTGGGGTTGCAGGCTTGATACCTTGACTCAGCATCACACCACTCTTGAGAACAAGGATCATATAGAGGTAGGTGCTCCCCCACCCATCCCCCCAAGCCAAATCATCACCTCTGGGGTTGCAGGTTTGATACCTTGACACAGCATCACACCACTCTTGAGAACAAGGATCATATAGAGGTAGGTGCTCCCCCACCCATCCCCCCAAGCCAAATCATCACCTCTGGATTTACAGGTTAGCTTAGTACCATTAATTTATTTAGCTTACATGATCCACAAGAGACAGCAAAGAAATCCTGGTACATTGGGTTCCTAAAACAAGATCAATTATGCATGAAACGGTACAGTCATGTATATTGAATAGTGATTATAACTATTGCATGGCTGGTATAATGATTATATAAAAGAAACTGTATGTATGTGTAATACTGTATGTGACAACCCTAAGAATGTCTGAATAGGAGGCTATAGGATGAGAAACGTTGTGTGACTGTGTGACAACCTTAAGAACATCTTCATACAGTAGGAGGCTAGAGGAAGAGAAACGTTGTGTGACTGTGTGACAACCTTAAGAACATCTTCATACAGTAGGAGGCTAGAGGAAGAGAAACGTTGTGTGACTGTGTGACAACCTTAAGAACATCTTCATACAGTAGGAGGCTAGAGGAAGAGAAACGTTGTGTGACTGTGTGACAACCTTAAGAACATCTTCATACAGTAGGAGGCTAGAGGAAGAGAAACGTTGTGTGACTGCATGACAACCTTAAGAACATATTCATATGCATCATTCAAAAAATATCAAGCAGTAGTCTTGCAGTGATGAAAAGCTGCACTTACCAGCAGAGTGATGTCACAGCAAGTTTTCTTGCTTTCTCGTAAGAAAACTTCCATAAAGGCAACAAAGTGCCATTAGGATCCCTGAATTCATCGGAAGGATCTTCCCAGTATTTGAAATCTAAAATATACAATCAGGACGATGTAATGTTATATGCATCATATGCATGCGCAGACAGGGACATACCAGAAATATAGGTAGGATGCGATGGGGTGGGGTAGGGAAGGGGCTAGCAGACGGAGCCCCCTATTCAGAAAATAGCCAGTAAAAGAGTTACCTTGAGCAATATCGTCAAAGGTGTTTTGATTTACCATCCTCTCAACAATCTTTGATGGTTTTCCGATCCTTGTGATGTCGTCACTCTAAACATTTAATATGGTCCCATTATAATGAATACTTTTCACAACACAACATTACTCCTTCACATTACAGTAGTGGTCATGGTACCATGAGACTTCACCTGGATTTCTGTCTGTGTCAGTTTCTTTTTCTTATCCTCATCCTTTTTCAAAGTCTGTGTTTTTCTTGATTCCTTTTCTTTGATTTTTTCCTTCAAATATGCAAGAAAAAACCCCAAATTATTTATTATTCAAAGCCTGAAGCTGAATTAAAGATAAACTTTCAGAAGTTACCAACCTAAAACTATTAACTATTATTAGAACTGAAAAAAACATGTCATTTGATACCTGTCGTTGTAGATCTTCAACATAAGCATCATATATCTCCCACTAATAGATAAGAAAGTAAAATTATATTTACAGAACATTATTATAATGGCATTTCAATATCATTATTATTATATAATTATATATTATATTAAAAAGTACTTCAATTATAGTTTTGACGACAGGTGCTTTTTGTGTGTATATTCATAAAATATTAGCCCTTTAGATGGATTAGGTCCATTCAGTCATATTATTAAGTCATATGCAAATTTGTGGCATATAAATAATAAATAATCATCATTATAAAATAACTGTTAGAAATCGTGTGTTCTGATTGGTTGGGTTCAAGTGCTTTATGAGAGCACACAGCATGTGTGTTCAGTTGCGTAATTCGTATCCAAAATAACACTGTTATTGTAATTTCTATATTTTTATGAAATAAATAAAAAACTTGCTTGCTGTGCTGTGTGGAGTTATAAAGCACTTGGGGATTGGCAGAACACTTGAGAAGTGTTGACAGGCACTCCACTGTGTGTTGTGCTTCTCCTAACACTTCTATTGTGTTCGGCCAACCTCCTCGTGCTTTATGGTTGCACACAGAACACACAAAAGTATTTTCTATTTGTTTATTATTGTCCATTAATAATCCTCTAATAATTATCACATAATGTACCTGATTTGCGGTGGCAGAAAAGTTGGCCCTGGGTGGTGGTTCTGTAGCAGTACCTCTATCCTAGTACAACATGTGGTAGTCATAATAAACAACACAATCAATCATGACTTGCACAATACCTCCCTAATGTCAAGGTGCTTTTACATTTCTCTTGCTCATTTTGACACATCCGCTCACTTTGAGGGTATCAATACTCCATTGTACAGTTCCATTCAGTCACCATGAATTATAGTTCCATGTATCACATTAAGTAGATCAGTAGTAGATCTTACTCTATATGGGTTACTGTATATCTGGTATGCTCTATATATGACAAAGTAGATCAGATCATATGCTGATCTTTTGATAGATAGTTATTCTTACTCTATAAGGGTTATTGTACGTCTGGGATGCTCTTTCGCTGTAGTTAAACTGGTTGGTCAGTTTTTGTTCTTTTTTAGGTGGTCCTGAAGAGTCTGGTCTGGCCTTCTCTTCATCTGTCTTCTCCTGCAATCAAAAGTGACTCCTGATTCCTGACTGTTATATAATCTTTATTTAATGTCCTGGGAAGCACGGGTGGCATCTAAGCATTGAGAGCACGACGCCTCTCATCAATATAACCCAGGAACATGTCCCACTGGGCTCTGTGTTGTATGTGAGTAGAGTTTCTAGTTAACATCTCTTCTGTGATTCAGGGTTTTTCTCCAGGTTCTCCAGTTTTCCTCCCTCCACTAAAATCAACTCCTAAATTCTAATTTGATCATTGAATGAGAACCATAGGTTTGTTAGCTCCTCCCTCCACAAAGTGTATGACATGTTAAAACATACGACATGTCGTCACTCCACAATTAGCCTGCTTAGCAGAAGTTTGGGGGTGGGTTTTCATTACTTTTGTTAAGTTTTTTCCATTGATGAGCTTTGCCGATAGATAATAGCCACACGGAACTAAAATAGTTTTTAAGCAACCATGACGAACAATAACACAAAAGATAATGTAACGTATCCAACGTAACCCAAAACGACCTGCTACGCAGGCTACTCCACACTCACTACTCACTTTACACATGTTATTTGTTTCCCAAATCAGAAATTTCTGGGTTTTTTTTCTGGGTTAATGTAAGCACTCCAGGCCAGTACAGCAGCTTAGTGTTTCATAAAGTATTTCATATTCACCTTTTCCTCTTCTGGTTTGTTTTCTTTATCTGCCTCGTCATCACCAACCTCACCTCCTTCAGCTATAAAAAATAGTAAAACAATAAAATGAATAACTATAAACAAAGTTGTATATAAATATTAGCAAACAGGCCAATAAACAATATGTATGTCAAGTCAGAGAGAAAGAAAACAAACTAAGAGAGCAAGGTAAATGAAATATTAAATTGTTAATTTTTTTATACAATACGTCATGTTAACATTGATGGCTCATTTTGAAAGAAATCACCTCAGGCAGATGGGTGTCACAGATAGTGAAAAGGTTAAACATCCCTTATTTTGCTATTGATGACGAATGTGCATCAATTATTTAACAATAATAAGACAAAAAAAGAAAGACGGTCACAGGATCTAGCAGCTCTTCACATGTGCAGATGGCTTACAGCACTGTGATCTGTTCACTAATATAGCACAGTTTTGGACCAATCAGCATGCATACTATCCTAACTATATAATAATTTGCCTTAACCCTTATTGATGACAAATATCATTGATCACTTACCGTCAGCCTGTCCTTGGCGCATTCTCTGTCTCCTAGCTTCATCTGAATCCTTATGCAGCATATTTCTGTATAATTAACGACATAATATTCACCTCAACACTTGAGAAACATGAAAAACATTGGATATGAATGTGAGTTATAGTCTCTTTTTTCCCTCTTTTACTCCGACGAAGGACTAGTGTCCAAAACGTCAGTAAGTTTTTTCATCTTTTCACAGTGTATAATTTATCCTTTTGTTATTATTGAGTTATAGTCTGTGATATTACTGGAATTTTCATAAACATGCCGCTGACAGTGATTCACACCTGTATACCATTAATGTGATACTGTAATACTGTACATATAATACATACCCATCAAGAGCAAAGTGTATTGCCAGCTGATCAACACTGGATGTCTGTTTATAACATCTTTCCTGTAAATAAAACAATTTGTATTTAGAAATATGAACATTTCTCCAATCAGTTCCTCAGTTTTCTCCATAAAAGTCAACTTGTAAGTTGAGCATCAGGGCTTGAGATAGCGGCCTGCCAATGGCAAATGACAGGACAAATTTCAGGTTTGGCAGGCAAAAATAAGGATGCACTGCCAAATGAATAATAAAATGGCACTTAAAATTTACTGGAATGACCTCCTTTTATCATGCTCCTTTACTATGGCAGGCTAAAAAAGTTTTCTATTTCACGCCCTGAGCGTTGTGAGCATAAAAGAGTGATTATGTAGTGGTAGTGTGGGTGAAAAAAGCGTGTGGGCGAGTACAAGTGACTCCAGTTAGTGCAAAAACTCTTGCTAGAATGACTAGAATAAGGTTTATAAAGTATACAACCCAGAAAGATGTGTGTATGATTTGTGCAGAGCACACATGCTAGCATCTTTCTCTATTCACAATCAAACTGTGTTTACATACATAACCTCACTAAAGTTTTCTGTTCAAATTGTGTAGTTTCATCCAGAAATCATCCATCAAGCAGATGCCTCCCTCCCCCACGTAATTCTTTCTCTGAACCCCCATCCACCAAAAAATTCACAATTCCTCTTTGGGAGGGGGAGGGGAGGGGGGGGAGGATAATTATATGAACTACAGCGGTTACCATACTACTTGTAGATTAGCTGGTGAGCAGCATCTCCGAGAGAACATCTGAAAAAAGCTGGTTTTATGGTTCATGTTGATAGTTTTAACAAGTTAGTAAGAGTTAAAGAAGTATTCTACTAACGATTAAGAAGTATTTACAATTTATAAACTTACTTTGAAGTTGTATCGGACTATATTGCTGGGAGCATGTGGATTATTAGCTGTCAAAATTCTGGTAAACTCTTCTTTGAGTTCTGCCTCAGTAAGTTCAAGTTGATCATCTGGCTTGATGAGCTGCTTGGGCTGAAATTTTCAGAAAAGAAAATAATTATTGACTAGGTGTAGATGCAGCACAATCTTATTCAATATATTTTACTGTAGTAATATACATAGTAAAGAGTATGTATGACCTGATTTGATTGATTCTTTACATTTTTATGATTAGTGTTTGTTTTCTCTCCCAATGGACTACTTCAACGATACAGTGGCCAACTTGGAAAACAAGGCATTATGGGGACCCCCGGGGGGAGGGCAAATAAAGCTTTGTTACAGTAATGTCGACATTGATTGATGTTAATAGCTCACAAACTCTATGATTTCTGTCATCTTTGTTTTGTTTTGCACCCTAGCAAGATGGCTGCCTTATTATCAAAGTAGTCAATCATAAAACTGAGAGAATTTAAAACTTAAAGAGTAAAAGTAGATAGACAGTAAGATAGTAAATGTACAATGCAGTGTTGCACTGACCTGCATCCAATCATCTATGTCATCTCCCATCTGTGTCATATCATCTTCATCCTACCAAACAAAACATAAAATTAACTGAATATTTAAACGCAATACTAAAGACCAATGGTACTAATAAGCTCTTTATTCGACGTCTACGATTTTAAAGATTAACCTTTCGTTTAGCTTTGGCTGTAGTTGTTTTACTTGATGACTTGACAGCAACATTGGACGGTGTTGGCCCAGGCTTTTTATCCTAGAACAAAATAAAATCGCACATCTTTCAGCACAGCTAAAGAGAATAAATGTATAACATTAAAACAAACTAAACTGCGTATTTATTATAGCTTTACATTTAGCAGAAAAGATTATTAATCATGTACAAATGTTACTTGAACAATGACTTCAGCTTATCGTTTCAATGTTTATGTTTTTAAACGTACTGAATATCAGCGTCAAAAAGAGCTTTAAACCCCAAAAAATCATAAAACCTACCAACTTTGCTTGCTTTGTGTTACCCTTTTTCATTTTAAACGAAATTTCTCTGCAAATACAATGAATTTTTAGAGCGTTTTTCACAACAGTTTTGCAGATTTTATCAAAAACCAGACTTTTACCGTCGTCATGGTAACAACATCTTCTTTGCGCAGACTCAGTGATGTTCATTACCCATAAGTCTATGCGCATTTTACCACAGGTATCCCATCATTACCATCATGAGCACCAGATTGTCAACGTAGTTTCGTCGATTCCTGAAATCACATTTTAAATGTTCCCCCTTTTTTTTTATTTCCTTGTCATGGTCTCTGTTGTTCAAAATGAAAAACAAAGACAAAAATCCGCCCCTCTACATAACACCCTCTACGGAACAGCGAAAAAAATGAGTATTTCAAGTGTCCCTCGACATTTCGAGACGCACACTTCCTGTTCTGATATAACAGCACTTCGAGGGTTTCGACGAGACAAAGAGAGAAATTTAAAAGAGACAAGTGGCATAATGAGATTCCATCCCCACCCCACCCTCACACAGGATCTACACAGGATCATGATTATGATAATGACAGGCCATGAACCAATCAGCGTGGATTATTATTTTCCCGCTCTTTTCATCACGTGACTGGTTGGTTGGAAGTTTTTCAAAGTTGGTTTTGTTCTTTGTTCTTCATCAACCAAGAATTTCTACTGGATTATTGCTCTCTTCCCAACAGTTTACTGACTTACACAACCAACCACATTGCAAGTAAATACCTCAACTACTAAACCTATTTACATCTGCTTCGAGAAGTCTGGAAAAGTTATGGAAAAAATCGCTCGTTTTCGGCGAAAACATGTCAAACTGTAAAAATGTCCGCAGTCAAGACCTTCGTTTAGTCAGTATTTTGTCTTCTTTGATCTGATGTGAAAAGACCCAGGAAAAGAAAAACCAAACAGCAAGGAAAGTGTGTTTTGTTTTTTAGTCTTGTTTTGAGTATATAGAATTTGTTCTAAATATCCGTGTTATTTATTTTCTTTCAGAGTCGAGGTGAGCTGAACAAAGACAAGTAAAAAAGGTGAGCTGAATTATTGCTGATCCTCACATTGAAAAACTAGATAACTATGATTATTGAACTACATTAGGCTAAAATTATTTCTTGATTTACTCGGATCATTCCAGCTTGTATTAGTCGTGTAGTGTTTTCTTCGTCCATGTTCAACTAAAGTCTTGTACAAAACAAGCCATCATTTGCTGCCATTTTTCAACACAAGTTTGTTGACTTCAAAACAAAACATAACCAACTCAAAATACTATTTTATCAATGAAATGCTCTAAAATAAGAATAAATATCGATGGAGTTTTCATAACGATAAGAAATATTATGATTTGACAAAGAAAACAAGTATTTTTGCTGTTGTCCGTATTTCAAGTCCAACTCACTTTGTTCAAAATATGAAGAAAAAATGAATATTTGTCAAAAAAAAGTCTCTTTTAACTTGGTTAAATAAAAATATTGATGAAAACAAACTTGTTCTTGTATTGATATCAAACTATTGGACATTTGTCAAGGGATATTTTTGATTTTCAATGGATTTGTTTGAATATTTGTTCATTAAAATACAACTCTTTTCAATCAACTACAAAAATAAAACTACAAGAAATTTCTTTATTATTCAATAAAATATGATATTATTTACAAAAAAAGATTATATTCTACTCGTTTATTATGGTTTCATTCAATATTCTCTACATATATGAGTTTTATTGATCTAAATAAGCAACTCAACACCAGGGATCAGTTGTTGTCTTAACGACAGTTTACATTCACTTGTTATGTTATTATTCCATAAGTTTAACACTTTTACACGACAATCATCACGTATTAATACTGAACACAGACACTGAGCACCAACATCTGTTATCTTATTACTAAATAGGTATAGGTCTGTTATCTTAGTACGAGGCAACATGTCACATATTATTTCAACACCAACATCTGTTATCTTATTAGCAGCTAGTCTTAGGTTTGTTATCTTAGTACGAGGCAACATGTCACATATTATTTTAACACATTCATCGTCTAAATTACAAGCATACAGCCACAGTACACCAACAGTAGAAATACGAACAAGAGAATTACACAACATTCTGATCCCTGATGCTGATAAAGATGAGCTACTAATGAACAATGTATTAACAATGAATGACTGTGTAAATTTTGGATGTTGTTTAGTTTGTTCTGCGTTGATTAAATTCACTATATCTAATAAATAACTTATGTACAAACAATCGATATCCGTTACATCAATAAATACAATCCTCCCATCCCTATCACAGTATCTGTGTTTAAGGTTATTTATTACTTTGGTAGAAAATCCATCGTCTTTGTACTCGTACAGACAGGATAAAGTTAGCAGCTTATTCCTCTCATCGTATTCATCCCCTGGTTTGATATTTTCTATCAACTTTTCCATCAGTTTTTCATCTTTTTCTCTTGAAAACATTCCCGTCATGAACATGAATGTCACATCGCTCGTTTTCTCTTTCTCTGGGATTTGTTTTTTCTCTACAAACAAAAAAGCACAGAGAAATTCTTGAATCGTTAAGTGGGTGAACGTAAATTCAAGTGGTGGTTTCTCGAATGGAGATTTTTGAACGCCAGGACAACAGTCAAGTAATCCACTCGCTTTCAGGTTTGTTATTTCTTCATCGTTAAGATTGAATTTTTTCATATCATTTTCGTTGAAAATATATTTATTTTTCATCATTAAATTCACCGCTAGTTCAGCTAGTTTATGTAATATTTCTTGTACTTTAGTTTCTTCCATTTTTTCGTATTTAGAAGAGGAATGTTTCTTGATAAATACTTTGATTACTTCAAGATAAAGTTCTGTTCTTGTGACGGGTAGTTTTTCAGTGGTTTTTGATTTAGTCATGTGCCACTTAATGCAGTAGCACATTAGAAAACACATCACAGGAATGTGACCAAAACTTAAAAGAATTTCATTCGTTTTGATGTGATCAAGTGCTTTGTTCTTCATGCTTTCGTTCTCTTTGAAATATTTTTTGATGTATTCTAGCACTTGAAGTGAAGAAAATCCTTGAATGTCACATCTCACATCAAAGACAATTTCTTTTAATTCCTCGGCTTCTTCAGGCCTCGAGGATATCAGGACCACTGCACCGTTTAACATCTTTCCTTTCATGATTTTGGCAATCAGGGCAGGAACAGGTATTTTTTCATAAGGGTCGTTTGGGAATCTTGTCTCAAAGTCTCCGGTGATTTTCTCTCGATGCGGTTTATATTCATCATACCCATCAAGAATGATGAGGAGCTTCTCAGGATTTTCAATCATGTACTGCATTAATGGCTCGTCTATCACCGACTGCTCGTTCAGTAGGGAGGACAGATTTAAGATATCACGTAAGTCAAGCCTTTCTTCTGTAAGAAGTTGACGGAACGTCAACAGGAAAACAAACTGAAATTCAGGTACTTTGGCATTTTCTTGACCTTCCTCAAACAATCGGTTATGCGACCAATCCCGTACCAGCTTCCGACAAAAAAGGGATTTTCCAATTCCTGCTTTGCCCGTCAACAAGATAGATTTAGGATTGGTCGTGCAAGAAGCTGTGGACTGCTGATCATCATTTTCTGGGCAAACAAACATTTCTGAACAGTTCACGAGTTTTTTACTACTTGCTTGAACTTCATCCAATTGCCTCCTGCCAAATCTCCTTTCTTTGGGTTCCTCGAAGTGTTTTGGACCGCGTTGGATAGTCACACTCGTAAAGATGTCATCGGTTCTAATTTTCTTGTCTTCTTCCTCTGACAACAGAAAATCGGTTTGTTGCTTAATGGATGACTTCAATTTTTCTGTATATTCTGAAAATCAAAACACAACAATTTAACACCCAAAAGACAGGAAGAAAAGGTAAGAATAAAAACAGGTTTTGTTTTTGTTTACTGGACTGTTTAAAATTATGGGTATCTTACAGTCTTTTTGTACTTCATATCTATTTATCCATCTATTGCTCTATTCTTTTAATTATTATCTATCCATTTATCTATTGTTGTTTATCTGCCAATCTCTTTATTTTTTCTTCTAGTTACAAAGATAGTACTGTTCATAGATTTTGTTCTATATTTTGTTTGTTAGTTCGTTTGTTTTTAGTTATTGCTTGGTATATTAATGTAACTATTTATCTATTTTCATGATACGAGGTTCTAAACCTTTAAAATAATATTTTATGCATACATTAAAGATCTAAGGATTCTAATGGACAACGAGAATGAATGGAACAGTATAAAGATACCACGCACCATGTAATTATTCATTCCATGTAATAGCCATTCAAGGCATTCATTTATTTATGTTTTTGATGTGTTCATTTATTTAGGCATTGATTTTTGAGATAGGATCTTCGCTTCACCTTCATTTCTTTTTGATTGTCGGTTCATGTATTTAATAATTTATATATATATTTACATATGAATGCACTCAAATTTATGCATACATTTACTCTTCCTTAAATTAATGCATACATTAATGTATTTATCCTTGCACTTACTTATGTATATATTCGTTCATCTATTTTTTACCAGCAATCATTTATGCATTCATTTATTCATTTATAGATTCATTTTTAGGATGAATTTTAATGCTTTCATTCATTCAATGCATTCATTCATTATTCACTGATGTATTCATTTATGCAAATTATCATGTATTTATTTATTCATTCATTAATACATTCATTGATCTGAAACATTGGCGTAGAAATGACGTCACTGCAAAAAAGAGATGTCATGAAGCTTGGGAAAATTGACCAGCAAAAAATAGAAACATGCCCGCGATTGCAATAAATATATTAAACTCATGAAGTATTGTGTCACAAAAGCTTATTAGCAACGTTTTCCCCCCTTCCTTTGGTGGCCTGGAAATTCGTAATTGTAAGAGGAAAGGTGAAACAGTTTTGCAAATTTCTCAACTCTGATTGGTTAATATCTTTTCTCAGATCAGCTGGCTATTCATTCTATTCATTCAAATTTGCATTCATTTACTTTTTAGGACGAATTGTAATGCATTCATTCATTCATTCATGTTTATGTACTGGTTATGTACTTGAAAATACCTCGAAACATGGCCTAGCTGCTTTAAAAAAACGTTTTAACTAAGAAACCTTTTATGGCGTTTTGAGTTGGAGAAATGGATGGGATAATTGAATGGAAAGCAAGTAGAAAGTTTTTAAATAAGATGAATATATTTATTTCTTACTCCAAGTATTATCTGGATTTCATGATCTACACTGTAATACTTTGCTAGTTTAACCACATCCCATTTCATTATTGCCCATCTTATTAGAAGATAATACATCACAGTTTGGTATGAAATAAATAGAGGATATTACATGGGCGCGCGGAGATACGAAATTTATCTTCGAGTGTTGAAAAGATCTCTCACGAGTGAGCGTAGCGAACGAGTGTGAGATTTTCAACACGAGAAGATAAATTGCGTATCTCCAAGCGCCCATGTAATATTCTGTTTATTATATAATTATCAATGAAGTATGTTTTGGCTTTTTCAGGCAATTCTTTCCGTGTATTTTTGAATAGCCATCGCAATGGTGTTATTTTCACACGTGAAAATAACATGTTATTTTCACGTGTGAAGATATCAATTTTTCGAAATAGAGAAAAATAGATATTTCATTGGTAATTATATAATAAATAGCTATATTCCCAAGTGATTTATCAAAATACAAAAAACCATTATGGGTATACTAAATGATTATACTGAAAGCTACAAATTGTACACACCTTTGGCCTGTGAAGCATCTGCAGCTGAATTCCCTTTAACTATCTTAAGAATCTCCTCCATCTTTCTAATTAATCTCTGCTCCATTTCTTCCCACTCTTCAAGTGCTCCAATAAAATTCTTTTCCTCTTCAGGGTCCATTGTATCTATTTTCATCCTCTCAATCTCTGGTTTGTAATGAGGTCCACCCAGTCTCACCAACACATCTGAGATTTCACTCCAGTATTTCTCAAAATCACTGTCACTAACAGCTGTTTCTGTGATGTGGCCATAAAGTTCATTTCTATAATATTTGACTCGAGCCAAATCAGCTTCTCTACTCAGGTCTGTAGCAACAGGAGGCTTGTCCCATCCTGTTGCCGGGGGTTTTAAACCACAAATATTACGCAGTAGGACAAATAACAGTGTGATATCAAAATTTACTGAAGTGACAGGTGTACTTCGGCTAGCAGGGTAGAGTCTGTCCCATTGTTGTTTGGTTAGAATCTTTTTTGCTCTCAGTCCCTTTAGAGTAGAATGCACTTTTGTACTGAGTAGTGTCCTGTAAAGGGAGCTTGGTGAATGGATCGAGTCAAATACATCTCTTAAGGCACGTGTTCCACCATCAATCAATAACTTAGAAAGGCGAGCAAAGTTTAGATTTTCTTTACTTGAAGATGCCCAACTGGTTGCCATATCAGGTTTATCTCTGTTGAATAACATGTTGAAAATAAACACTTTTGTTCCAGGAAAAAAAGGTTGGGAGGGGAGGGTCAGTAAAGTTTTATTCAAGGAGTGAGGTCAGCTGTGTATGTGGACTTAACCAAACTGGATGTTTTTTTTTTTGAATGAATGAATTTGTAGATGGATGATAATAATAATACCCTTGATGATGATTACTATAATGTAATAAACATAAACTAAAACATCTAACAAAACAATTGTATCATGCAATAAACATTAACAGGTGATATTTCATTACTATTTAAAATTTGGGATCGCCCTCACTTTCTCTCTCTCTCTCTCTAAAAAAAGAGATCTGCCCATCATTGAACTCACAAATATATTCCAGATCACCCTAAATTTGACCTGCCCCTCCCCTCCCCTGTATACACAAGAAATGGAATGCAGCCTTAGAGGTGTTACCAAATATTCTTGTTTATCATGCCATGTTGGACATGAAGGGCTCAGGTGAGGTTGGGGACTGATGGAGGAACTAAATCCAGAAAACATTTGACTCAGTAGGACAAAGATAATTAGATAAGCTGACAATTGAAAAAATGATGCTAATCATATACAGAGGGGGATTACTGGTAATCTATTGTAAGCTTACAATGCAAGAGTAGATTATTCAAAGTGAAAATAAAATCTATTTTGCAGCATAAAATCGCATTTGCAACAAATAATTTATCTATGAATGTCAGGTGATTTTGCTTCTCTCTGCACAAAAGCTTCATAATCAATTAGCAAACATTTCGTTCATAGCTCAATATTTTCTAGTTCATCCGTTTTGGTTCAATAAACAACAGACTTAACTTACTTGAAACAAAGAAAACTTGAAAAGTTAACACTGGTGTTAACACTGGAAAACATATGCAGTAATAGTTGACCACTGCCGCTGCCTTAATCAAAGTGATATTCAAATTAATTTTATAATCAGCCATCTATTATCAAATATTTAGAACTTTTGAAACAAAAGGGAAGATGTTCCAGATGAGCGCCGTCAGCCAAAATGCTAATGAAACACAATTAAACCATAGTTTTCTTGGTTGAAAAGATTGAAGCTTTGGTCTGCTGCACTGTTGTGGAGATAATTATTGAACTGGCTGACATATTACCAACTATGTACCAAACTGAATCCAGTATCTAACCAATCTTAGAAAACTCATTAATATTCATGAAGAAAAACACAATAGAAATCATGACCATGAAGGTTGATTTTATGCTGATAAAGATTCGTCTTCATTTGCATAAACTTTAACTTGGATTTTCTCTATCAACTTGGTTCATTTCGTAAAGAAAGTCGGTACAGTATAGAACAAACATCATGAAAGAACAACACTCTATTGACTCAGGGATGGAGTTCTGTATATTCATTTAAATCACTATTGACAGCAAGCCTCAATCCCATAATAAAAATGCTGCCCAACTTCATTGTTCATCCACTAGGGAACCCTTGAAAACCGTCTTCAATAGAATTTATATTTTGAAATATTTGGACATCAAGGGTAAGTTCTTGTCAATCAGCTGTCAATCAAAACTGTTCATCTATGTAAACATAAAGAGGTCCCGCCGTGACTCCGACAAGGTGTCGTCGTGACTACTGTCGACAATTATTCCCGAAAGTCTCTGTGTCTTGTATTACTCATCTACAACAATTCTAGAGCTTATACTAGCAAGCATAATCGGTTATCACAAACTATGCTAAATTTCAAAAAATATAAGTCCAACTGGAAATATAAACGTTTTTGGCGACAGGCCACGGGTAACAAGAATATCCAAACGTAAGATACATGTTCAATATTACAACCACATATAGGAATTGAAACACAGCTGATTAGGACGGACACTCGACCATCAGGATAGCTCACAGAAAATAAAAGCAATCTATGAGGAAAAACAGCAGTATAAATACGATACACAAGTAGCCCACATACTCGATACCACCAGGGACGCGTTGACCTACAGGGCTTGGTGTTCTAAAAACACATTAGGTATGATTCCGCCTCTAAGTAAGGCAGAACCCAAGAAACCCTTGGAAAACTTTGCTCAGCCAGCCACAAAACACTACTTTTACAGCACACCTTCGATCACGTCTGATTCAAATAACCTGTCACTACAAGATAGATATCAACCCTAGTTAAACTGTTGGCACCCAAATTATTACTTCATTATTTCTACAGAAGCATTCCCTATCTGGCTCTTGGTCAAATGAGGTTGTGACGGCGTCAACTCCACACCATACAGTACACGTTACACCTCTTCCAGATCAACAGCTGGTCTTGTAGAAACCTTACAGCCCTAATATCTATCTAGACATATACGCAAGAGTATCTAAGACTATCCATCACGTAACCTAATGTCTGGATGCACTGATTGATAATTATTACCACCGTATCACCTTACTCAACATGCGATGAAAAGTTCGTACAAGAACAACGAGTACACAAGCTTGCTTCGCCTTTCACCAGACCACCAGGACAACATGCAAATCAAAAAAAGCAGATGGGGACGGGGTAAAAAGCAGGGCGGGTCCAGGTCGCGGAGCGAGGCAAACACTAAAACGTTGCCACCAACACATTCTCATACCCAGATCCTTTATTTCGATTAAGATAATCTAACCCGACCTAGCACCCCAGATTCTCGCCACCTTTCATCACCGAACAACTTGAGGTGTAGACAAGATTTTCGTTAATTTTCTTTCATAAGCCCATGAACGTATAAAGTTTCAGAGCGTAGCTCCTTCACCAGACCCATGAATTAATACATGACGAGCAAACAGTAAATCAAGTGCACCCATATTGCTCAAGGCAGAATGCTTAATCAGGATAGACACAGCAACATTCATGCACCTTATATGTATATCTGTAACAAGCTCCGCCATCAAGTTGTCTTCAACGGTGCTTCTGTAAGAGTGTGACAACTTGAAGTTCGTACTTGTCTTTTCATCCCGTGGTGCTACTCATGATACGTGTTTCGTAAAAAGACGGATTACTATATAACCAACCCCACCCTCCCCACCCCCCCCCCCCCCACCTCCCCCCCCCCCCCCCCCCCCTCCCCCCCCCCCCCAACCCCTACACACCCTCCGTAGCACTATAGTCTATCCTGTATCCTGGTTATAGAACCCTGCATGCACTCATTGGGACAGCAGACTTCAATCTGGGGGACCACAAACCTAGGTTACAATCCTAGGAGATTTGGAACTCTTTTTTTTCTCCCCACGATCGAGCCTCGCTTTGACATGTATATAGATACGGTCTATTGAGTACCTGCTGAAGTAACATACCATAGGGTCGATGCACGCGGCCCTTGTGACGTCACATGTCTCAGGTGGTTATTGAGCTGCTTGACGTCCCCAGGCAAGGCGAATATATTGAGCTCATTTGACGTCAACATACAAAGGCGTTCTATTGAGCGCTTCCGCGTCACATGCCATTTGCTGGATACCCTTATCGCTTAGTTTGGTTAATTGACATTTTAAAAGGTGTCCCATCCGTATATATTGTCGCAGTTTACAAAAGCGTCCTCATCCAAAGTAGGTATTAGCTAGCAAATAGTTCTGCCCAACGATTATTGCAAGAAATAGCAAAAACGCGCGCGCGTGCTTCGTGTGGCTAGCTCATGAAGCGTGCAAGTGCGCTCTCGAACAGCACGCGCATCCAAGACACTCAGAACGTCACATCATAACAGTTTATTGGTCAATGTAATCATAGCACAGAGCCCATCTTTTTACAACCACATAAGGCTATGTGGAAACCCCTATGTTCTATTTAACAAAGATAGGACATCAGGTCTTTTTCATGTGTCTGACCTTATTGATTCGATACTATTGCGCCATCACATGCCCAAAGCTTAGGCGTGGATCCACGAGGGTCCGTATTTAATAATTTTTTTGGCAGCACACTCGAGAGTGTCCAGAAGCCACTCCGACCACGCCGTGTGCTATCTCTAACACAACTTCTTCGTCGTTTGCAAACCCGCGGATTTTACGGATGAACTTTCACTTTTGACGCGCCGCTGCTTTTCGCTTTTTCTTTCAATATTGAACACGCCCCGCGCGCGCTGTCTCTGCCCCTACCCCGGCGTATTGCCATTACGCATTAGTTCCCGGCGCGCCGCTGCGGCACAAATTGAGCCGTTGCTAAGCAGGTTCTCTTCCTTGCCAACGAATGGCGGCATTCGCTGAACTTTGTTGTTTCCTCATTCGTCACAAAAAACGGTTGAAAAAATCTTTCTTTTAGGTACACGCGTCCAAACACGAAACTAAGGTTGAACGTCAATCTAATCTTTCTATCGACCAATTCATTGTATTTATGGAAGTAAAAAACGTTTTTCTTCGGACACAAATAACCTGCACGGTTTTTCTACCGAGTTAAGTTCGTGGCTGAGCAAGCCTAATGCCCTGAACAAACTAAAGATATTTCACTACGTGTTTACGGCTTCCCACGCGACACAACATCGACAACTCAAACACACTTTTCGATTCTCCATCTGTTACGCTCTAAAATTTAGATCCAGGTATGAAGTTTTTTGGTTTAGTCTACACAGCTTTTTATGACAGGAGTGAACGGCCTTCCCTGAAAGCGTCAGCAAGTGTAGTTAGAATGGTGATGTCCTCACTATTCGTGCCAACTAATAACTAAATAACATCGAGACACTAAAAAAATATTTTTCGATTCCCTCATTTCTCAGGCTAAGGGAGCTTCACTGCGTGAATCTGAAGGTTTATTGTCGTGTCGTGTGGATTTAGGCGGGTAACACAACAAATCCGGCAAGGATATGTTTTAAAAAACCCTCCCTTGCTTCTACAACACATTGTTGCAAGTACACAATTACAAGTCGCAGATGGCCTTTATGTCCAAGGGCACGCGACCGTATCGCACATTTGGTCCCCTCCATTCAAACTGTGTTGTGTTTTCACCCTGCTTATCGTGAAATACGCTCTGAAAGCATGACAACAATATTTCTGAGATGGCTAACCCTAGCTGCTAGCCACTCAGACCAGTTGTTTGGCCACCCGCATGAATAAAAGAAGACTGTGAAAAGCTGGAGAGGTTTGCCAAGAACGAAAACCGGGGAGGCAACCCAATCAAAGGCGACGAACTAGGAAGAGGATCTCCGCCCCCCAAGCAAGGTTTAAGCCAAGACAGATGGCATTGGAACCCAATTCTCAAAAAGGCAATATAAGTCCCTGTCCCAGAAAACTAGTTCACGGCGGCGCTTATGCTAATTCCCATGCCAAGCATCCCGAGAGCCAGAGCTTCCCAATATTAGTGAGGAGCCGCTCTGGCTCTATTGCAGTGAAGTATGGCCAGGACATTACAGCAAGTTGCGAAACATTTTTTTTTGTTCATCTTTCGGCACCGTATGAATTGGACCTACATAAGTACGGAGACATCGGTGCTGTGTGCCTGTTTTCCTTTCCTTGTTCCGTATGCACTAGGATTACAGTTAAGATTCACGATGCTTCGCAAATGCCGTCCAGCACTGCTATTAAAACACTCCCTGCGACAGCCTCCCACTGTCCCTAGACAGTCGCTATCTGTAATGTCCCAGTTGGTAAATAACCTCTTAGAAACAGCTGCCACAACACGCCTATAGCCTGGTCCACCTCCTGACACCCGGATCTTGGTCCGATGTCACACCTCCTCACGCCCTTGTAGCGAAGTTCACTCGAAACAACCGTTTATCCCGGCTCATTGTCGAAGGCTCACGACCTAGAGCCTTGGACAACACTCATTTAATGAAACGAAAGTTGCCACCCACGCTTGACGACCTTCCCTCACTACGTGGTATTTTATAGAGATCCTGGAGACTCTGGAAGTACTAGTTACGTACGAGCACTAGAATCTCTCAGTAGCGAAAGATTTTGAAAGTAAAAACACGAGTTTGTGCCCGCAATGAGTGAGGCGCGAAGCACAGAGCCGAAAAAATGATCGGGTGTCGGGTGGGGTGATCCGTTAAAGTCCCATGAATTAATACATGCCATTAGATTTACTTTTTGTGCCGAACAACTGTTACGCACCGGCCTCCCTCTTCCCCACCACTGGCCAGCCTCAGCGCTCCCCTTGCAACGCCATGAGTCTAAACTATCATTTGCCAAGGTAAAGAACATTCAAATCAACGGGCAGCCGTGCCTGTCCATATCACAGTTTGATTAGCGTGTTTGCTTAATTGTGAGTTTAAAACCATTTTCGTACGAGCGGCGCTAATTTAGTTCTTTGCAGCCTTCACCAGTACTCCTATTATACGGCAAGCGGAATCACACCTCTTCATTTTGCCTCGTCCAGCGGACACGAAGTTCAAGAAATTCGGTCCAAGGTCCCGTGGTGTGGTAAAAGGGCCCAGTAAGGAAGAACTGGACAAGCAACTTGTAAAGCAGATGGTCGCGGAAACGCCAGGATTAGCATGGTCGGAGACCGTCAACTCGGCAACTACCAAACCACCAATGCCTTAAGGTATTTAAATCTGTTGTGGATGCCTTTCATTTCCTAGAGAGAATACTATAAATAAGGTATTAGATACCGTTATCTACTAAGTGGGAACAGAACAAAACAACCATATATACCGGTTGTTTTACAGAACCATAGAGGTTTTTGTGCCTTTTCTACTCCCTCATCATTACATGTAGGACAGCCAATATCAACGTGTTTAGTTGACCCCGCCCCTGGACCAGTTGTGTCTGAGTAAAGTAAATGCAATTTAAACAACGAGGCCAATGATAGAAGCCGAAATTTAAAGCAATACAGGGAATCATTTGGGAAATACAAAGGGATCATACTACGAAAGAAAACCGATATGCATAGCCATAATCTCTAATCTGTCCAGTAGATATGTTATTTCACCATAATTACACATTTACCTACCCAGGTAATAATTTTCAGAAACAGTGAGGAAAACAAGGCATGTTTTCAAAGCGTATGTGCATTCATGGTTGCTCTGCATAAATAAATAATAAGAATTTCATAAGTATGTGCAACCCTCCATAAAAGCATATACTACCAGCCCCACAGGTACACAGTCAGGTCCCTACTATGTCTGTCATTCCAGGACCTGAGAAAACATTTAATGTTATTTTGTGAAATCTTTTTTAACCTCCTCTCTCAGTCCCGATAATTAATGACGCTTAGTGGCAACAAGAGGAAGCCCACATAAATAAATCAGCTTACACATGTACATTCACATCTATATATTATAGACACTAATTCACAACTTGCACTGACTGTGACGCGTGAGTTGTGAACAAACGAGATATGCGCAGTGATTGTTATAGGCCAGATCGCTTTGAGTCATCGCAGACCTCTACATTGATAAGGCTCGTATTCCCATTCAGATCGAAAGAAAGTGAAAGTTTTAGGACAAGTGTACAGGCCAACCCTTTCCTCATGCAATGTTTGCCAAAATGCATTCTTAGCAGTGTACTTCACCTCAAGAGAACTGGTAAGATGGTACTCAGTAGGTCGTACACTACTTATAAAATAAATAATAAATACCATCTAACCTCACAACCACCACTAGAACTGCTCACTACATAATATCCACTACAGTCGTAATTTAACAGATATGGTTCAAATAACACAATGATGAGAAGTTGATTGTAACGAGTGTCATGAAATTTAATATCCAAGTGTGACTCCTTATTGACAAATTGATATCAGGGAATAACCTTGGGAGGTTATGGAATGTGTATGGGGGCTGCGTGGTGAGCAAGGGGCCTGCCTCGATTACCTCCATTAATTATTGAGATATGACTCTCTTACTCTCCCACTATGTATAAAACGACCGGCTGGCACCCCAAGCTGCAAAAAGTCATGGTGCGGTCATCTTATCATGAAGTGACATACAGCAAATACCATGACAGACAAAAAACACCAAAAGGAAAGACCAGCGAATCAGTGCCCCGCGAAGTAATCAATAGACAAAAGTATCGGTGTTGTGCTTTACCAATTCTGTTCTTCAACACAGCTTACTGTAATCGCCCGAACGAGAGGATACGAGAATTATCTATATACTGCCAATCGGCAGGATAAACATACTAAAATAAGTTATCACAATATAAGCCATTTATACACCCAAACATTCGTAAATAGATGTATATAACAAATTGAACATGAAATTACATGAATACTAAAACCATTCTAAATTGCTCCTCCATTCCATGCTCTCCCAGAAAGTAAACAACATGGAACAAGCCCCTAGCCCCACTGGAGTTGGGGTAAACACTTTTAGACCGTGTCAAACACCACGCGGGAACAATTATTCCACCGGAAGTAGAGTAATAACGATGAAAGCAATCAGATGACAATGTATTCTCAACTCGAAAACAACGCTTGAAAAATGGTCCCTGCATCCACAAAAAAACGAATCACTTACAAAAGATAAACCACGACCTCAGGAAAATAAACCCACATTGCCTCCTTATACACACTCATAATATTCTGCTACCTGTCGTTCATCAATCGCTCATGTTGACCGAACACTCCTCGACAAATACCACCAACTCTGCGATAAACTTCGCACCCCCCCGGCACGGTATTCTCGCTTCATGTCCCCCAGATGGAAGGTAAAAATCACCAAAAAACAACCCCGTCTTGTGGCGCGGATCCATCGTAACTGAATCGAACTCAGCCTTATAGACGATTAATGGTCTTGTCTGAAGCTCCTTAAAGCAACAAAATTATCTATTTCTTAACCATGAAATAAATAAACGTCCGCACAAACACACCCACTTTTGCTTACTAAGATATACGTATCCCTTCTCGGCCGCTTTTAAAACGAATCCCCGTTACGGGCAGCCTTGACCGCTACTCGCGCCACTCGTGCTCGGGAACCTCAATGGTCGCTTTTCTATGGAATTGAAACATGCCGTTCCCGGGTCACTGTAATAATAAACAACCCGCTCTAGGAAGCGTAGAGCAAGCACAGTAAGCGAAAGCTTAGGACACACACACGAGGGTGCTAGCCAAGTGTTTCTCTGTTCTGACCGTTGCTTATACTAGCTCCCAGGTAGTGTTTATATTACCGTAATGGCACACATTATAAGCCCAGCCGCTTTTATACGTGCTTCGCCTAAAAACTATTGGCCCTAGGATATAAACAGGTAGCCAGCCCCAATCAGCGCGCGCGTGTACTATACTCTAATATTTATTTTGATGATATAAACAACCCAACCTCGCTGCGCTGCGAGCCAATTTGTAAGTTATTCCGTAAGAATGGACTGTGTATACTATCAGGCAGGGTGATTGCAGGTTTAGCATCATCATTATACCGCGCAGTTTATATGTATTTTATCCCTCACTGCATACTCCCATTACACCGAGCTCACGGCAAGTATTAGTATGGCAACGGTCGACGCCGGACGCTTGCGCCATGCGCCATGCGATGCCGCCGTTTTTCACCCGTTACCAGCGGGAGGGGGGCGGGTGAAATCTTGTACTCTTCCCTTTGGCAGATTTCCGACGGAATGACGTCAAGGAGATGGTCCTTGGGGGGTCTATATATGAGGGGTCACGCCACAAGCATTACACGGCACCCTGCGCAAACTCCACTGCCATACTTGGGCGGTGGCTCAATTCGTACGTGCCACTACAGTAGTATTGCCAGGGCGACTATTTCTTGAATATGTCAGCGGTGGACAGCAGATGGTTAAGCCCTCCTGGCACACTGTTAAAAGCTCAGGGGATAGGGTTGGAAAATGACAAGATGGGAGCACCAAGAAAACCTAGACTACGCTTATGATGCAAAAATTGTGCGGCAATGGAGGGGAAACGACACGTCGCATCCACGACAGTAGGATAAGGATTGAATTACTAGCCTGTGGTATCTTGCTTAAGAGCACCGCAAAGCCACGCCCCACGAAACACGCTATTTGATGACATTTCTTGAGGTGACCAACCCGCCACATTCTATTACTGAAACATTGGTAGTGGAAGAAACCATTTCTCTTTCGCAGCACATTACGCAGGTACCCATATTTTTTGTTAGCCGACTATACATTAGGTGTTTGTGTTAGGAGATTTAATTTTGAGGGATATCTGATGCCGAAGAAATTGGCACAAAATAGCAAAGCGAAAACAATACCGATTCTTTGACAAGACAAAGAAATACGTGCGCTCCATCGGAACCCGCCAAGACCCGCCGAAGAGAACGCCCTGCCAACGTAGCGGACCGGACAAGTAAATATAATGACGCATCTAGAGCCCGGAAATAACCGTCTATACTAAACTGAACGAACGAGGTAAACAAACACTAGGGTTAACTATAGTGAAACAATGCATGACACTAATTTAACACTAGATCGGAAATGGTAATAGATAAAAACTAAGTGTAAAATCCGAACGTAACTCAGGGTCGAACTGCGGTAGAGCCCGAAAGACCGCGTGCGAACACGAAATATGTCTAACGGATGGCGATAGACCATAGGAAACGTCAAAGCACAAAGAACGGGAACAGGAACACCTACAAGAAACCCTGATATAATATATATCCCCAACAGACGACGTGTAATCGAGCTAACCAACGAGAACTATATAAATAGAGAGATACAACGCAGTGCCATCAAACACCCTAGACTTATACAGAATACAGCGAGCTTCAACCCGGGCCCCAATTTTTCCCCCATGCTGAAACTGCTAAATTAGGAGATAGCCATAAACCTTACGTGGGGCCGCAGTAACGCCAGAACACCTTATAATCGCAACGCAATAGGACCGAGACACGCAACTCCGGCTCCCCCCATTACTAAGTTTAACCCTAATTTGTGCTGCCGTTCGTATCCTACTTCAACTTGCTGGTTCTGGAGGAGCGGCTGGTGCATAAGCCTCGCCGGTGCTGCTCAAAGTGGAGCGACCCTGGTTGCTGGCCGATGTCGTGCGAGCCATCTTTGGGCCCGGAAGCCAGGACGCGGATGTTAGCCATGTGTAGTGGTGACGGGGATGGATCAGTGATATTCTTCTAAAGGCCCTCTACTTTGGCCAGCTTTGCACGGCATATCGATTCAAGGATTGGTGTTTCTCTCCCCTGTTGTGTGGTGCTATATTATGCGAGGGTTTGCCAAAGAATCTTACAACCTGCATGAGCGCAATCAAATGTCCATAGATGGGGGTGCTAACTCCATACGTGCAAAGCCAATTATGATGCAGTGAGAAATCTACTAAGGACGTACTTAGTCATTCAGAGATGTCGGAGGGACAAACGGAGGCTTGAGTGGGTAGGCAGGCATTTCCTTAATTTTCAGAATGTTTACAGGAAGAGATATGACGACATCTTGGAATCAATGTCCCATGATAAAGCCCATCAATGCATCCCTGCAATGACGGGCCACTATTGACCGACTGACTTTAACTTATGTGTTATGGATACTGCTCCGATGATATCTTTGTAGGGTTACCCTAAACCCAATTCACTCCCAAAGCAAACACAACAAACATTAACATACCATCACGCACCAAATACTATGTTTTCCAATGCACCACATACGCTATCAGTACCCCGCGTGTACGTTTTACAAGGAAATCCCGAGGTAACATGCCGGGATGTGATCGCTTACGGGTTTTACCAGGAATTCGAGGTAAAGGTTCGGCGCGTGAGTCGTCTACTTGGGTTACCAGGCAATCGAGGGGGTAAGGTGGGCCGTGACGTTCCTTGGTTCTACTCCGGAATCCGAGGTAAAAGGGCGGCTGGTTGACTTGTCCCCCTAACGATATATATAATGACTAGAGGAGAATCGTGATCAAAAGGGCGCGGTACCTAGTTATCACTTTTAACAACACCGGCATTCTTCTCTGAATATGCCCCCCAAATGCTTTTTATGGGCTAAGAAACCAGTGATTATGACCGCCCTCCACCCACCTCCCCATTCATGAAGGAGCCGTGCAAACACCGTAGGCTACCCATGCTCCAAATAACCAATTAATAGTCCGTTTTTCAGCGCTAAAAAATGCTCCAAAAATCTTTCAATACAAACAACAAACGTCTAAACACGGTCAGATCAACCTCTGCATAAGAATCACCTTGTCAGCAGTGTGGCTATGGTCGTGCCACCTTTGATACTCCATTCCATTATTCACATATCATCTTGTAGCACTATTTAGACCCGAAATACCATATTTCCTCTGTGCAGGACACGCAAGATGGTTACATATTGGACCAAAGAACAGTGAATTGATCTTTACTTGGGACTCATGGGGACGGTGGGGCAGGATTGGTCAATGTCGTCGTGGGGGCGTAGGTTAAAGAGAGATCATAATAATTCCACGATGAGAAGATACGCAGTAACAGCGAACGGACTTATCTTGCCGCCCCTGATCTTCGTAAATGTCATCCCAGTTAACTCGGAAACCAGCAGATTTAATGTTCCTAACAAAAATAACCCCGAGATTGTTGCCAATCACGAAACCATATGACGGCCTAATATACGATTGGACTAACCTGGATAACTTACTCCCGCTGAGCAAAGACCCGCAACCCCCTACGACCCCGGGAACCGTTATAGTCGTGGGTGTCGATAAACACTGCCTGGACGACACAAGTTAGGAGACCAGTCCACCTGTGAAAATCAAACACACAAAAACATGCGATAGAATAAAATACGGAGATTCTGTAAAAACCCTTACTGTCTAGGACCATTTCAATGAAAAAGGCACCTCGCGAACACGAATTCGAATTTGGAAGTTGATTTGTCGGGAGAAAGGAAAATCTTCCCCCTGAGACATATACCTCGCAGCAAAGGACTTCGCAGACAACAACAGAATGACTAACTACACCGGGTATAATCAGACCCAGTGGGCTCAAACCTGGGTCGCATGGGTTATGAGGGGCACGAGCTACAGCTACGCCACCACCGTGCTTTCATCAACTCTAGAGGATATTAGCTATTGACACGTGAGACCATAGCAATAGTCCTCTGTAGTTGAAACCTGTATACATGCAAATATCCGGCACACGTTGCCCGTACGCTTTGGATATTCAATCACGTTAAGCATTCCTGTCAACAACGCTCCTTGTTGTATGGCCTTCTTGAAGGGTTGGTCTCCAGTCATACTGGGACTGCAGATCCTGGATTCCTTACCCAATAATCTGGATCTCTCAAGGTATGTTAACCATTCATACTATACCCAGGGACATCACAACTAACACGCTTGACAATAAACCATCGAATAGCAACGACCCGCACGTCCCAGTTTGTTTACACCCGCTAAACCAAAACCAGTAATATCAATGCATTACCGTTTTTCTGGGTGTTACAAGTGAACCTTCTGCCACTGCCCGTCCATTAGAATGCTTTAACACGAACATTCGGTGGACCGAGAAACCATCAGAGATGTTCAATGGATCCTCAGGAACAGAGGATCACAGACCGTCTGTCACAGTCGAGATGGAGATATGAGATCGATCCATCCAAAAACTAGAAGATTTGGGAACAAAGGAAGATCTTCAAACGAGCAGGTACATCTCGGACAGTTCAGGCCATCACAACGTCTACTATGTACACCCCAGCGATCTGTAGTTTTGTTATGTATCTTTCACGTCAGTAGTGAATGTCCTCCCATTCAATTTTGGTAGTTTGGAGGGGTTGTTACACCCGAGGTTGAGGATTGAGCCACGACACACAGTAGTTCGGCTGAACGCATACAGCTGACACCCATGCCGGGCGTACAGGATCACTGATGATGCACGAATGCAGTTACTGCTCTGTCATGATTTGACTGTCCCGTGATTGAAGTCCTCTTTTTTCTCTGTCACAATCCAGATCGTTCAGTCTGTGTCAGAATTAGACTAACCTTCCGTTTCTCATTTGTCAAAGTGTCCTTTACATACGGGCATCGGGTACCGGTCTACTCGCCATGTTCAACTTTGATTCACATTCGGCCTAATACGTGTCCTGCGTATTGTTACCACTACTGGTCAGTGATCACCACCTGTGATAACCTGAAGTAATTCGCTCAGATATGGTTACATGGCTTTACCTCAATCTAGCATTTGGCTAGTGTTTGTACGATAGATCTAAATGACACGATTACTATAAGGAGTTTCTTTGTATTGTCGAAAGCTCCCTACGAGATCTGCTGATACTATTAATATCCCAGTAAATTGTACTTATCCATTGCGGATATTTTCAATCAGCCGGTCTCGTCATTCAGCAACTTCCACTTTCTTTGCGTGAAAGGGCCATTCTGACTCAATGATGTCTGACAAATGTGAGGTAATAGTCCTTCTGCCACTAGCAAGACCAACCTAGTCAACCGTACGGGAACAGAGAAGGTCCGTGTCAGGCACTTTCGGGACGGGGTAGTGGGACATGGCTTCACATGACGCGGTGTTTCACGTACGATTTGTTTTCCAAGTAACTGATCAATAAGGCATCCCGCTTCTACGACAACATGGATGGTTTGCGAGGAGCTTTGAATGTCACACTCATCATGCATTCCCAACTCCTATACCCACCACTCATACATCATCATCATGCTCATCCCCTCCACCATATCAGTAGATGTTTAGTATGGGTCTTTATATGGGAAAAACTGATGGATCATCGATCGCTGCTGGTAAGACAGTTGGCGAACTGTGGGTTCACATCGGCCATTGGAGGGGCCGCGCCACAAGAGCGGTCTTGAAGGCGAGATACGGGAAGTCACGGAAACAATCAAAAATTCATATTACTGTTAAACAGGGATTACGCCATTTAGTTAATGAGATCTGCTGGCGCACGAGCCCATAAGCGTAAAGGTGTCGGGCTGTTGCTCTGCATGTTAGTATGCTGGTCAAGTACTGTCTCACGTGCTTGAGACTGGCTTATGTGGGGGGATGGCTCTGTGTTTAGCCTTGTTTGTTGTGTGTGACGTCTCTGGTTTCGATTGTTGGTTTGGTTGATGTCTGTGGTGCAGACTTGTTTTTGTTAGGTCTCTGTGTGTGACATGGCCTGTTGTGTTGTAGACTTGGTTGTTTGTGTGTGTGATGGTCTGTGGGCTTCCTAGACTGGTCTTGGTTAGTTGTGTGTGGCTGCTTCTGCGTGTTAGGACTTGTTTGTTAGGCTTACCCTTGTAGTGTGTGTGAGGTCTCGTGTGTGTAGTATTGTTAAGTGTGGGTGTCGTGCGGTCTGTCGTTTAGATTGTTGGTTTGTGTTGGCGTCAGGTGTCTAGATTGTTTGTTTGTGTGTGTTTGTCTGTCTTAGACCCTGTTGTTGCGTGGTGAATGTACTGGGGTTAAATTGTTGTATTGTGTGTCGTGTTGGTCTGTGTTTAGATGTTTGTGGTAGTGTGGACTGTCTCTGTGTTAGAAGGGTATTTTTGTGTGTGGTCTGCGTGTTAGACTGGTTTATTGTGGTGCCTATCGTCGGGGGTGATCGTTTGTTGTCGTGGTGAACTGTATCTGGGGTTTCAGACGTGTGTGATTGGGTGTGTGGACAGCTCTGTGTTTACGCATCTGGTGCCTGTGCGTCGTGTTGAGGGTCTGTGTTAGACTTGTGTGTTTGTGTGTGTTGTGGTGATTCGACTTGTGGGTTTGTCCTGGTCCCCCCCCTGTGTACGTAGGTTAGACTTCCGTTGAGTTGGGGTGCAATGTTATTTGCACTCCCATTAGACTGATTTTCTGCTATCTTAAGCTGGTACACTGATTTTCTTTTCATACACAAGGATCACTAGTCATTACTAGAAGATGCCGACTACACCTACCTAGAAAAACACTACTGCACACACAGATATGGTCAAAGTTATCCGCTGTAGTGAAGGTGTACGAGGCGCAA
>WHPX01001210.1:0-235150 GCA_011057435.1 Actinia equina
TCGATAAGTATAAGAAAAGACTTCTGATAGAAGTGTCGGGATCGCGACCCTGTCTTTACACCCACTTCCTGTGTTTTCCCGAACCTGGTTTAGAATGAAGTCAGCCCAAACTACCCAGGCCGTAGAGTTTCGCGATGGGGTATTTGAGGACGTCCTACCCGCATTAAGGAAGACCGGCAAGTATGAGATAGAAAAGCGCTTTGACGGCCCCAACAAGTTGTATTTAAGATCGAAACGAGTTTGCCTGCATAAAAAGGTGGTGGACTACATCCGCAGGTTCTATCCACAATGCTCATAGCGCCAGGCTTAGGAGAATTGCAGGACTTCCGACAGCAAGCGCATAAAGTGCTGGCAGAAAGGATATCAACGCGGTCAACCCGACTTACTGATACTGAATGCACATGTGCGATACCGTGGTTTCTGCGTCGAGCTGAAGACTCCTAAAGGCAAAGGGGTATTATCTGATAGTCAACGTCTACTATTAGAAAGGTATGAGCAGAATGGTCATAAAGTAATTGATCAGCACGACTACGACGATATTTGTAGAAGTATCGCGGAGTATGCACGATGCATTCGCCTACCTTGTGCATATTGTTGCAAGCGCTTTAGGGAATGCGCAGACTCTGGGAACGCACTTAAAGGTATTCCATAGAATATATGGACAAGGATAAATTCAATGAGATAAAGTTCATCCAGACACACTGGAGGGATTTGCAGGTGGGGGAAATCTATGAGATAAAGAATTACGTGGTCTTTGAAGACATTGACCGTCTGCGTTTGGTGTTGAAACATAAAAAAAGAACATATACCCTTTGGGCGCCCGATAGAATAAGGTACGCCATTGAAGGGCAGCAGGTTACCCATGTTATGAGTCATGGTAAGAAGGATGGTAGATGGGAATTTGACGTGGTTAATTGGGAGCCTGAGTCTCCTCTTCACTCTTAAGTATGTTTGTCTTAGGGTCGGCTAAGCACCGATGACCTTCAAAGAATGCACTGCCGCAATGAAGGCAGATGTATTTTTTAGGCGTAGGAATCATGTCTGGTGAGGGTTCGCATGTAATACAGTCCATATATATTACTTTGCAAAGAGTCTCAAATCCTGATCTTATTTTTCTTGTTGTTTGTTAAGTATCATCAACATTTAACAAACAACAATAAATATCAGAACCCTCTTTAGGGGGACCTTGCGATGGAGTAGTAAAGTATGACTTGCGCAAAGAGTTTTAAAATACGATCTTATTTTTATTGTTGT
This sequence comes from Actinia equina, assembly GCA_011057435.1. NCBI lineage: Eukaryota > Metazoa > Cnidaria > Anthozoa > Actiniaria > Actiniidae > Actinia > Actinia equina. The sequence continues at coordinate 1,255 of WHPX01001210.1, forward strand.
TTGTTAAAAGCATTAAATAACATCATTTAACAAATCAACAATAAATATCAGACCCCCTTTTAAGATCTGTCTGCAATATAGTAGTAGAGTAAGGTTTGCGCAAAGAGTCCCAAATCCTGATCTTATTTTTATTGTTGTTTGTTAAGTATCATCAACATTTAACAAAACAACAATAAATATCAGACCCCCTTTTAAAGAGGGTTTGCACAAACCCTATCTTACTATTTTAGGTCCCCTTTCTAACTTCTACGGGCTTTCCTTGCGGCCTCGTTACTGGCATGCCAAGCATCGAAGCGATCTAAGTACTCTTTGAAACCGCCTTGGCCGTCGTAAAGGCACTGCCAAATATGCTGGTCACTTCTTTGACAGCCGCAGCGCTCACAAGTTGCCTCCCAATGGCCTCTGTTTTCCCACCTTACGCCTTCGACGCAGTCAAACTCCGCAAAGCGCTGGTCAATTTTCTTCTTCCGGCGCGTTAACTCCTTTATGGTGTCGATTGGGCAACATCGTGCGGCGACGTCGCCATGTTTCAAACATGCCACGCCCAGCAGATCGTAATTACCACGGCATCTATGTTGGTGCCAAGCGTCGGTAACATCCTCGTCGCAGCGCACGCATATGTTCTTTAAACAAACTCTTTTACTACGGTGGTACTCCAGCGCCTGCGCACTGCTGAACTGTTTATCACAGCCCTCGCAGATGGTGACGTTGTTTACTTCCTTACTGCACACACGTTTTTCAACGTGGTATTGTAATCTTTGTTTGCTGCTGAACTCCCTACCACAATTCTTACACCTCATTATAACATAGTGTTATTTAGGCCTCATATAAGATCCTGCGCAAAGAGTCCTAAATCTCTATCTTATTTTCTTGTTGTTTTGTTAACAAATCAACAATAAATATCAGACCCCTCTTTAAGATCTGTCTGCAGGATTTAACAAATCAACAATAAATATCAGACCCCTTTTACAATGGATATCGCATGAAATCCACAACGGACTCTTTTGCCCACGTTGCCATCGTTATCAGCGCACCAAACCTTTCCGCGCGCTTCAGACCACACATTTCATCATACAATTCCTGCACGCGCGCTTTCAAACGGTCTATCTCCTCTCTTTGCATTTCGATGGTGTTCCTTTTATCTTGCATGTCGCCGGCAATCCTTCTTACTGCTTCCACTGGGTCCATCGTAAATATAATGACCCCAGAACATATTCCCTGCAATGCTCTGATAGTAGGACCCACCGGCTGCGGCAAAACGCAGTTCGTAGTAGAGCAACTCCTCGGACCCTTTAGATACCGTTTCGACTACATAGTGCTATTATGCCCTACCTATGTGAATAACCGCACCTGGACGGGCGTAGGAGTGAAAGATGATGACTTCTTCGTGGATATTTTGGACCCTAATGAGTTATCCAGCCATTTGAAGTTTTGGCATAAACAATTCCCCAAGGATACTCAGACACTCCTCATACTGGATGACATCGCCTGTGGGGACGACGTAAAAAGACGCACATCCGAATTAGTGAAGCTCGCCTTCAGCGGTAGGCATGACAATATCAGCGTTTGGTTGCTCTCGCAGCAGCTGACCAGCGTCTCTAAACCCTTTAGGGAAAACATAGGCTCCCTGGTCGTATTTTATACTCCCAGTCGGAGTGATTTGGAAACCATTCTCTCCGACTACGGTGGCGAGATATCTAAGGAACAGTTACACGAATACATGCGGCATTTAAAAACGCACCAACATTCCAAAATGATCTTCTCTTTGAGGTTTCCCTACACGGTTGGAATCTATGATTCCTAATGTATATGGATATTGAGCAGCTCTTAGACGAAGTCCCCGTAGATGAAAGTAACCTTAAAGAACAACTTAACGTCCTGGTGTCATCGGGAAAATGTAAGGAAATGATAGGCAAGGAGTTAACGCATGAGCAGGTTAACAAGTTGTCAGAAGAGGAGGTTAAGAAGTTCCATAAAAGGTATGAGGCTGCCCTTGCAAGTAAAACCACGAATGCCGTAGCAGACTCCGCTATTAAGCTGGCCACCAAACTTCTGGGACTTGCGCTGCCCATAGACGACGTGGAGGCGCTGCGGAAGGACATAAGTGAGGACTATGTCATATCCCAAGAACTTAAGATAACCTGCGGGTGGTTGTCTTTGAAGTGCGGTAAGTTAATGGCAGTCGCATCTTTGGGACTTCACGTGGCTCAGCATGTCGACTTGAAGGAGGTACTGGTGTCTTGGAAGGACTACAAAAAAGATAAGCAAGTCGAGGAGATCTTTAAGGCAGCACTTGCCGAGGTACCTAGTCAAGTCACACCAAGTGATGCTCAAGTCATCCACGGGACTTAGTCAAGTCGTCATCAAGTACTTAGTCAAGTCATCGTCAAGTCGTCATCAAGTACTTAGTCAAGTCATCGTCAAGTCGTCATCAAGTTGTCATCAAGTTACTTATCAAGTCCTTCAAGTCCTTAGATATAAGATGAGTGACACCGAAACAAAGGCGGAGGAAACCCCTCGAGAGCAAAAGATCACCAAGCCTAAATCTCCGGGCAGAGTCGCTGCAGGGAAGAAGCTCGCGGAAATGAATAGAAAGAACAAAGCCAAAAAAGAAGAGAAGGCGGAGGAAAAAGAAGAGGAATCCTTTTGGAATCCTGGCTACGTTATCGGAGCATTAGGACTCGCTATAGCAGCAGGCAGCCTCTACTTACAATGGCGGGCTGCTAAACCAAAAGTGGAATTCAAGGCCGTGCACGTAACGCAGGAGCCTAAGAGAAGTAAGATACCCGAGATGGAATAAAACCTCCTGTCCTTGTAATATAATGTCGTTTATGAAAACCGTCGAAGATGCAGCTATTATTACTTCTATTGTCGCAGGCATTGGTTGGGTAGGTAAGAAAGTGCTCAAAGAAGACTTTACTGAAGACCCAAGCAAGAGCATTACGGGCTTTGCTAAGATGACTGCTGCAGTAGCAGGTAGCATTGCCCTTAAGGACTACCTACAGAAGGAAAAGTACCTGCCTAGGCCGTGAGGCCCTTATATATGGCAAGCGTATTGGTAGGTGGTGTCATTGCAGCGTTAGCATTCACTGGAGCTAATTATGGTGGTCAATATTTGGATAGATTAGTTAGAGGCAACAAAGGCGATGCTGAAAGGAAAAGGCATGACTTAGCCCTGGAGAAATATCAAAGGGACGTGGCGGCTTGGAATGAAAAAAGACAAGCTTACAGGGATTGGTTGGACAAGAACTACCAAGACAAAATGCAGGCGGACAAGAACTTCGAAAATACGGACTACGCCTTTAAACTTTATGCACAGACGCACCCCGACTTTAGGATTAGCAAGCCTCAATTTAAGAATTACTACCAGCCGTCGAAGAAACAAAAAGACAATGAGTTGGTCTTTGTAGGAGTTGCAGGGCTGGCAGGAGGTGCCGCCTTGGCGTATTTAGTTTGAGTGACGCGAAGCATGAGCGTCTAATATATAATGATCGTCTTTTTGGAAAGCGATAAGAATAACTTTACTACTTATCTGAATCCTCCCATCAGAGCCCATACGGTTCGGCTGGTCAGTTGCTCTTTGTACAATTCTTGGTATAATTTGATCGATGGTATGGTCACTGAGGAAAAGAAGCCTAACAGTTACCAAGGCGTAATGCTCCCAGATGGGCATTACACCCCTATAACGCTGGCTAAGGAGCTAGCCAAGCGCGGTTATACTCTCACCACAGGATTGCCGCATGAAATGACTATCAAGCATGGTATGTCAAGCTTCTCATCAACCATGCTTAAGGGTTCTCCATTGGGATCCTTACTAGGTATCACAGGTAAGACGATTACCACCACGGCCATACCTGTGAATTGGAAAGTCGCATCCTCTTATGAAGTCTATTGTGATTTGGTCTGCAGTTACAGCAACGGAAATCCCTCCCATCTGATGTCCAAGTTTTCACCTAAAGGTAATCCATTTGACCTGGTAGAATATACACCCATTTCTTTGAACTATGACTTGCCTTGTGATTTGGTAGAAAGCATAAACATCACCATTAAAGTGGACGGAAAGACGGTGGACTTCAACGGACGTAAGATCAATCTTGTTCTGGAATTCATATAATGGGTCGAACTGAGGACAAACTCAAAAGGATTTACTATGGGCCCGAACGCTATTGGAGAGGAGTGGCGGCTATCAAGAAACTCGCTACCGCAGCCAGGGTATCAGAAGAAACGGCTAAGAATTGGTTAAAGAAACAGACTATCTGGCAGGTTTATCTTCCCGTGCCTAAGTACATTCCCAGACCCAGCTTTACCGTAAATACCCCTAATGAAGTTCATCAGGCGGATTTGCTTTTCTTACCGCACGACACGGTGAGAAGGAAGACCTATAGATACGCTTTGACCGTGGTTGATATCGCAAGCAGATACAAGGACGCCGAACCCATAACCAGCAAGGATTCTGGGGAAGTCGCAGAAGCCCTAAGTAGGATTTATAAGCGCGTTTTGAAATGGCCTAAGCTGCTGCAAGTGGATGCGGGAACGGAGTTCATGGGCGTGGTTACCAAGACCTTGAAAGACCACGACACCAAAATTAGGAGAGCCGAAGCAGAGTACCACAGAGGTCAGAGCATTGTCGAAAGATTCAATAAAACTTTGGCTGAGCGTCTATTTGGATACCAATATTGGAAAGAGTTGGAAGATCCCTCTAAGCGAAACAAGGAATGGACACAGCGGCTTCCCCAGGTCATTGTGGCTTTGAACAACGAGGCAGCCAGGGCTACGGGAATGAAACCCAAGGAGGCCATAAAAAAGAAAGACGTGGAACACAAGTCCTACGTCAGAAGTTCAAGGGCAGTCGGACTAAAGGAAAAAAAGCTCCCCCGCAACATAGTGGTCAGGTACCTCTATCAGCCGGGGGAACTCGAAGGTGGCAGTAAGAGAGCCACGGATCCTAACTGGTCTCTGAAAACGTATGAGATTTCGAAGTCCGTCACCAAGGAAGGGCAACCCGTGTTGTATTACCTAAATGGCCCAAGTCGTGGATTTGTTAAGGAAGAGCTGCTCATAGTTCCTAAAGATTCAAAGTAGTGCTAGCTGCCCTTCAAAGTAGTGCAGCACCGCGCGCCCGATTGCACTCTAGGCATGTCAGTCTTATGTTGCCTCTGCAATGCCCGCGTTTGTTATTTATGCGATCCACGGAGAACTGCTGATCGTCATTCGCATCGAAGCTCCATAGTAGCGGTATGTTACATTTGGCACACCGCGCACCTTTCTTATAGACGTCGTCCACGCATAGGTCGAACGTCATATTTTTTTCTTTGTCGTGGCGCTTGTAGCGAAGGAGTTTCTTAGCGATGTTCTCCTCTGCTACTTCTTCCGGGGTCTCATCGTACCGCAGTTGTGGACCTAAGGCTCTTTTTAATTGTTTGGCATACTCCACACGACTTACGGCGGTGTATATCAAATTGCTCCAACACAGCCGCTGGTCTATGATCCATAAGGTTTCTGTTATGGTAATCCCCTGCGCGCTGTGGACTGTCATACAGTAACCCAAACGCCAGTCTGGATGGGAGGTAATTCTTTCCACCATTTTCATAGGCACCCAAACCTTATCGTGCGTTACTGCATTTGGAAGCTTGGTCTTAGTTCCTGGCACCCAGACGTCTCTTTTCTGCATTCGGGTGTCGTGGGGTTTGTAACAAATGGGCACCAGATGCCCAGGGAAGCGCTCCTGGTGTATGCGGAGTAGGTCTTTCTGTATGCGGGACTGCGCTGCGCGTTTGCTGCTCAGCACCAAATCCTCTGGATGCCAGCTGTATAGGAAGTCCTCGTAGGATTTCGCTCGTATTCTCTTACGTAATGTTTTGCATTGCTGGGCGTCACTGAGGCCCCGCAGTTCTGCCTTTAATTTCCTCACTTGATCCTTGCTGCGGTAGTCGGTGTTAATTTCTTCGCAGTAACTGGTCATTTCTTTTAACCATTCGTGGGGCATCTCTCCGGCTATTGGAGGCGGTTGACATGGATCCCCGGCAAATATCACTTGGCACTTTCCGCGGAGGAATTCTACAAACTCCTGTAAGATTTCTAATGGCACGGTGCAAATCTCATCCCAAAGGATCACCGAAGGTATGTCATGAATGGCTTCTGGTACCCACTTTTGACCATTCCAGCGAAAGAAGCTGTGGTAGGTCTGTGCGTCGTAACCCATCTCCGTTAATTCCCTTTCTAAACGATGCGTTGGTGTCAACACCTTTATCTTTGGAAAGAGCTTTAAGACGCGCGTAGTCTTACCACTGCCTCCGGTGCCGTAAAGATAAGAGAGACGTTGGTAGGATATGGGGTCTGCAACCGATGGCAATGGATCTTTCGTGGGCGTAACGGAACCTGAAAGATGTTCGCCGCGATATTCTACGCGTTCTCTCCAAGACTTTATTTCTTCGTCTTTGACGCGCCATTGACCGCTTTCTGCGAGCTCATCTTCGGTGTAGAATTCTCGCATCTTCTCCAACACCTCTGGCTTTACATACAAGGAATCCGTAGCTACGCGCGGGATGTCCTCTTTGTCGAACCGTAAGAGCATCGCAAGGAGGTTAATGTGCGCATATGCGAGCATACTGGCACGCAGGTGATAATATTGCGGCCTGTGGTCTTGGTAATAACACAGCGCATTCCATTTCTGTTCTTTCTGGCCTTCTATGAAATAGTCCCACTTTTCCACAGACACCATCGTTCCTTTTTCGTGGGCGCGTTCGATAAGGAAACTTAGCTCTCCTTCGTCCGTTATCAAGCGCCGCTGCATATGTTTCTCACCTTCTTTTGCGCCTTGTGTGAACTTTCCTATGATTATCCTTGCTGTGGGGTTATGCTCCGGTAACCATTTTGTGAATGAGGAGTGACACAATATGGCTTCATGTGCAGTGTATCTTAGCAATCGACGCTCTTCGAGGAATTTGAGGAGCGGTATGGGAATCCATTCCTTTTCCTGTAAATGCTTCCCATACCACGCGTAAATTATGGGGTGTAAGCCCTTTGCTAACTTCCAAGACGTTAATCGTACGAATCCAGTTGCCGGGGCGTCGTAGTGACCGTCTAACGAAACGCGGAAGAATTGGGAGTCTGGATGTCCATAACGGTCGTAATATTCCTTACAATCCCCTAGACCTTTAAAACTTGCAGGGTAACAGTGTTTCATATCCAGCGACACATACTCATCTTTGTCGTACTCCATGTTCCACAGGCCTCCGTGACCGTGTTCTACGCATGCTTTGGCTATGTCTCCGAAGTCCTTTGGGGTGGATTTCCATCCATTTCTCTTCTTTGCGGCCAGAAAGTCCAAACTGCGACTGCTAAGGACCTCATCTGAGAAGTCCTCGCCGAGGGATTCACAGGCGCTCTGGATGCGCTTATGTTCAATCTCCGGACGGTATAAAGTACCATCTTGCGTCATAAACTGACTTCCTTCTGAATCCATCAACCAAATGGAGTTCTCGTGGATCAATTCTGCCAACGGAGAAGACTTATAGACTTTCGTTTCTTTCTTTCTTGGGAACCTAAGTTCTCGCCAGGCGTGTCCATTATGCTGGTAAATGATTATAGGTGCACCTTTGCCGGCATATTTATCCGTTCCAGGATAGATATCACCGTCTGTAATATCTTTCACATGGATTCGCCTTCCTAAGGCTGTTTCCAACTTCTTGATGTTTTTAATGGTCCCTCCGGTCCTATTAGTATCTTTTTCCCATTTTCTGATGGCTTCTCTTCTCTTTACTGTGAGATTACCTCTGCGGGAGGAATCTTCAAAGAACTCTCTTACCAACTTACCGACGCAGTTACCAGGATGTCGCATTGGTTTCAACTTCTTGACGTCAGGCTTTTTGATCTCATACGCGCCGTAAATAACCACGGTGACCGGGTAAGCAACTTCGTAGAACAGCATGTCTATTCCTTCAAGTGCTCCAGGTCTGGTATTCTTATTCAGAACGAACAAGCTTTGCTTACCAGACGCCCGTATTGGATTGCGGCCCTTTTCTATCATCCACTCGCCGTCTAAGTACTTTATAAACGTCAACTCCAAACGGTAATCACCTTCGGGCATCAAATCGATTATCCTTTCTGCTCTTTCTGCTGTCATAGTCTCATCTGTATCTCCCTCCATAAATGTTGTGAAGGCGAAGTCGGCGTCCAGGCGATCCAACACCTGAGTTCTGAGCTTACGCACAGTTTTGTTTTGAATGCTTGTGATGGCGTCCATCTATATCCAAGGAATATCTTAACCTCCGTTTGCGGTACCCAAACACAGCAGCAGTAAGGACACTTATTGCCGATGCCGGCGGATCGCAGTTGAACCCCTGTAGGGCATTTAACCTACCTCCAAAACCCCAGGGGGGGCTGGTGTTTTTCAATATGTGATTTTTAGCAATGCCGGCGTTTGTCAACTCCGCCTTACTGCTGCTACATACACATATTTTGGACTGCATTTTGGATTATGGTCCAGTATACTCTTTCTGGCTCTTCAGCTTTGAAAGGTATAATGGTATCCTGGGGGAGTATGGTACCAATCAGAAATCAGTAGAAATTCAACTGATGAGGAGGTTTACTTCTGATCAATTCTTAAGAGATATTCCATTCCCCAGTGCATTTCAAGAGAACTTTAAACCAATTTTTGAAAGACTTTTGAGAAAACAAGCTGGAACTCTAATGGAAAATGCATGTGACACATCAACAGCAGAAAGTGAACATGTAGGTGCTATAGCCACGAGTCTTCTTTCCATTGGACCACTCAAAAAGGAGTTTGGGCCTGTGATGGTAACTTATTTAACTGTACGATGGCCTATTCTAGAGATTGCCTGGACCCTGAATTTTTACCCTTTTTAAAGGAGGTTTATAACAATTTGTTCGATGAAGTTGATGAATCATCTGTGACAAGCCAGTTTGAAAGATACTCTTCATGTTCATTTAATGCTGAGAAGTTAGGATCAAATGACTCAATTGGCCAAAGATCATCATTTATATTGGCAAGATGGTGTAAGCTTGGTGGCAAAATTGACAGAAGTGGTGTTCACTTAAGGCCAGGAATAATCAGATACTTTCTCAAGCAAAATGTCAAAATAGGAGGACAGTATGTATCTTGTGTTTTTGCTGTAGTCCACTGGTTTCAGGAACACCCTGCAAAAAGGGATCTTGGGCCACCTGTTGAAGTTTGGTGCAGAGATTTGTTTGAGATGGATGGTCCAGCAAATTTCATTCCTGTCCAAAGAATCCATCAAAAGTTTGTGCCTGCAGTTGATACTTTGAAGGGTGAAAAGGTCATGGTTGTCTGTCCTTTGGCTCAGAAAATCCAAGTGTAGTAGGTAATTGATTCGTTAGTCGTTCACGTTTTACTTTATCTAAGAACTAAGAACTTAGTCATCTTTAACTATTTAGTATATTATTATATTATAATATAATACATATATATTTGAAATAGCTGTATATTTTCTTTGTACATACTGCACTCAATAAGGCCTAGTGAGTACAAAAACAAAATTACAAAATTGACTGTGGTATGGGATATTCCATGGATGGTATACCACTTGAAGCCATAGAAAATAATACAATAAACACATGGGATATTCCATGGTATACCACTTGAAACCAAGTAATTAATTCAACAATATTTTAATGGCAAGAAAATCCTATGTTAAGCTTACTCTTTTATTTTTTTCATTTTCTTTATTTTTTGTTTGTTTTTTCTTTTGTTTTTGGTGTTAGAGAAATTTTTGAGACAGCTGTTTTACATAAAAACAGTGCATAAAGGTCCCCTTGAATGTTTACTGAACTATTAAGGTTGAATGTTTGCTATTTTGTTGTTATCGTTGAATGGGTTTCCTGTGGTAATAGCGATGCGCATTGCTTTGTGGGATTCGGTTTTTCGAAGACATGCATCCATGTGCTATGGACCTCTAGTTTAAAGGATTAAGGTTTATTGGTCGCACTTAAGTTCTTCATTAAGGTGAGTATGTGTATTTTAATAATAGTAATAATATTACTATTTATAATGCCCACATGATCCTCAATTTAAAACTATTGCCGTTTAAAAAAAATTGATCGCGAAATTTTTGTGAGTGCATTGTGTACTAAGCTAAAATCATATAAATGAGAACAAGAGTAACTGACGTTTCGGACGTTAGTCCTTCGTCGGAGTCAATGACTCCGACGAAGGACTAACGTCCGAAACGTCAGTTACTCTTGTTCCCATTACGGTGAAAAGATTATACTACCACGACACCTTTGTTTTAACTTTTATATCACCGACGTAGTCTAAACTAGTTCTAATACTAGTCGTCATCTAAAATCATATAAGCTTACCACGCCAATCTCGTTCGATGCCCATTTCTTTTAAAAGGAATTAACGATGGGAAAGCACAATAAAACAAGTCGAATGGCTTATATCAAGAGGTCAAAGCAGAAAAAGAAGGCAAAGAAAAGTAAAACCTGTGGACAAGGGAAAGGCAATCACTGGCATGTGTCCAATGAAGTTCGTTTAGATGTTGAAAATACCAGTACTGCATCAACTCCTGCTATTATTACTACTGAAGTTAATTTTCAAGTTGAGAATCAGAGATTGAATACAAGTACTGCATCAACAATTAATACTAGTACTTCTGACTACGAAAAAGATCCCTTATATCTTCAGATGGTAAAATATTTTAAATACAGACAAAAACTAAGAAAGATTGAAAAGACCGACTACAGTTTGTTTTTTCGAACTAAATGTCTTTATTAAAAAGCTTCCCCCTTTGTTGCTAGTCAAAATAGTGTTATTTGTTTGCTTTGGTATAAATGTTTAACTGTTTTGGCAAAAAAAAGTCTTTTTGGTTTAAATAAGGGACCGTTCATTTTTTAACAGCAAGAGCCCATACAAGAAAAACTAGCTCTATATTACAGCCTGAGAATAGAGATTAGTTGAGATATTTGAGCCTGGAGGACAATAACAGTGACGTTTCCTAGTTGCCCCCCAGCCTCATATTAGAAAAAGATATGCAGAGAAAATTGACAAATATTTATGTTGGTGACTGATATGTACAGGATAAAGAGATTTTTGATTCATTTACAATCCGATATACAAGATACTTAAAAATATATATTAATATCATATAAATAAAGAAAAAGCAGAATAGAACTCTAGTTGAGATAAATCTTATATTGTACACTAGAAATACTTATAATCTCTGATTTGAAAGATAGTGATCTTTTAATTTTCTTTTAAAGGAAAATGTTTTTAAGTTTTTAATATGCATTGGCAGTGTTTTCCAAAGAACAACAGCACTAAATGATACAGTTTGCTATCCTATATTTGTTGTCATTTTTGGTTTATATATGTTTTGGTTACATGTATATCTGGTGTTGTATGAATGCAAGGAGATTACTGGTATTCTGGAACAGAAAGAGTGACGTCATGTATGTGAAAGATCTTTATGCTGTGAGATTACTGGTATTCTGGAACAGAAAGAGTGACGTCATGTATGTGAAAGATCTTTATGCTGTGAGATTACTTGTATTCTGGAACAGAAAGAGTGACGTCGTGTATGTGAAAGATCTTTATGCTGTGAGATTACTGGTATTCTGGAACAGAAAGAGTGACGTCATGTATGTGAAAGATCTTTATGCTGTGAGATTACTTGTATTCTGGAACAGAAAGAGTGACGTCATGTATGTGAAAGATCTTTATGCTGTGAGATTACTTGTATTCTGGAACAGAAAGAGTGACGTCATGTATGTGAAAGATCTTTATGCTGTGAGATTACTGGTATTCTGGAACAGAAAGAGTGACGTCATGTATGTGAAAGATCTTTATGCTGTGAGATTACTTGTATTCTGGAACAGAAAGAGTGACGTCATGTATGTGAAAGATCTTTATGCTGTGAGATTACTGGTATTCTGGAACAGAAAGAGTGACGTCATGTATGTGAAAGATCTTTATGCTGTGAGATTACTGGTATTCTGGAACAGAAAGAGTGACGTCATGTATGTGAAAGATCTTTATGCTGTGAGATTACTTGTATTCTGGAACAGAAAGAGTGACGTCATGTATGTGGCATATCGAATCCTATCTGAAACCCAGTATTTGTTATAGGGATAAAATATGTGTCAAATTTAATGCAAATACCAATGATGCTACACTTTTACTCACATTTGATTGGGACACAAATATTTAAATTTGGACCAAATTTGCTTTCGTGGCAAATGTTTTGTAAAACCCAGCATTTGTTATAGGGATAAAATATTTGTCAAATCTGATGCAAATACCAATGATGCTACACTTTTACTCACATTTGATTGGGACACAAACATTTAAATTTGGACCAAATTTACTTTAGTGGCAAATGTTTTGTAAAACCCAGTATTTGTTATAGAAATAAAATGTTTGTCAAATCTGATGCAAATACCAATGATGCTACACTTTTACTCACATTTGATTGGGACACAAATATTTAAATTTGGACCAAATTTGCTTTCGTGGCAAATGTTTTGTAAAACCCAGTATTTGTTATAGGGATAAAATATTTGTCAAATCTGATGCAAATACCAAGAATGCTACACTTTTACTCACAATTGATTGGGACACAAACATTTAAATTTGGACCAAATTTGCTTTCGTGGCAAATGTTTTGTAAAACCCAGCATTTGTTATAGAAATAAAATGTTTGTCAAATCTGATGCAAATACCAATTATGCTACACTTTTACTCACATTTGATTGGGACACAAACATTTAAATTTGGACCAAATTTGCTTTCGTGGCAAATGTTTTGTAAAACCCAGCATTTGTTATAGGGATAAAATATTTGTCAAATCTGATGCAAATACCAATGATGCTACACTTTTACTCACATTTGATTGGGACACAAACATTTAAATTTGGACCAAATTTGCTTTCGTGGCAAATGTTTTGTAAAACCCAGTATTTGTTATAGAAATAAAATGTTTGTCAAATCTGATGCAAATACCAATTATGCTACACTTTTACTCACATTTGATTGGGACACAAATATTTAAATTTGGACCAAATTTGCTTTCGTGGCAAATGTTTTGTAAAACCCAGTATTTGTTATAGAAATAAAATGTTTGTCAAATCTGATGCAAATACCAAGAATGCTACACTTTTACTCACATTTGATTGGGATAAAAAAATTACATTTGGACCAAATTTGCTTTCGTGGCAAATGTTTTGTAAAACCCAGTATTTGTTATAGAAATAAAATGTTTGTCAAATCTGATGCAAATACCAATTATGCTACACTTTTACTCACATTTGATTGGGACACAAACATTTAAATTTGGACCAAATTTGCTTTCGTGGCAAATGTTTTGTAAAACCCAGCATTTGTTATAGGGATAAAATATTTGTCAAATCTGATGCAAATACCAATGATGCTACACTTTTACTCACATTTGATTGGGACACAAACATTTAAATTTGGACCAAATTTGCTTTCGTGGCAAATGTTTTGTAAAACCCAGTATTTGTTATAGAAATAAAATGTTTGTCAAATCTGATGCAAATACCAATGATGCTACACTTTTACTCACATTTGATTGGGACACAAATATTTAAATTTGGACCAAATTTGCTTTCGTGGCAAATGTTTTGTAAAACCCAGTATTTGTTATAGAAATAAAATGTTTGTCAAATCTGATGCAAATACCAAGAATGCTACACTTTTACTCACATTTGATTGGGATAAAAAAATTACATTTGGACCAAATTTGGCTTGGAAACAAATTTGTGTCAATTTTAGTATAACAAATTTGCACAACATTTGCTCAGGTACGCAAATCCATTTTTCTATGCAGTGCAAATTGTTTGATCTCTCAATACTTTTTTTATTTTTATATTTTGTTTATGAAATATGTTTTGTAGAGTTGATTGTACTTACTATTTGCTTTTTTTATTTGCTTTTTTATCTGCTTTAGACCATGGAATTGTTACCTCTAATCGGTGGGGTAATTTACCAGAGTCAGCTGCAAATTAAAGTTGCCATAAAATATTTAAATAAATCGTAGAATAGTGAAATGATAATAAAAAATGAATTAATTAACCCCGCTTCTGATCTTTCTTGATTTAAAGTCCGTCTGAATCCGTCGGATCGAAAATCTAATTTATGCAAAATGGGGTAGTCGCGGTTAGGGTTAGGGTTAGTTGGTTGTTAGGGTTAATTGGTTGTGTGTACGCGTGCGTTGTTGTGCGGTTGCTGCTGGTGTGCGGCGTTTCTGCGCATGCGCTTATGTCGCGCCCCCCCCGAGACGAAAATCTCTCCCCCCCATTTTGCATAAATTAGATTATTCGACGGACGGATGCCGATTCCTTTTAATCAAGAAAGATCAGAAGCGGGATTAATGTATTCATTTTTTATTAACATTGAAATCCACATTGAATACATTGGAACATGCCTGACTTTGTGTCGTATGCTAATTGCTTATGATTACAATCGTCGTTATCAGAAATTACATGAATTTCTGGCATCATTTCTATTATTTCTAGTTCGTCACTATCTGACGATATTTCGATTGTTTTTCTTCTTTTGGGTAGGGGTTGGGCATCTTGCCAAGCTTCTTCGCTATCACATATCATTCAATGGACTGGTGTTCTGGACGAGTTTTTCTTTTGTATGGTATCTTTGGTTTTGTTCGTCGTTGTTTGTTGTGAACAAATAGGATTGTTTGTATTTATTAACAGGGACTGGGGAGTAGTAGTGGTAGATGTGTTGTTGTTTGTATCCTGTAAAGGAAAAAAAACATATTCATCTATTGAATCTTGAGTATAACTTGGACTGATTGGTATGTAATTGTCGCTGTCGTTTCCTTCGATGGCTGGAACTTGGTAGCGTAAAGGAACATCGATCTCGAAATCGATAGAAGAATCAGTTCCACTACTCGTGGTAGGACTCCTTTCTCTTTCAATGCAGTCTAAGTAGAACTTCCATGCCTTAGGGTGGATTTTTCTCTTGTATTCGGTTAGCCATGGCTGCTTCGCCAACCCCTTCCAGATAACGCATCTGCATTCGTATACTGGACTTTGGCCAACGTATACCCATGGCATGGTATTGCACGTTATTATCAGCGGTGTTCTTGGCATTCTTCGTTGTGGTTTGTTTTTGACATTGACCATACAAGGACACCCAGACATGATCTGTTTATATTCTTCCGTTTGGGTGCCGACGATGATAGCTTCTTCGTTTAAGTTGACTCTGGACTGTGTTGCGTCTTGCCACGTGAAGCCTATGCTCGCGCTATTCGTAATAATAGAGGTCTTGCGAAAAGCATCTGTAATGGACAGGGCAACCATGGTCTTTCCCGAGTTAGGTTCCCCATGGAACACGGCAGTATTCTTTTTAGGCCATTCTTTATCGATGATTGCTTTTATGCTTGTGGTTACATCCCAGATATCTAGTCCTTGTGACGTCATCCAAGTATATAGGAACTTTTGACTCTTGCTTACTGAATGGTAGGCTTTTTTGTCTAATGGCTGTAGACGTCGCAAACTTTCAGACCAACTCCAAGACAGGCTTTCAGCGTCTACCATATCTCTACACACTTCGATGGCTTCAGCATAGATCTTCAATCCTTGACCAATGTAGTTATTGAATACGAAAGCCCACTTGTCGCCTCCTTCGTTTAATGCCCACTGCTTGAACGTGTTACCATCGAGAGCACGAGATTCTCTGTACAATTCGATTAATCTTTTCATACACTGAGCTTTCTTTCCAGCCTTAAGTAATGTACTTGGGATTTCGTCTGGAACCGGATGTTCGTCGGCTGTATCAGTGATGTTTTCGTTATGCGTACCTGATGATCTTGGTTCTCTGGCTGCCTCTATCAGCGCATCAAAGTGATCCTTGTATTCTGGCTTGGTTCGTGCCCAATCTTTAAAGATGGGACCACGTACGATCATGTGGTAGTGGTCTCCATGGACATAACAGTTGGGGTCAGCGGCATGTCGTACTATCATATAATCTCCAATAGCTTCTTCGCGGAGAATAGAGGCGTAGTTACAGGCTTGAAATACGAAACTATAGTAGCGGTGGTGGTTTGGCACTTCAGCATTTTCTTCACTGTCATGTATTCCAGACGAAGTTTCACTTGAATGTCTTGACGATGCCATTATCTATAAAGAATAATACAAAGATGTTATAAACACGATTTAGTATATGATTCTTAAACTCGTGCCTATAAATCGAAATATTTCTTCCGTGTGGGACCCTAATTAGCATATCCCACATGGTTAAACCATTCTACGTTAAAGACCCGATTTTCATATTTTGTACTCCCACAAATGTTGATAACCTTAACATTTATATTTATGGTCATTTTGAATGCCGCCTGTTCCAAGGAACAAACCAAGAAAGAACAAATTCGACGATTTACACGATCAAGCCTTCGCAACATTGGGTGAATACGTTGGAAATTATTTCGGTTATCCAAAAGTAGGATATTACGCTGGTTTATCTATTGGCAAGTTCAATAGTAATTGGGAATCCTTTTCCCCCTGGGAAGGAGAAGAAGACGCCCCCGAACTACCTCCAAGTAAAAAACGAAAACTACAAGATACTCCAGTACAACAGGTTGTAACAGAAGAACAGAGTCCACCAATCGCCATGGGTGATGTAGATATGGAAAGATCAGAACCCGGAGGAAGTGGTGACGGCGAAGGATGGGATAAACAACAAATACAACTTGGAAATCATGGATTTAAAACCATCAAGAGTGTATATTCCAAAATACTTTACCAACACTTACCAAATGCAAATCGTGCTCTAACAAACAAAATGGAACCCACGTTTACTGTCGGAACGTCAACAAAAGAACATTTCAAGTATTGCGATACTCATTGGTTTCCTCTACCATTAGACTGTCTTTGCATGTACATGGATAAATATCAACTCGATAAAATGGCACATCATTGCTGTGCGTGGAAGATAGTAGGAGGACAAGTTACATTGACGGATTTTACAGTCTTGAATGATAAAGTCACAACAGTAGGAGGTGCAGCTGAGTTCCTAACAGTGCCAAATAATCAACCGTATTTAATGGTAGCAGAAGATCTGGAACATCGTATGCCGTATTACAAGAGTTCGCCAACTAACGAAAATGGTACAAAACCATTATGTAGCACAAGAGTGAACAGTGAATTGAAACCTGCTAAATTCGTAGTAAATCGACCAGGATCATGGGATAATACAGAGTACAAAAAACTTATGGAACCTCTATCAAGACCTGACGTCAAAGTATTTACGTTTCACTGTTCTGAACCATCATACAGTATTGGATGGAATTATAATATGAAATGGCAATTAATTACACCAGAGGCCTCGTCACATCCTTACGTAATGCCATTAAATCCACGAGATCCAATGGAAGATCCCGAAATGGAACTCCTGAGAGACAACGCAGAATGGCCAGGATACTGGGCAGGAAAATCAAAATGGGAAGATCTTATACTTAATACATATCCTACAGCTAATACTGGACTAAGCAAAAGGGCGCATGGCGTTAATACAGATATCTTTACTAAAACAGATACCAATGTTAATACAATGATGAATCGTAATCTTGGTAGAGGAGGATTCAAAATGTGTAATCATTTACCTCGAGTACTTTTCAGAGCAGCGCCGTATCAAGACGTCAGTAATAACATGCATCCAATTACATACTCGTGGATGGCAAAATACACCCTATTCGTTGAATATTTACAAACACCAGATCATTGGCCAAGTACCGAGACAATGAAATACATTCCAGCTCAACTAGAAGCATGGACAAACGTAACAGAATCCACTCCAATCGATAAAAAAAGACCTTTACACCCAAATAAAAAGAAACCTGATCACAAAGGACCACCACCCAAAAAACCCAAAATAAACCCAAATGAAATACCAGAAGATAATTGGTCAGATACCATACGAACAGATACAGATACTAGCGGTGACGTAGTAACTCACTCTTCACATGAACATAATCAAGGAAGACAAATCGAACAAGGAGAAAAGGATCCCGCAAGATATAAATTTGATCCAAGTATGCCATGGAATGGTATTAACACTAGAGAATATAATGGACCACCAGTTGGACCACATGATCCAGAAAGAATAAGACTATTAGGTTATCCTACAAAATATTGGGGATATAAAACATTAGAAAAAGAAAAACAAGATCTCGTAGATAATATAATTGATGATCCTTTAGAAATACCAGATGTAGCACTAGAAGAAGATAATTATGGAACAAATAGAATTAATAAAAAATGAATACATTAATCCCGCTTCTGATCTTTCTTGATTAAAAGGAATCCGTCGGATCGAAAATCTAATTTATGCAAAATGGGGTAGTCGCGGTTAGGGTTAGGGTTAGTTGGTTGTTAGGGTTAATTGGTTGTGTGTACGCGCGCGTTGTTGTGCGGTTGCTGCTGGTGTGCGGCGTTTCTGCGCATGCGCTTATTTTGCGCCCCCCCCCGAGACGAAAATCTCTCCCCCCCATTTTGCATAAATTAGATTTTCGATCCGACGGATTCAGACGGACTTTAATCAAGAAAGATCAGAAGCGGGGTTAATTAATTCATTTTTTATTAACATTTGAATCCACATTGGATACATTGGAACATACCCGACTCTGTGTATGTTAACTGTTTGTGATTACAGTCATCGTGATCAGAAATGACATGTATTTCAGGAGGCATTTCAACGATTTCTAATTCGTCACTATCTGACGATATTTCAATTACTTTTCTTTTTTTGGGTGGGGGTTGGGCATTTTGCCACACCTCTTCTTCATCATCTGTATCATTGAGGAAATTGTTGTTCTGTGACAAGTTTTTCTTCTGTGCAGTATCTTTGGTTTTGTTCGTTGTTGTCGGTTCTGAATAAGTAGGACTGTTTATATTTATTGATTGGAACTGGGGAATAGTAATGGTAGATGTGTTGTTGTGTGGCATGTCCTGTGAAGGGAAAAAACACTATCATCACGATCAATAGAATCGGGACTGTAACTTGGACTTATTGGTATGTAAGGACGATCTTCGCTTTCACTTTCTTGATTTACTGGAACTTGATAACGTGGAGGAATGTCGATCTCGAAGTCAGTAGAGGAATCGGTTCCTGTACTTGTGGTGGAGGTTCTTTCTCTTTCAATACAATCTAGATAAAACTTCCATGCTTTGGGATGGATTTTACTCTTGTATTCTGTTAACCATGGTTGCTTTGCTAATCCTTTCCAGATGACACATCTACACTCGTACACTGGATTCTGACCGACGTACACCCATGGCATAGTGTTACACGTTATTAGTAACGGTGTCCTTGGCATTCTGCGTTGGGGTTTGTTTTTCACATTTACCATACAGGGACATCCAGACATGATCTGCTTGTACTCTTCTGTTTGCATACCGACTATGATGGCCTCTTCGTTTAAATTGACTCTAGATTGTGTGGCATCTTGCCAGGTGAAGCCTACGCTTGCACTGTTTGTAATGATAGACGTCTTACGAAAAGCATCTGTAATGGATAGTGCTATCATGGTTTTGCCCGAATTTGGTTCTCCATGGAAATACGGCTGTATTCTTCTTGGGTCATTCTTTGTCAAGGATCGCTTTGATGCTAGTGGTCACATCCCAAACATCTAAACCTTGTGAAGTCATCCACTTATATAGGAACTTCTGGCTTTTGCTGACCGAGTGGTACACTTTCTTGTCTAATGGCTGAAGTCGTCGTAAGCTCTCCGACCAACTCCAGGACAAGCTTTCGGCGTCGACTATGTCTCTGCACACTTCTATGGCTTCGGCGAATGTTTTTAACCCTTGCCCAATATAATTATTGAAGACGAACGCCCACTTATCGCCACCTTCGTTCAATACCCACTGCTTGAAGGTACTCCCATCGAGAGCACGGGATTCTCTGTAGAGTTCTATGAGTCTACTCATACACTGTGCTTTCTTTCCAGCTTTAAGTAACGTAGTAGGAATTTGAACTGAAACCGGATGTTCATCGGCTGTATCAGTAACGATATTATCGGCATTACCTGATGGCGGTTGTGGTCTTGGTTCTCTGGCTGCCTCTATTAACGCATCAAAGTGATCTGTGTATTCTACGAGCAATCGAGGCGGGCGAGGGAGATAGCGAATTAAATCCACTACGTCACGGTATACTGTAATGACGTTGGGCCTTGTGCAGTGATAGTGCAGTATCTTGTAGATCTTGGATTCGGAGCCATTTTGAGTTGGCCTTGTACGAGCCCAGTCTTTAAAAATGGGACCACGTACTATTAAATGGTAATGGTCGCCATGAACATAGCACTGGGGATCATTGGCATGTCGAACGACCATGTAATCTGGAATGGCATCTTCGTGTAGAATGGAGGCATAGTTGCAGGTCTGGAAAACGAAGCTGTAGTAACGGTGGTTATTAGGTACTTGAGCATTTTCTTCGCTGTCGTTTGTTCCAGAGGACGTTTCGCTGGGATGTCTTGATGATGCCATGATCTAAGAAAGAAAGAATAACGATGTTATGAACACAATTCAGTATTATTTTGAAATTAGGGTCTATAAATCGAAATATTTATTCCAGTATTTTATGATCATTACACAACTAGACCTGGGGGAAGGGGACTTCCTTTGCCCAAGTCATAGGACGATCTGTGAACCTTTTAATTAGGTAACATGACTTCCTACCTTTTAGGGAAATTTATTTTATCATATCTTTTTCATTCATCAACAAACATTTTACAGAAGAAAACTCATGAACAGAATAAATTCTCTTTTCACTGATAGCAATTCAATATTGCAGTACTTCCCATGTACCATTTTGTTGTCAATCCCTATGTTCTAAATATTCGAAAATCATTATTATGCACCTGAGAAGTTTTGGGGCAATTTTATATGCTTCATTTTCAAGCGGAGAGGTTCCTCTCCTCTCAAGAAGAGGGCGAAAGAAAAAAGTGTGATTGTCTGGACACAGCCATAAGCCACACAAACCCCGGAGATTTAAGTGTGTGACAATTACTAATGATTATTAAATTACTGATAAAAAATAGGGACAAAAATTCATAATATTAAATTTTTAAGTTTTAATTTAGTAATAGAGGTTTTTCATGTGACATCATAATAGCAGGCATATTTAGAAAAAAGTGCATTGTTCCTGCCATCAAATAATGCTGCTGTGAAAAGCATCTATATTATAATGCATGAAAGTCATGCATGCTATAAACACTTTTAGACTCTTCATAACTGGGTACCTCAACTGTCTTCATGCAGTAATTACGCATTCTGCTCATCTGTCGCAGAGTAAAAGGAGGTGCCTTTTTTGGTTCGTATGGTACCCTTCCTCGCCTGGTGTCCTTTGTTGTGGGGCGTGCTAACCTTCTTATCAGCTGCTTTATAGTTTGCTTGACAGCTAAATAATATTAAAAACTGACATAAGCTAATTAAGCAAGCATGTGCTTTACACAAGAAAGTATTATAAACAAAAGAAATAATGTAGAAGATTGACCATTGATAATGCCCCTGTATGGATAGGTATGCTAATAGATTGGCCTCAGAATTATAAAGTTAACCTAACCTATTCTTGGTTTGCAATCAATCTCAAGAGAGCACAATAACAAAAGGGATGTCTGCCATGTTCGAAGATAAGCTAGAGTGCAAATATTCACCCTGAAATAGATAACTTACTAAATAGCACTAATGTCTGCAAATTCTTTTGTCTTTTATTGTTTAAGTTAGTGCTATTTATTAAATAATTCTACTGCACTATTTTATTAAATAAATATAAAACGCGCTGTGAGAATTTATAAGCACGCGGGGTTGGCAGAACACAAGAGAAATGTTAAGAGAAATACGCTCATAAAGATCGAAAATAATTACAAGGTAGATTACCAGATGCGTTCATTGGGTTGCCATGTGGTAAAACCTTTTGCTTTCCATCTTCCGTTACGATTGACCCCACTTATCTTTTGTTATAATATAATATCATACTTACGCATGAATGTTTGAATCGTTGCGGCCAAAGGGTCTTTTGTTTGCCCCAAAAAGAACAGCATCGCCTCCGTTGCAGGCAGCAAACTGTTCAAGAGCAATAAGTAGCAACTCGTAAGTTCGAGCAGTCTTTTCATCCAAGGCTTCCGCTCTATTCTTCGCGGCCAGTCTTGCTCCCGCAGCTAAATTGGGCCTATTAGCCCGGATATGTCTACATCGTTGCCACAGCTTTCTACAAATCGCAATACATTTGGGCTTCTGCCCTTATAATTTTTTTAGTTGCCATCGTGGAAGTTTTTAATCTTGTGCCGAGTGGATTTAAAGCCAGAGTGACAGCACATACCGAATAGGAAGCTATTTTTTAATGACGTAAATATAAACAAAGCTCCTCATTGGTCGGAAAGGATAACAGAAGGATAACCACTCATTTGTTTGTATTTAGGGATAATGAAACATTAGATATAACCCACACACTGATAAGCTGAATACCATTTTTATATTACAGTACAGAGAATAAGCAGTCATTTTATGTTGCTTTTATTAAATATTTTTGAACAATTGTGCACAAGCACGTCCCTGTGCCCTGATATTAACGCAGTAGCCAGCCAATCGATGCACGTTTTATTATAAATATTTCATAAATAACAATAACATTTAAAATATATATAAACATTGGCTTTTAAACATTTGAAAAAATATGTTGGGTGTTTGTAAAATCTGGACTTTTAGCACTTGCCAAAATAGGTGTTTGCATATGATGTGTCATATGTCCTGAAGAGGCATTTCTCAGATAGTTGCTTTGATGTCAGGGATGCACGTGGAAGTACAAGTGGAATAGAAAAAAATCATTACTTCATGAACTGCCCCATCATCACATTGCTTAAAGGTTGTAATGCTTGGTGAGATGACACAACCAAGTACAGGTTCTTCTGCAGCTCCTGTCACGGAAACGAGCATTGAACTTAAGGTAATGGGTTCCCTTCTCCCACTGGCTACTTATGTCTTAAATAGGTCGCGCCCCAATCCCTGCTTCGAGGAACACCAGCAAAACACAAAGGGACACTTAAGGACACTTACATTCTGTTACGCAAGTAATCCCGAGATTTTGGCCACAGTCAGGGCACTTCTCCACAACCATAGCTTCTCCTTGGAAGTGAACTGTAATATCTTTAAATTCCTTTTGTCTTTCGAAAATATATCTTACCGAATTATTACCAGCGCATTTAGTATATATAATGAAAAAGCAAAAATCCTTAGTGCATGGATAAGACCTGACTCTAAATAGGAATCTAACATTTCTTCACAACACAAACAAACGCCGTGTTCGCCATCTTGGACATCGTGTACTGTGAGGTCGCACTGAAGTACGACTATATATGAAAGCAAAAGAAGCCCTTAAAAACTGTTTACTCCATAGGTAAACAGAAAATAAAACGATGAATTTTACCTTGACTGTTTCATAGTTCACAGCAGTAAACTATTTTTAACAATTATTTTCTGGACATAAGACGATGATGCGCCATAGAGTATCTAAATGTTGTTTTTTGTATATTTCGGCTTCTTTGGAAGCACATCTAATCCTCTAAGCAAATGGGTTAACACTTAATCAAGCACTTTATCGAATATGGTAAACGAAAGTAATTCTTTATGTGCAAGTGCTCTATGTATTCATGTGTTCTCTGATCAAGCTTCTGCACAGCGTAAAGCTCATATGGAGATGAACGAGACAACGTTTTTCCTCAACACAAACATTTTTAGTAAGGTTTTTCATTTCTTTGTTCGACAAATTCACACGTTCACAATTCGTTCTCACACTTTGACATTGCGAAGCTTTAAAACATACCAAATCTTTCACTTGATTTTCTTTCATAAGTAACTGGTGGTTTGTAAGCTCTTGTTCGTTACAAAGAGCATGGTAACGAAGTGATATATTGTTGAACTCTTGATTCTTGTTGATTAACTCATGTTCGGTTCGTTCTATGCTATCCTCAAGAACTGCTACTTTTTCTTTAAGTGCTTCAATCTCATCCAGAAAAACAGGGTTAAAATCCACTTCGTGGGATATAGTAATAAATACGACGAGTGGAGGTCATGTGGTGATGAAGATATTAACAAGATTTTCCAGCGTTTAGAGCCGTATAAAGTAACATCAAACATTTCTCTGAAGGATCGAAGTGATTTGATATATGGGGAGCTTTATAGAGAAATAAAGCGAAAACTTTATTCTGGACGAAAGGATGATCCTGGCATTCCCATTGATATACGGATACATCAAGATGTATTTGAAGAAGGCCTTGCGTTAACTGGAATGCCAAAAAAAGAATGCGGGAAGTCTATTACATAAAATCGAATCTGGCTTTGGAACCTTTTCTAGGGAACAAATGGAATGAGCGCATTTTCAATGTAAATGGCGACTATGCTTTTGTGACAGAGGGAACTGTACGTTTCTGGTTGTCAAGGAAATCTTCCATTGAAGAGTTTAAACTTATTGGAGGAAAATACATTCGATCAGAGATAAAACAGTTTATGTTTAGTTTTTACATTCGTTAGAGGTGACGGCAATAAGTATGACTATGCCACAAAGAATCAATAAGTTTTTTTACAATATTTATAAGAATTCAAAATTACATGTATTAGACAACACAATTTAAGATTTTTCAATTCGCATTGGAGCATCTTGGAACCTATTTACCTTCAACTTTCACAAGGTGAGAGCAGTATGTTGTTTGGTTGCATGTTGTGCACTTTTTAGTACAAGTTTTAATTGTATAACCTTATGTGCCACAATTTCCACATGTGTATGAATTTTTTTCCCTTTCATATCCTTTACCCTCAAGAAACTGCATCCTCATTTTTTTCAACATGAGCTGTCTCAGTGCCTCTATACCCCTGTGATTCGAGGACCTGAAGTAATTTTTGGAGACAATATCATATTTCTCCATGCCCTGTTGATTAAATTGGGAAATATTGGCATATAGCCTTAAAAACCCAGGCACATGGGCATACAAAGCATGCATATATGGAGTAACATCTTTACCCTGGTAAATGGCAATAAAGGTTTCAAGCCATTTTAAAAAAAATTTTTCTATCTGATTTATCGATTCTTCTGTTATGTAATCAAGTTTAAGGTCACCTATTATCTCCATGAATCCATTCCAAATCACTCCCATTTCTCTTGTTTTAGTATAGTTTGGTAGCGAATGTCCAAAATCAATATTCTGAATCAGAATTAGTTTCTTTGCTCCCGTTAAGTCTCTGTATTCAAGTTTCTTTGTGTCTTTGTTGACCTTCCACTCAAAGTTTATACCAAGCTTGCACAGAAAGGTTTCATAACCTGCCAAGTGTGCATATTTCTCGTGATTGAAACCATTTGAAAATGTGTTGGTTTTCTCTAAGCAATCCTGTCGTTTTAGTTCTCTAAAGTTCAATCAAAACATCAGATATTCGCAAGAATAAGTGCAGTGTGTCAATCATAACATGATCAACAGGAATATAATCAAACAATGGATTGTATTTACAATTAAACCTCTTGCGCTTTGAGTGATCAGTAATTTCTATATGATCTCTGGCTCCAAAGGATTTATCTGATATAGACCAATTTTTATCCACATGACTTCTTTCTGCTCTTGGGCATTTGCACCAAATACATGCAAGTTCTTGATTTGCGGCACCAATTCCACACACACAAGCCAAAAACTTCCAGTCACCTCCTAAGAAATACTTTATTTTATAGGTGCGATTATTTATTTTTATTTCCTTCAATTCAGACATTTCCTTGTTGAGATCACCCAAGCTTTCTTTTAGACTTTCATAATTTTCTGGGGCCTCATCCAGTAATTAATATCATCTAAATCATGGCCAGTGATTTCTTTTGCTTCTGAATGAAAATGTAAGTCATCATCATCAATCAGAGTTATAGTTTCATATGTTCCATTTTCTTTGTTTAATATTTCTACTTTTGTGGCCACAAAATTGTAAATCCCCAAGAATGACAGTGTGGTTTGAATATCTTGTTTGAAGCCCTTTTAATCCTCGCCTGATATTGTGGGGTGTAATCATTAAAGCACACGTTTTTATTGGGACCTTTTTTTGCTTTGTTTTGAATTTTTGCCACTCTTTTTGCTAGTGTTTTAAATTTTTCTTTGTAATACCTCCTGCTTCTCTCTTCATGAGCAATGACATTTGAAAGCATTTCTTCAGTTTTCATTCTCTTTCCTTTTTTCTGCAGCCAGATCTTGTTCCGCTTTCCTCTTCTCTCCTTGTAGCCGTTGGTTTTCTTCGACGAGTTTTGTTTGGTCAAGTTCATGATAATATATTTTGAAATCATAGTTTGTCGATCTCCATTCATTTTTTAGTTTTTCAATGCATTTTCCTCCGCGCCCTGAAGCTTTTTTAAACTTTATTAGCATACTAGTGTTTATTATACATTTAGCATACTGGTGTTTATTAGTCTACTTGCAATCGTTACTTCATTTATTTTAGATTCATTTAAATTATTCTTAATTATCCATTCCAAAACACTGTCTGCTTTCTCGCCCGGAATTTTCTTAACAGATTTCGAGATGGTATAAATAAGGTAGCTGAAAGAAATAAATATAAAGAAATATTCAGTAGCCTCTCGAGATGTAAAAGCTGATTATGAGGTAGCCGTTACAATAATCATGACAAACATAGACAACATTAATTGATAACTAATATGTTGATTGACGATTATTCTATTGATACAACTAACAAGACAATTGACGATGTTCGGTGCATATTTTAGATGTCCATCTGGGATTCTTAATAAAATAGAATAACGATTACTTTTAGTTTTAATTGCTTTAAAACAGTTGTTTGTTTGTTTGTATTCCTTTCTTCGACCGGGATGTAAACTGGAGGACGCATCTTTAGCGGAGCTCCCACGCGGAGCACCATACAAAAATTGGTAAGCTATCGAGTTTTTTTTTATTTACACATACCAGGTAGTAGTACCAGGGCTACCCGCAGGTACCATACCATTGTCTGTGCCCAGGTCAGACCTTGATACAGGAGTATCACTGGCACTTGGAGTCATATTAGCTGAAGGGCTGCAAGGGCTAGCTGGGACATATTCAGATTCAGGAACGGGTATAACTCTTTGTTTTAAAAGAATATCCCGTAAATCTTCTAATGATTTTTCAATGCTCGGAAATCGCATTGAAAAATCATTAGTTTCTTCTGTCTGAGTTCCTGATTTGGGGTACAGCAATTTTGTTCATGAACTTATGGAACTGAAGTAACATAAAACATTTGCCGTGTTGTACGGCTTTAATGAGCATAAAGTTCATGCTTACACGAGTCAACTACATATGGCGGCTTTTAGAGCAAGACCGCTGATCATAAGTGTCGGCAGGCGCGCATAGGTATCCCGAAATATATATATATAATAATAACTTTTAATTAAAGTTATTCAAACAATAATTCTGAACAACAGTTGGGTGTTGATTATTACTACACTCGTCTTCCTCATTGGTTCTTTTTTCCGTTAGAAGAGCTTTTCTTTCTTCTTCAAGGAGAGACACCTGACTGTCTGAAAGAAAGTATGCAGTGCTAAAGTCAAAATAGATTGTCTAATCCTGTCAAAACGTTAGTAATAAATATGCTTGTGCTATCCTGCAATAGCCATATTAAAGAGGCAAGACATTTTTCTTAATTCAGTTGGGTTTTCGTCAAAAGGTAATTGTCGTTTGGTCATTTCATGCACCTATCACGTTAAGCCAGGGGGGATGTCAAGCAAAGGGTGGGGTTGTGACTGACTCTGTTTGCCCCAGGGTTAAGTTTTTGATGTTGTCTCACAAGGGTAGAGACGTTGGAGGCTGGCGATCTAAATTTGTCTTAGGGTGGGGAATTTATTTGACTAAAACTGTGGTCCCAGGGGTGTGGGTTTTTTTCCTTGAGCCGATCAGCGGTTTTGTGTCTGGTCTTATGGCCAGCGGTAATTTCTTCATATCTTATAAAAGCAAAACAGAGCATTATTAGCCCCATTTACACGACACCGATTTTGGGTACGGCACTCCTAAATTTGGGTACGCGTGCTTTGAATTTTTGGTACGGCACTCGTGAAATTAGTCGTGTAAACATATTTACAAACGGCCCGTGTGCCTTTTTTTAAGCGGGCCGAGACTGCCAAAATACGTGGTCTCGGCCCGCCAAATGGATCGGTCCGCGTGCCCAACATGCGCCCACGAGTTAGACTATTCAGCTTGATACGTTGTTGAGCATGCGTATGTTGTTGTCCAAGCAAACATGGCGGCATCGTGTAGTCGTACTTCCAATCCTTCTAGTGAAGCTAGCGAGAAAAACCGAGGGAAATCCTGGCCAGACGAGGCCACGAAAATACTTATTGAGTTGTGGGGAGAAGAAACTATCCAAATTGCTTTGGAAAACTGCAAGTCTTCGAAACAGTCAAGTGAAGTTTACAAATCATTGTTGGTGAGTCCATGATGGAGGCTTTGGCCAGAACTGTTAAGCTCATTTGTTCAGTTATTTCATTATTAAAGCTTATTTCCTAATGTTTCAATCCTATTTTTGTATAGCTGCAGATGGAAGCAAAGGGATTTAAGCAGTTTGGCCTAAAAGAGGTCATAAATAAAATAAAGAAGCTGCGTCAAAAATACAAGGAAGTAAAGGATAAAAAGAAAAGAACTGGTGCTTCCCGCCAAAAGCCGTGGAAGTTCTTTGACTCGATGGACAGAATTCTTGCCACGAGACACAATGTAAACCCTCCAACAATTGTTGATACTATGGCTGAAAACTCTGATTTAGGTAACTTGAAATACATTTTACATTTTTCTATTAATCCTCTGCCTGTGCGCTTTGATTTTTTACGAATTATGATTATAATAAACTTATAACCTTGAATTGTATTTCAAGGATAAGCTAAGCTATCCTATCCTATCATCAATATCATTATTAACCGTTTTAAAACTTCCTATTTCTTTCCAGTTCAGGAAATGGTAAAAAAGTATGGGCAAGGAAGAAAATATATACGAAAATGTGATACGTGTAACTATGAACAACAAATTCAGACAGAAGGAGTCCATGAAACCGAGTCAGGAGTACTGAAGGTTTACAATGAAGAGGAAGAATTCTATTGCCCCAAGTGCCAAGGTCAAATGCAAAACAGTAAGCCAAGAAATTTATAACTCTCAGACAGCTTTTTATTGTCAAAAAGAATATCAAAAGTATATCAGAAATTATGGAATATCGTCTTCGACATTTTTTCCAAGTTGGATTAGACTTTTCAAACAAATAATATTTTCTATTATTATAGGTACATGTACTGGTGACGAAGAGAAATCTCCAAGTAATGTTGGTGAAAACAAAGAGGAAAATGATGGAAAAACTGGGACTCCTTTGAAGAAGAAAAGAAAGACTTCAGTTGAAAAGTCACTGGAGGTTGCTTTTCAAAAATTTAAAGAAACATCAAATGATGAATTCGAGAGGTAATCGGATATAATAATAATAATAATAATAGTAATTAATAACTTTATCACCAAAAAGGGACAGCATTATATAATAGTTATGGAGCAGTTGTATGGGAATAACAAAGACAAAGCATAAAACCAACCCTACAATTCAATCATATTCTTTATTGGGCAGTTGCAGTATAAAGCACTGGTTGCAGATTCAAATTTATAGGCAAAATGGTTTATAGATGGGAGATAACATAATTAATGTTATATAACATAATTAATGTCCATGCAAAGTTTCAGGACAAAGTTATTGGCAAAATTTCTTTCAAGGGAATTACCTTAATGATTTCTCTTAATAATGCCTCTTGAATATATGTCCCTTGAATATTAGTTCATGAATTTTGTAATTGTGTTTCAGATATCAGAAATTGGAAGATGAGAGGCAAAAACGTGAACATGAATTTCATCTTAGACAAATGGAGTTAGAAAATGCAAGAAGAAGGGAAGAGAGAGAGCATGAGTTGAGAGTATTTAGCATGTTGGCTGGTTATACTGTGCCACCCAACATAACACCAACTAGTACACAGACAATAGATGATGGCAGTACTTACTTCCAGTTGTAGCTGTGCAAAATAGCTTTTTAACAGCATATTTATCTATGTTTTTCATCATTTATTAGTTGATATTGTGAATACATGATTTTTTCATATGAATAAGCCATAAGCTGTTAAGTAATGTTGGTTTTCACTTAAAACTTATCATTTCAATAAATGTTCATGTCAATAATGAGTTAAAAAGTATTGGGCAAGAGTGTCACGGATGCCAACAGAATCCCTGTTCGGAAGCACTATTGTACTGCTACATTCTTGTGTAGGGGTGGCTTCTTCAGGAGTAAGCCAATTGGGTAGGAACTCATTTTTTTGTGATTCACATATATTGTGCAAGATACAGGATGCCACAGTGATATCAATCACATTACACACTTCCATATCAACTCGTTTTGTAAATCTGATGAACCTACCCTTCCATCTTGCAAAAGTATTTTCAACTGTCATTCGTGCTTGACTTCGCCTCTGATTGAAAATCTGTTCACATCTTGAGTTGTCTTCACTGCGACTGTAAGGCTTCATTAGCCAAGACAAAAGAGGGTAAGCAGGATCTGCAATAATAACTGGAGGAATATCCACTCCACTTATTTTTCGGCTGGGAACTTTTTCAAATATTTTGCTTGCATTCCTATAAATGGAAGAGTTTGATAACACACGAGCATCATGTACGCTCCCTGGCCATCCAACAACTATATCTCTGAATAAATAATTACTGTCTACTATTGCCTGCATTATCACACTGTGATAACCCTTGCGGTTAACATAATCAAGTTGACCTTCTTTAGGTGCAATTATTCTTATGTGTGTACCGTCTATAGCTCCTGCACACATTGGGAAGCCCCACTTGTCTTCGTAATCTTGCATGACTTCCTTTAGGTTTTCTCCCTGAGGAAAGTTAATCACCTTTACCAAGCGTCTTCTAATTGCCTTGCACACCTGCCTAATACATAGGCATACGAATGAGGCTGAAACACCAAACAGGTTTCCAATAGTTCTATATTCAGCGGTTGAAGCTAAGTAATACAGACTGAGAGCAAGTCGATGCCTTGTTGGAATAGCTTTTCGCATAGTTGTATCTTCATGAGATATGTCCCCCTTGATTTCATTAAGAAGCCATGCTAAGGTGTCTTTCCTCACCCTAAAATTCTCGTACCACTGCTTGTCAGTAAAAGTGGTTTCGACCATTTCGAACCAGGCAAAAGATCTAAGATGTGTCCACAATCCTCTAATTCGTGGTGGATAAACACAAGCTAAAATAGCTTGTAATAGCTCTCTCCTTCTTCTTTTCATTGACATTAAGTACAGAGTTTGTGAACGGTTGTGAATTGGGTTCACCGAAACCATTTTTTGCCTTTTCTTTGTAACAAGAAGCCAAAATAATACGCTTTTTTCACTTGGTCTGAGACACATGAAACTTGTGGTCGCCATCTTGAAATGTGGTTTGCGCACAAATTAAAGGGTAGCACCGCTTTAAAGGAATATAAAGGACTCGTAATTCTTGGGGTGCCGTGTCCATTTTTAGGAGTGCTTTGATCTTTATGAGCCTGTCATAAATGCCGATGAAAATTGTTGTGTAAACAAGATATCAATCATGGCCCGCGTACCAAAAGTTAAGAGTGCCGTACCAAAACGGTTGTCGTGTAAATGGGGCTATTGTTACAGGGTTTTTCGGAGTTTTCTTCTTAGGCATCTACTTATTTTTCCTTATTTCCTATAGTTGTTCTTTATCTAGAAAAATAAACTTCTCGGTGGTGATAAACCAACAAATTTGCTTTCGAATTATATAGATATTTTGATTCATTTAATTAGGAAATGAAAAGTAAAGCGTTTTCAAAACAATATTACGCTTTAAAATGCATAGCTTTTTTGTTGTACAACAACATCGTGCGCAAGGCCTATAATCATAAAATATAATTTAATTAAAAAGCACTCACAAGCAATACGTAGGCTTGGGATTATCTACAAAGCATGTTAAAGTCGAACTCTTGAGGAAATTCATCAGCCTTTTACATCTCATTATTACTCTTATGTTCCTTACCTTTTAGAGACGTTATCCAGGCTGTCTTTGTGCAAGAATGAATTATTCGAGGTTGTCCCAAAGTTGTGAAGAACATGGTCCGCAGTAATGTATATTTGATGTTTATCTTGGGAAATGTTTTTCAATGATAACTGTGTAAAGCACGTGATATATTCGCCTGGTGCCTTGCCTTACCTTTTAGAGACGTTATCCAGGCTGTCTTTGTGCAGGAATGAATTATTCAAGGTTATCCCAAAGTTGTGAAGAACATGGTCCGCAGTAATGCATTTGCTGATATGTAACTATAAACAAGACTATAAAAAGTTGAATATTAGTGACATACAAATAGTGCAATCGTTTTTTGTTAGTATTTATACTTTATCTCTGGTAAAAGGCAACAATAGTCCTCTGTGATGCCCAGATGAACAGCCTTGTAGCAGGTTTTTTTAAAAACCTATGTTTTTATATTCTTCTTTAAGATGCACCACCAATGCTGATTACCCCACCACCAAGTTTCTTACCCAAAGTTTCCTGAAATTTATTTTCAAAGGTCGTGGATATCCGTCTAAGAGATTTTCAAACCTTGCCGCCTTTATTGGTGTTACTGACTGGGTGTGAAGGAGAACGTTTGTCGTTGGTACAATTGCTAGCGGAGTGTTTTCCACCGCATCTGCAATAAACGTGGTGATACTGACACAAAATTTTCCGCTCTGAAATGCCCAAAACGTTCCCTTTGGGAAAGGGGGGTTGGTATTGCGAAAACGATTTCGCTGAGCCGACCGTTTCTCGGCGCCTTGTTGGGGTTTTCGAAAACTTGTGACCGCCCAAAGCCATAACTCCCAATGGATTTTGTCCCAAGGAAAGGAGTTGGGGAACAGACTGTCGGAGATAGCGAAACTGCTCGCCGTAAAAACGACCAATCACCCGATTTTTAAGCTATATCCATAATAGTCTCACAGTATTTCATTGATGGCGCTGTTTGGTCTGAGAACTTTTCACAGAAAATGTGGAAAGCCGTCACCCATAAATCAATACTAGTAACTTCCTTGGGCTGGTGACTGGGCTCCAGCGTAATTTGTGGGTTGTGTGAGTTTTCGGAGGGTTTCCCTACTGAAAGAAAGTATTTTTTGGGTGTAGGGGAGTTTTTAAGAAGGGCGCCAAATTCGACATATTCGTTAGCCCAGACTTTTCGTTAGTCTCATTATTCGAGCGAATATAAGCGACCTCGTCCTCTACAATTGGGGTACGAGACCCTGTTCCTGTCCAACTCGCGGTTGCGACATGGCTGCATGAACAGCGTTGGTGAACGCTGTTGTTAAAGAGGCAGTCAGGGCAGCCAGGTCCAAGATAAGGGGCTCTGCAGGCCAATTACTGGAAACGGGAACATCCCGCGCTGGCACTTCTATGGCATAAGCTCTCGATGGCCTCGTGCGTGGAGTTGCTCGCTTGGTGGGAGGCATAGCGTAACAAAGTGCACGATAAAAGTGTAAATACATAAAGTTTTATCTCGCAAAAACACGAGCTAGATAAATTAAGCTCTTGTGCTTTTGCGAAAAGTAAGACGCGTAAGACGGCGATCAAGGGATTGTATACTCAAAATGGTTTCTGAACACCCACAGTTAAGCATAGACAACAAAGCACGTATTGTGCAACTTGTAAACCGAGAAACTAAAAACCCCACATACTACACTGTATGCAAGGATCACTCAATTACAAGCTTGGAACGGACGAAGGCTTTTAAGAATTGCCCCTCTCAAACTGCAATACAATTTGCGCTGTCCGCAGCTATTCAGATGAACTCCATCATCGGGGTAGCCTTTGTATGCCAGAAACCTCTATGACCCCAATAAATTGCATAAGGAATTGGCTCCAAAACTACGCGTAGATAACGGGTTAAGAGATCGACCTTTTGGTTAAAAGCTGCTAACGCCTCCCTATAGAGTGTCTGGCAAACACAAACGCGCTCAACTCCATTTTGGTCATGCAATAAACGAACTCAATACCAGAACCCACTAGAACAGGGGTAAGATTGGCACGGTTAGGTCGTTTGTTTCAATTTGTAAGATAACAATGTGGGGTCGAAAAGACTCAACAGCATGTAGGTCATAATGGACAAGTTTTTTGAGAGTTCTGGCCCCAACACCGTGCCACCTTACAATTACATTATTCTCGCAGTGAAAATAGGGGCCAAGAACGGAATTACGTTCTAAGAAGTCGTGAAGACGACGCAATAAAGTAATGTCCCAGAATGAGAATGCGCTTGTCAGCCATAACAGTTAGGTGTAAAAGTAAAATAACTTGCCTGATAATTTTAAGAAAACTTTCTCGACTGTGAGAATTAAAGGAAAAGAAGCCTCGTGTAGTAAGGTGTGCCTTAAGCTATGCCACGTAATAACAGTAATCATATCCTATTGGTCGATTTGAGATATGCGGATTCATCTAGTTGGATTACCGGATCTAACAACAGTATAATGTTTCGACATAAATGTCATTGTGCTGTCAGCATAATGTTCTGTTTTTCCATTTTTCTGTGCTGAGACAGTTTAAACTTCTGCAGTCCAATTTTTGGCCTAGTTTTTGCTTTTATTCCATTAACTTGGATAAACAGGAAAGCATCAACTGTTTTTACTAACCAGTCACAATGAGGATCTCTTTCTTGAGAGATATATTGAGATATCATCCAGGAAACTCACTGGATTAATAAAATATACTTTAATGCAGTAGATAATTTGAATCACCGTAAGTTTATATGTTGAAACTTAAATGTCGGACGTTCAAAACACCAATAATTGTAAAACTTTAAAGAAATATTAAAATTCAATTACATCAAAAAATTAAGGGTGACGTTAATCATAGTCAAAGATGAAAAGCAAGGCTATGCCTGTACGAGCCCGAACGAGCCATCTCCCCCCATTTCTTCGAATTCTGTCTTCAGCTATAGCATAATATAATATAAAAATGGATCTTCGATTTTAGTTCTAGGCATGATTCAAGACTTTGATCTGCACTTGAGATTCTTTTTCCACATGTCTGATCCTCAGCCCGTTTTAGTTAACTGGTGTAGTAGCAAGGGCGGATTTAGGTTTTTTCAAGGGTGGAGTGGAGTGGGGTGGGGTGGGGGATGACTGCCCTAATTTGTTGTTCTCTTTTTGCAGACTCTTCTTGTCTTCGTTTGGAGTTGCCAAGACACCTCTAAGCCATAATAATTTCTGTATCTTTAAACTGACGTCTAAGTAATCAACACAGTCCGAAAGAAATTGTCTCATTGGTGATGTTAATCATTTACATAAGAGGAGCCCATGGGTGGATCAGCAAAAAGAACAACACTATGCAAGCATAATCCAATTGCCTAATGTGCGGAGGTAAATTACATGGTTCTCTCCACCATGCTATTTTTTACTATTGTGGATTACTTTCTTACGTTTACTTCCTGAAATAAACCTGTCACACTCCCCTTAATCAAAAGTTGAGAAACAAGAATCTTGGTCAAATAGTTTTATTTGAAAAAATACAATAGCTTAAGTAACTTCAAAAAAGTATATTCGTGTCACGTCTTTTCTTTATAACAACAGTGTTCATAGAGTTCAGTCAGGAAAGCTAGAGATAAAAAGAATGTTCAAACTAAT
Source organism: Actinia equina (assembly GCA_011057435.1). Lineage (NCBI taxonomy): Eukaryota > Metazoa > Cnidaria > Anthozoa > Actiniaria > Actiniidae > Actinia > Actinia equina. Next base: position 36,935 of record WHPX01001210.1, read on the forward strand.
GTTCCTCTTAGTCATCATCTTTGACTATGACTTTTCTTCTTTTGATCTTGGGTGGTGAGTCCGTGAGGATTCCAGCATTCATTGATTTTTTTTGAGGGTGGGGCGTTCCCCCACTGAAAATATTCGCAGCTCTCATCCAAACTTTCTGAACACTTGAAAAATGGGCGCCCTGAATTTTTCTCTGACTTGGAAACGTAAAGGGTTGCTGCTTTACGGTGGCTGCACAAAGGGATACATTATCGATATCTCCTGTCCACCTTCTCTTGGATAATTTGTAGTCACTAGCCTGTGTGAAAAACCCACACGTCGACTCTTTGCACTTAATGTACTGAATATACTTTTGACTTGTGAAAAGTTCAAGGCCTTCGACGTCACTGCAAAAGCACTTATACTTAACTAAAGAAACCATCTTGTCTTCTTTTTTGATCAGGAAACCGTCCAAGAAGAATTATTACTAGCAACTTGTCTGACAAGGTAAAAATGCGACATGGCGAACGGGAATGCTTTCTCTTATTTATGGTCGTTGCATAATGCATGAGTTAAGGTGATATACATTAGCATAAAAAACAACCAATGGGATTTTCTTTCTCTATCCTTTACTTGACAAAGGCGCTGTTTCTCTGCATTTATTTATCTCATGGCATCTAGCCAAACTTTTCGCTTTCGCTTTTCTTAATATGATAAAGAATACACCAGGTGTATAATATAGTATGAATCCGTCAATACAGTACTTTAGTATTTTTAATCACGCCTCTTGGCAACTATACCAGGGGCGGATCCAGAAATTGTTCAAGACACAATGCATCAAACAATGAACAATGTGTTGTCCTTATAGATATGAAGAATTATATTTCCAGTACAATTACTAAGAAGCATTAGTAATAGTTATTTACTCCTGATTTCCTAATGCATTTAGGTATTGGAAATTTCTTTCCTTATAATCGCCAGTGTTTAGGATTACCAGTCACGATAAATGGCTTGCAATCATTAACACAATAGAAGTACAGGGGGTCACATTGAATATCATACTGGTACTCACATTTTGATGTTTGAAGAATTGTGCAATTGAGAAACATAGTCCTATATGCTTGAACATCTGAATAGCCTTCGATGCCGAACCTCCAGAGAGAGGAATGGCAAAAGAAAGGTTTCCATAATTTGGAAAAAACTCTGTAAAGATAAAAATAAATTGATTTATAAATAAATTTTCATATTCATTTAACTTTCTATTTCCATACTATCTTGAATATTTCCCCCAAAGTTAGGTTACCTGCTCTATTCTTTTTGGGCATCTTCATTTTCTGTATCAGGGTCAGTCTCAGATTCCATCTCGGTATCATAGTTGGCATCTGATGAAAAGTCTGGCTCTTCCATGGTTTCATCAGAATCAGACTCATCATCACAACATCATCAACATCATCATGACCATCATTTTCATTCTCTTGGGAAATTTGAGGTTCAGATATTATTTCTGTAGATATTTTAAAAATGATATAAGTGCTGATTGTCATGAACACCAACCACTCATGTATCATAACTCTATATCCCCTTCCCATGACATGCAAATACATGTAAAAGGGGCTGTTCATATTACGTTATGTTACTATAGCAGATGTAAATTATTTAATGTAGACAAATAAAGCGATATACCTGTTTCTAGAATTTTAGTTTTTAAATAGATTTCAGCTCGTTTTGACCTTTTTTAATTTTTGAACTCACGCTTATAAGCTGGTTTCGAAGCTGTCGATTACGACTTTGGAGCCTTGTGCAACTTTGACATTCTTTAAAACTTTTTATTCTCGAAATACACTGAGACGAGCTGAGACGCATACCAACACTAACAACTTGCCAGAATGAGATACTGGGTCCTAGTCATGTTGATACATTTAGGCCCAGTATCCAGTATTAAGTATCCACTTTTAGTCTTCAATTTCGTCCTCAATGAAGTCTTTCAATATAGTAACATACTAAGACTTTATTCTTTTAACTTTGTCGATGATATTAGTTTACAAATGTTCATCTTGTAGTTACTTTTTTCTAGTTATCTAGTAGCGAATCCAGTAGCATATTTTATGGGTTGTGAAATCCATGCATGAAGCATCGCAACTGTAGTTGTGATTCTTCGTGCACGTGAAACAAATTGGTTGTTTACGTCTTTCATTTAAAATAGGGCGTGAATTTGGTCCTGAGAATCCAGTTCGTACATTTCCAACAAGGGTTCTTTACACCTATGCTTTGAGTGATCACTCTTGACTTGGTATGAATACTTTGGATAATTGGTACTTTTCTCTTTCTTTGTGTGAAAGGTTCCAAGGTCTGCCGCAAATTTCTTATATTCGTCCTCCACACTATACAAAGTAGAATTTCCACAGGAGACTCTTTCAATGTCGTGCCTTTGTCTTTAGTGTAATTCTTTCATATCAGCAACAAATTGTGGGATATCACTCTTTTCTCTGTTCTGCCATCTCTTGATGACTGCATTGATACTTTCTACATCATTGTCAAACAATCTTCTTTGATACCTGCCTCCTTAAGGGCTTCGGTTCGGCAAAGGTTATAGACAAGCTCAGACTTGTTCTTTAAAAAGTGTTGGGATACTTGAGGCTGTTTGTCTACTTTCCCTTTACTTTGCCTTTCTTCGCGAAGATGGTGCAACTTGAAAACAACAAACACACCTCTAATAAATTATCCAATCTTCCTGAGTTTAATTATGAGTAAAACATCTGACTGTTATTAAAACATATATGCCCATCAACGTAAAAGTTCAAAAACAAAATTAATTATTAATTATTACGTGATAGATTCTGACATTTGACATTTGTGTGATAAAGCCGTGAATAAAAACCATATCAGTAGAGTGATACGATATCACTTCACGGTGAACTAGAAACTGTCAATGCTGTCATATTATGGGCTCTAAGTGTATAAAGTTATTGAAAGCTACGAGCCTGTTATCCTTTTTATTGACTCGTTTTCCATATCATATCAGTCACTCGCTTGCGGACTCAATATGGAAACTCGTGAATAGAAGATATCAAGCCCTGAATATTTGATAATCTCTATATATTATTAGGTCATTATTACGGAAGTCTGCAATAAAATAAATGATCTGGCTATATACTATTCTCGGACTCTTGCTTTGGCGATCATTTGCTTTTGTTTTTCCGCTAACTGTATCAATTTGCCTTCTGGAGCTTTCTGATTTCAAAAACACTTGACTTTACGATGTGATTATAAACTGTGATCACTTTGTTCACGGACAACGGTACATTTAGAGAAACAAGGATGTTAACTGTGCTGGAAAGTAAGCACGTTTAATAGGTCGACCATACAAAAGAAGTTAGATCTCAATTTTGCTGCAAAAGGAATTTCTCCCCCCCCCCCCCTTTTTTTTCGTATGGCGATGGATTTGATCTCATCTTCGCGGCAGGGTTTGACAGTGAACCAAAGGTTTTCCTATTCTCACCAAAAACATGTTTGCACTTACGGCAAAGGCAGTTTTTCCCACATGCTTGTTTGATTTTAGAGCAAGGGCATTTGGTCTTCCTGTTTTCTGTGTTCTGGCAAGAATCTCCAGTGGCATCTGCAACTATCTTTCATTTGTTGTCTCGTTTTTAAACTTTTGTGCAGCCTTTGCATCCGCATTGACTACCATAGGATACCCCTAGAGTGGCACCAGGACATTTGCGACCCCTGTTTTTGCTTAGTCAGACAGGATGAAATATCTTGCTCTTTACCATTCCTGCCACAAGAACAACTGGATTGGTCATTCTCTTGCAATTTGTATGAATTCTCATCTGTCAAGAAAATTGAATATCTGGTAGCTTTCGTCACTTTGTAACAATAACATTGTCTTCAAAGACTTTCAGCCCAGTGGCAACCCCATATACAATTGCATGCTGAAATGAAGGTTTTGGATTATATATCAGCAACATTGCTTTAGCAGCAAAAAAAGAGGACTCATTGAAAGAAATGGGCGTGTTTTGCTGCTGAGTCCAAATCAAAGTGGTTTTTCCTGTATTTCGTTTGGATTCATTTTTTTCTTGGCAATCATCAAGGAAGTTTTTTAAATTTTCTCTTGTAGCAAATGTTTTTTCTAGTCCCTTGGCATTATGTTTGCTCCTTATGCCTCAGGATGGCCCTTTCATACAGTTCGCAGGAGTATTTATCCGTACTAGAATGTCGTCTGATGTCCTGAGAAGCATGTACTGAATATTACAGGTTTTCTTTACGGATCCCAAGGTCATAGTATTCTTCCGCTGTTATAGCAAAGGACCAAAGTAGCTTCTCAAGTCTTTCAATATGTTCATTGCTCCATCCATTTGTTTGGAGCTTGGGACTATACAACATTTGTACTGCATCCCAAGGCAAGCCGTATGCCTTTGATGGAACCCTCTGTGCCAAAATCTACTTGGCAATACTACTAAATCTGCCAAAAGAAACACGGGGTATATGTATTAAATGATTAAGATATCAGGGGAATTTTAAGACCGTGTTCAGTAAATACCTCAACGAGCACTAGACAACTAGCAGTAAAAATTTAAAAAATTTGCTTCGATTAAAAACCATCCACATAATTGAAACCTGTTTATAATTATCATTGAGATAATATATTTATGTATTTTTTATAGACAAAACCATCAAGTAGTTTGTGTGCTATGGTGTTTTTATTCTAGGTTTCCATGTCTTTTTATAGTATCAGTGGCAAGGGCCTGCTGGAATCGCAGCTTGAGGTCGATTTGTATGGTGTACCATCCCCGCCAAAAATCGAACTTTCAATTCGACATTGTACTTTTTGGATTTTGGATAACATTTTCCATTCTTTGTTTGACTTTTCTTATTATGGGCAAAACATTTAGTATTGGTACACGGCTTTCATCAAAATTGAAATAGTACTAGGGGAAGTTGTAATTATAAGATACTAAAAGAATAATATCCCTATAAGTTTGTAATTAATGTTATATGTTTTATATATATATATATATATATATATATATGATAAATTATATTTTATGATATATTTACTTAATTGACTAACAGCTGTTTGTGGTCAATGAATGTCACCAGGTGTTTTCTTTTTTCTTTGCGCATTTCCATTAGTTGTCTATAACGAAAATATTAAAACAGAATAAGCAGGTTGTCGTATTGAATTTTTATTTTAAATACAAGTTGCACGTTGTGAATATTTGCCAAAATGGAAAAGTTGTAAACCACCTTACTCTCTTTAAGGTCGCCATTGTATACTCTAAGAAAACACAAGCAAAATAACCCGGACAGGAAGCTGCTCTAGGTATGGCTGGAAAATGTTTTTGACGCTTGTGTGCAAAAAAATAGCGGGAAAACACATCGGAAGAAATTACAACAGAAGGAAGTAAAATCGATCAAGTATTCCCATCGAAACCGACCCGAGAATATGGTCTACTTATTGGCATTCACAAAAAAGGTCAAAAAGAAAACATAATCTAACAATAAATAAAGAGTTTCTGCATTAACTTATTTGATTACCTGAATCAGTGAATGGTCCTGTGTCAAAAAAAATACACCCCCGCCCCAAAAATATACTCTCTGATGCCTTCCCATGACAAACATAACCACGTAATATGTATTTACGCACAAATACAAACAGTCGTATACCTTCAGAATGTCCAATTTCCTTCACATGCACAGTGATTGGAGTTTTCAGAACTTCGCACGATAATTATTTTACTCAATGTTTTATCTTGAATTGTTTAATGACTAACCCATGATAAAGTTTTAATCAAATTGACAGTTATGCATACTTAAAATGAATTTTCAACTAGCATGTTGAATGCTGGATTAATCATAATTTGATCACATACGGGATTTATACACTTGTTTAGAGAACGTTTGTCAATTATATGCAAGTTGAGATTTCAACTGGACCACGGCGGCATATAAATTGTCTTAGAGCGTTGATGAATGAGCTGGTGTGTAGACTGTTGGCTGTCTCAAGGTGGAACGCTCTAGAGAAAGACAAGTAAACAGTACGCCATAACGCTTAAGTTCTTTGCGCCCTTCTTTAATCATCCAGGGACCAAAATAGTCCACAGCACAATAGGTGAATTTGGGTGTCGGTTCCTGCCTATCGATTGGCAGGTTAGCCATCTCCTGTTCTTGCCCTGCTGCTCTCTGTTTTCTGCAAGTAACTCAATCGCGGATTGGCTTTGAGACCATTGAACTTCCAGTGACTATCCAGTGGCCTGAGGAACGTATCGCGTTCAGGGTTAGTTAGGCCTCTTCCTTGGTTAAGTCGTGGCAGGTCTCAGCGATAAAGTAAGAAATATGGTTGTCCTTGGAAAGTATAATAGGATGTTTGAGCCCGACGTCGATACTCGCGTTTTTTATTCTACCACCGACTCTCAGTATGCCATGTTGATCGAGGCGATACAGGTCCGACTTTCTTTTCAGTTCGTGCTGTTCAGCTCTGCTGCCGTTGGTGCGGTTCTTCCTACCAGTTGATAGCTTATTCATCTCTGCGACATAGGCGCCCTGCTTTATTTCTCTCAAGATGATACGCTCTGCTTCCTGGAGCTCTACAATTGCAGAGGCTGTTCCTATTGGTTGCATGGTACTCGTTGGAGTGGACGTCTTCTGAACTCGGTACCCCAGAATCCTCCAGTATTTCAGGCAGTTGGCCACGGCTCGTTTGGCTCGAAACCAGTACGCCGTCTCTTCACTAGTGTTGAACATTTCTTCACGACTGTGGAAAATGCGGACGACTTCTGATTACTATGGAAACAGCTACAAGAGGGCCAGAAAGAATCGCGCAAGGGGAGGGCCAAACGTTTTTTTATGCATAAACATTAGGTCAAAACAAATGTAAAAAATGAAGAGGTTTGACCTAAGAATGACTACTATTACAGTCTGCCATTTAAAAGTGGAAAATTCCAACTTGAAGATAACATGTGTTTGGTTTTGACCTCAGATATCATATCCGGATTTGGGATACTATATCTGGGATTAACAAATCACACCTCAAGTTTGGCCGAAATATAATATCATATGTTAAGATGTATCTGATCTTGTCCAATCATTGGGCTGCCACATTCAGAAACAGACAAAATATCCTTTTTGCACCAATACGTATAAAGGGTTTTATTTATGTCGAGACATCGATTTACCAGTTTCAAAATCATCTTGGTAGTAATTTTACCTTCAAACTTATGAGTTCAACTAGCATTGAAAGTGATGTCACATACTCATATTATTTGCTAAGAGCCACCTCGCTCTTTCACGATTTTCCGATGTCAAAACTTTGGTTTGCCTTTGATCTTACTATTTGGCCGAAAGAAAGGCTCTAATTTTATATATATTCCAAAGAAAAGTTTATTAAAACTCCTCTTCTTTGATGTGTTTTGGTATTCCATAACGGAAGGGAAAGAAGCTTCTTTATTTTACCACGGTAAAAACATCGGTCGATTGTCTAAAAATATTTAAAGGTAACAATTTACAATTAAAAAGCTAGTTACTGTTTTACGTGTTTGCCTTGGAGACCTAAGTTCCAACTTTTCTTACTGTACAAACTATCAATTTACTTTTTAAATTTTTGTACTGATTTGTCCTTTTATATTTAATGGTAGGTCATTCCACAATTTTGTCCCACTATAGCTGAATGATCGTTTTAGATATTCAGTTTGGGCTTACGTATTGACAGTTTGTGGTCATGATTTCGAATAGTAGTCGAAGAAACGGTTATGTAAGTAAACAGGTGTACGTCGCTGCATCATCTTAAACATTAATAGGGCTTTTTTCACGACGAACTGCAAGTGTATTCCAGTTTAATTTCTCAAGGAGATGGCTAGATCTTATATCATAGTAGATCTTGTGATAACTCTAGCCGCTCGATTTTGACGCTTTTGAAGTTGAACACATAGTTTATCACTTAAGAGCTACTGTCTGTAAAAATCAAACATACGGCGGAAAGGCTCGAATTTTCGAATTCGTTATACTTTTGGATTTTAGTAGTGTATGATGAAGTACGAAAGGCTGTGTGGTTAGTTTTGAAAAATACTTTTTTGTTTTCGAGAAAAAGGAAAAAATAATAAGCATAAAACAAGCCAACGCCACGGTTTACAAGTTTAATTTCTTGATAACTCCGATGAATGGAGCAACAGAAAAAACCTTCTCGTGTCGAAGGTTAGTATATTAATGTTTTCTTTTATTTGTATAAGCTAGATTTGAAAAACCATGATATTTTCAAAGGAATTTATTTCGAGAAGTCTTTAGTCACGCAATCGCCCAACAATGATTTCTGCATATTTAATGAGTCAAAGGAAAAGCTCTCGCAAAAAGCGCACAATTATTCCCCGAAATAAGAAAAACATTTTTGAAAAGAGCAGTTTCCCAATAGGTGTTGACTGTAATCTTATAATATTCGGAAGGATAGCACATAGAAAAACTCGCAGTTTTCGAGATGCACTGACAAGCATTGTAGCTCAGTGCCCTTTGCTTTTTATTGTGTTAAATAATTCAGAGTTGTTCGATTTTTATTGAGCAAATAAGAGTTGTACTTTTGGCAGAAAGTATTAAAAGCCTATTTGGATCAATAGTTTTGATGCACATACCAAGCGAGAGTAAGCAATTTTCAGCCATCTTTTGGCAGCGAAAGTCGACCCTGGAGCTTAAACCGATTTTTCCCTTTTTCTCGAAAACAAAAAGATATTTTTCAAAACTAACCACACAGCGTTTCGTACTTCATCATACACTACTAAAATCCAAAAGTTTAGCGAATTCGAAAATTTGAGCCTTTCTACACATTTCTGATTTTGTTTGATTTTTTACGGACAGTCGCTCTTAAGAGAGTTAGAATTAAGACTTCCTAGATTTGGATGGCACAATCGGTGGAAATAAATGGGCGAACACGTTCTAGAGCCCCCTATACGTGATGATATTTTCTTTGAAATGTCTTTAACATGTTCTGGCCGATTAAGGTTATTATCGATAGTGACACCCAACTATTTGGTTTAATCAACGCTAGTTCCATTGATCGCAATATGAATAGTGGAATTGCATTGCTTTACACCTTTTATTACGTATAGAAATACCGAAAGATAACAACACCATTTGTTTTCAAGCTTATATTTATATTTATATTTACTCTATTTTCGATGGAACCCTTTCCGAAATCGATATGTCGAAAGAAAGCTCAGAGGAGAATAAAGCCAAAAGAAAGGCCAGAAATAAAAGAGTTTTTTAGGAAGAGGAAAAACTATGGAGGCGTGAAAACGGAAGGCAAAGACGAAGGAATCTCACCAAAGAAAAGCGGCAAGCAGAGAGAGAGAAAACGCAAATCCAGGCGGGACTTCGATTATGAAGAAGGAGAACATGATCGTGAAAGAAAAATGATAGGAGGCAAAACGTAACGGATGAACAAAGAGAAAATGAGCGTGAAAGACAAAGGAGTTTGAAGCAAAACTACTAGGTAAGAGCTAAAGCGACTCTCAAATGCACAGGAAAAATCGCTTTAGGGCAAGTTATAGACCAAAGACAATAAAGAAAACTTTCATGTATTCAAAAATGGATTAAGAAGTGTTCTCCAAGAATTCAGGTGTGTTGTTTAGCAAACAATCGTTTATTATTTTTTGACAAGCATTTTTTCTCTTCGAATCGACAAATCAAAGACTTCTCTCAAAACTTTTAATTTTTCTGTACATAAGCTTAATTTGTTTAATTGTTAGAGTAAATATAACATGAAGATCATATTACAACAAATATTCGTCCTTTATTTAGCTTTGTATACCTTTAGCAATTCGGTTGTTTTTAACCAAACTATTGTATATTTTTCGTTCAAGAAAGATTCGACTCCTAACGCGGGGTCTCATCGGCAAAACAACGAATACTTTCATTTCATAATTTTATTTCTACAGATAATTTATTTATGTATTGAATGAAATGGTAATTTACACCAAATATTCAACTGTTTATTAAGCTGCATTCGAACAAGTCTGGTTATAAAAATTAGCTTAAATTTGTGTTGTTGAGAGATGTTGTTCTAGAAAGACCTAGACTTTCATTTTAAAAAGCCGTAAAAATTATTCAAAACATTTACAAACACCAATTTACTGACAAAGAAATTCGTCATTTTGCATTGCCTTTTTGCATTGCCTTTATTTTCTATTTTGTCTCAGTTGTTCTGAAAATATAGCCCCTGGGGATTATATTTTTATCCCAAAATAGGTGAGGTTATGATCCATGGTGAGTTTTTCCTTCCCAGATGCCTGGTTGGAAGGCAGGTTGGAATCAATATACTTCGTTAGCAAGGTTTTCGAGTGAATCCACATATTTGAATCATCGTAAGACTTGATGTCTGACCATTGCAGATGTTTGAGATGCCTTGCCTTTGACAGCTCGTAATGATTTTTTCTTGTCATGAATACTAAAGAGTGGTCACTGATGCCAAGATGTTAAACCCCTGACTTACTGATTGTGTTGGGAATGTTTAACACACACAAGTCAATTAATGATTTAGTATTATGCGTTACACGTGTTGGCTCATTTACTAGCTGAGAAATCCCATAGATATCAAAGATATCAATTAAATTTGATGAAGCTAGGTCGTTTTCGTGAGTTCTAAGAGATCGCAATTTATATCACCTAACGAGTAATAATCGATATTTGTCTTATCAATGTAGCTTTTCAAACGTGAATAACTCGAGTGGTGAGTTGGGAGGACGATACCAAGTATTAACTAAGAATGATTTTGAACGTGGTTTAAAAATTCTATAGTGATCAGTTCTAAGATACCATCATCAAAGTATTAATCTGCATGTCATGTTTGAATTCGTTTGTGAAGATGGAGAAATGTTACCCAAGTTTGTCCAATCTTGTACCTCATATTTTTCAAAACAGATATCGTGTTCTTTCTTGCCAATAGCTATCAACTCACAACGAGCTAATTTAAAAACGTAAATTTGATTCACAGCCCCTGTTACATTTTTTTCACGCGTGGTATGATATAAATAACGGCCAATCAAAACTGATCAGTATTTTTAAAACGATCGACAATCTATTCTGGAGGATAATTTTCATTTGAATTTCGTAAATCTGAACATGGGAAACTAAGGTTATCTGATTATTTAGGTTTGCTAAGTCACATCATCAACATTATTGAACTGCGCGGGAATTGGCGCATGCAGCCAAGAAGGATGATGGATGTGCATGCGTTATGTTGTTGTGGGAGGCCGTGAACGGAGGTATACTTTATCGTCTTGAACAGAGGGCAGAGTTGTCTAGATAATACCTATTTGCAGGCGGAAGCATTTGTCTTTTTTCTTTGATTCATTCCTTGTCTATTACTCTGTTGCTGGTTTTCTTTTCCCAGCTGATTGGTTGATTTTGTCTTTTTCGGCTGAACTAACTTCTTCAATCTGAAAAAAAAAAAAAAAAATCGGAAAACGGGAGTACTTATATGAGTTAACTGTGCCTGTAATTCAGAGCAACATTGAACTAGATCTGCAGTGACCCACCGGCTTGTGACCAGTGGTCTTGATCTTTTTCAGTGTATTCTGCTCAGCTCCTTATGCGTCTTTACTGTCAGCATTTTCCTCGTCCGATCATAACATTTACAGACGGACAATTTTCATGGTTTGGTCTGGGAACTGACGGTCTCCAAGGGAGTAGTATAGGGAATGGGGGTATCAGCGCAATCAGCACCTCGATGAATACCCGCACCAACTACTACCACCCCCGATATAACCCGTGAACTCAGAAATAACCCGTGGGATTAATAACAGCACCTAGAATACCCGTGGGGGTAATGACGCAACCATCTAAAATACCCGTGGGGGCAACAGCGCAAATAAATATGATATATGGAGTGCGAAGAATGTAAAGAGTTTGCTTATGACTTCTGTGTAAAGTGTTTGAAGCCCAAGTTTAAACCCACTAAGCCAAATAAGTATATTTGTTGTGGTAAGAAAATGCGAATAGAAGACGACACGTCAGCACAGTGTTACGAGTGTGGTAAGAATATTCGTAATGCCGTGCCTTGTGCTACCAGAGAACAATATTACTCTAACGGAGGTCGCAAGAAGACCCCATACAAAAGAATAAAATACTTCAGAGATTGGATGAGTCACATTCAAGGTCATCGACCAGTTTACCTAGACGACGAAGTAATGGAAAGAATTATAGACCACTTAGGAGAGCCAACCCCACAAAGTCTACGGAAAACACTGAAAAAATTGAAGCTAGGGAAATATTACAAAGCTATTCCCTATCTTTTGTCTCAGATAACCGGTAAGTCTATTCCTGACGTCCCAGATATGGAAAGAGCCGAGTGGATGTTTTGTCGGTTAGATGGGGATATTCCTTATTATCCTGACGTAATTTACGAAATATTTTACAAAATAGACCCCAACCATCCGCTGTTAGGATGGATTCCGAGAAGATGAAATGTGCAGTCGAAATCCACCTGCGTCCTTTTCGAAGCAGATATCTACTGAGCGAGTTTTCGTTGAAGCTCCTCCTTTGCTTCTTGGTAGATCTTTTTGCGAGATTCCTCGGAAAGATCTTTGACGATGGTTTTTTTATTCCCCGACTTTAGCTCCTCTTTTTTTTTTTTTTTTCCGCAAGGATCAAAGAGAACTCTACCTCGTCAATTTTACGATCCCGTAGGGCTTTGGAGACTAAATCGGTGATGGTGTTAGACTTTGCTCTTGCAAGGGCTATATGTGTGTCGTGCTTGGATATTTTACCTGACAACTGTTTCATAATGCCTGTCGTAACAGCGGATACGATACCACAGAATGCCCCAACGCCGGCTAAAGGAACTCCAACGACTATTCCCGGTCCAGTAAGCGAAGTAGCAACGCCAGTGCCTGTTAATGCTACAGACATGGATCCTGTAGTTATTGCAATTTTATGCAGCATGCTCCGAGCTCTGGCGTATTTCTTTCTAACCTCCTCGTAGTGCTTCACTTGACCTTCGAAGTAAGCCAGAATTAGATTTGCTTTATTCAGGCGGAAGTTCTTAGCGTTTGATTCGTTTGGAACCACAGGATAAAGTGGAGGTGCTGATGGTATTACATCCATTATATATACTAATGTACGACGCTTTTGGGAATGATATTGAGGAGCAGCCGCGCATACGTCTACCTGATGGCTGGCAGTTGGGCGACCCCCTCCCTACGAGACACGACCCAACACCTGTTAAAGCATCACAGTAAGCGCATACGTCTACCTGATGGCTGGCAGTTGGGCGACCCCCTCCCTACGACCGGTTGGTCAAGTGAATTATTATTTACTACCAGCAGTTACCCGATACCTGCGGTTTCCTTTGACAAACACCCAAATTTAGACCTAACGTTGAACGCGCGAATTTCTACCGGTCACTCCTTTCAGCTAAAGGTGCGAGATATCTTCAAAGAAGTCCCCATAGATCATATTACAGCCAAGGAATCTCATGAATGGTTAAGTGGACCAAACATGCGATATTGGCCACAGCAATTGAACTTTGCCGTCTGGTGTGCTACTAGCGGTTGTGGTGTAAGTGTGAATTTGATGAAGAATTCGATATTCATGTTTCATTTTCACTTTACAGGACGAAGGATATTGCATGAGATGGGTGTTATTGCCCTGCCAGGAGACGCTGCGTTCGATCCCAGAGATAACAAATACAGCGTTCCCGCGTATGATAGACTTTGTAAGGAGTTTGGAGTCGTGGGAAAAGACTTCCGATGCACTGCAGGTGCCAACAATGGTCTGGGCCACATCTGGGCTTATTGGGGTGTCGGAGGACATAAACTAAGTGATAAGGAAGTCCAAGTATTGCAGCTACGATGGAGCACGGGTTATCAGAGTAACTTATGACACCAGCACCTTCTTCGAACCAAACGCCAAAACCTCCAAAGAAGTTAGAGATGGTCCATTGTTCAAAGACGAGGGCGGTAAATACGAAGGGGCTAATCCATTAATCATACGAATTACTAACGACGAACACACAAAGCAGTACTTTAATTTCATACCCCCAAAAGGTAAAGGACTAACTAGAGCCGGCCTTGCCCGCCTAAACCGCAGCATAGAAGCATACGTGTTGAAGCTCAGGTAAATACCCGATCAAGCATAATTGGAAATACCGGCGCCGCAGAAGAAACCAGAGCCGAAGCTTTGATCTTATTTGAAAGTTCAATCTTGGAGGGTGACATTAGCAAAGGCGTACAGCGTTACCAACTAGCTATACAAAATTCTAAAGCAAGGTTGGATTATGCGGTAGCCCCGGGTTGTTGGCTAATGCCCAGTAACTTATCCATGAATGCTGGCTCCGTAGTAGGATACAACAACAAGCTCCAAAAGGCTACCAAAGACATGAAGTTTGGAGTAAATGACGTAAACTCTGACACTCTTAGGAACATCCCCCACTTCGTAGAGAAGCCTAAGAAGTCACATGAAACGAAGCTGCCGCCTGTAGTTAAGACCGTAAAAAAGAAGGTTATGCCTACGATACCTGAGGAATATGACCATAACTTACTAAAAGCCGGCTTAACAGCTGCAAGCATTGGTCTGAGTTATTATATATGGCGATGAACAACCCCTTCATATCCGGAATGGATTTTGTTTATACGACTTACACAGGCGAGAAAAAATACTCCCAGGCATCTTGGGTCGATGTCACGGGTATGTCTGTGGATTTGAACTACTCAGGGAAGAAGTTAATCATATGCAGCATTTGCCTCGGATCAGTAAGCCATGATAACATTGGCTTCCGCTTCCTGGATGACTATGGCATACTACAGCCAATGCGCACAAAGACAAACAACAGGGAGCCTGCGCATTTCTCCTTAGAGCCGAACACCAACACCGATGAGGGTCTTTCCGTTTGGACTTTTCATATGGTTGCCATTTGTCATGGAAAAGTAAAGCTGCAAATGCGTATTGACGACACAGGAAGTGTTTGCATAAATAGCATAGAGGATCAAAGAGATCAGCCTTATAACCACGCAACCATTAGCACTCTTACGGTAATGAGCCTCTAGAAGCAAATTCATTTGCTGGTATATATGAATCCACACACAAAAGAAACTAGGGCTTCCTATTATTTAGAGGACATTTCACATGATAGCCAACTGTAAACAAGCAAAGCTTCAAGTAATGGTAAAGGATCCCGGTGATTATTATGCCAGGACCCTAATAACTAATACAGCCAAAGAATGGGGCGGTGTGGGTGTCATTCCGGATACTGTTTGGAATCATAAGACTATTAGCACTATGACTGCTATACCTCTAATACCAAATTATCAAGGCGGCGCGAATACTATATTTACTTATCCCAAGTCGATAATGCCTCGGATGTCCGACGACGATAAGCCCCCAGTAATACATAAGGACAAGGTTACACCTTCATCTTCTTCAGGAGGACCACGCCAATAGCTACGACTAAGATCCAAACGTTATTCCCCACGAACTTTAATAGTTCTCCGCCGGTCCTTAGTACCAAAGAGAGGACACTGCCGAGCAGCCCCGGTAAAGCTGCTGCCATCTTTTTTCCCAAGTCCGTCAGCCCTTAGCCTACTGCCTTTACGCTCGCGCCTGTAGCCTTAAGGGAGCTAAGGATCACACCTACTACGCTTGAAATGGCGACCGCAAATGCAAGCGGAATACCATATTTTACCAAAGCTCTTTTTATTTTTTCCTTGGTGGTAAGCCCCAATTCTCTTTCAAGGTTTTCCTTTTGCGCCCGTAATTCCGCAACTCTTACCTCGAGGGTTTCTACTCCCTTTCCTCTTCGGGACGAGCCTGGTCGTTGATTATTTCCTGTTTTTCAGATATGTTCTTTTCCAAATCTTCGATGGCTAAAGTCCTTTGCTGGATTTGTTTTTCTTTAACCTCGATTTCAGCAATCAACTACCGCCTTTCCACCAAAGAACCGTCTATAGTGATTTGGAGGTCTTTGGTTTCGTCTTTACTTAAGTCTAACTCTTGCAGGGCGAGGTCAAGAGCCTTTTGAGTCTGATTCCTTTCACGTCGAATTCGGGTTCTTTGGTCTACCAACTCAGCTATTTCTCGATTTTTAAATTCAACCTCTCTTTTTTGAGAATCAAGGAGTAGTTTGTTTTGCCTCATGTAATCTGCGTCCCTTTCTTCCAACGTTTCCCGCAGCGCTTCCACCTCAGCGCCAGAGCCCTCCTCCAGGTCCTTTTGCGCCTTATCCCTTTCGCGCAGGGCTTTATCCAACTGGGTTTTTATTTTCGTCATTTCGTTACTGGTTCCCTTTTCAGCATTAAGGAGTTGTCGGTTTAGCCTTACGTAATCTACATCCTTTTCTTTTAACGCTTCTTGCAGTTCCTTAACCTGTCTTTCTAACGCAGCCTTCGTGTTTAACGTCTCCAGCCGGTCTAATAGGCTTCTGGTAGCTTGCTGCGAAAAAGGTAAAACCACCAACATATCACGCACCTGTGGAACCGGCTGTTAGAAAAAGTAAGATACCCGAAATGGAATAGCAAGGTCATTCCATTTGGAATAACCTTCTCGCTTTGTAATATAATGTCGTCAGCATTGATGAAAACTGTTGAAGAAGCAGCTATTATTACTTCCATCGTTGCGGGTATTGGTTGGGTAGGTAAGAAAGTGCTCAAAGAAGACTTTACTGAAGACCCAAGCAAGAGCTTCACTAATTTTGCTAAGATGACCGCTGCCGTAGGCGGGGCTGTAATGGCAAAGGATTGCTTACAAAAGGAAAAGTACCTACCCAAAATCTAGAAGAAAACTGTGTTTTCTGAAATGTAATGGTAAGTGTGGTCGCAGGTGGCGTCATTGCAGCGTTAGCATTCACAGGAGCTAATTATGGTGGTCAATATTTGGATAGATTAGTCAGAGGCGATCATAGTGGTGCCGCCGAAAGGAAAAGGCACGACTTAGCGCTGGAGAAATATCAGCGAGACGTTGCAGCTTGGAACGAAAAGAGACAAGCTTACAGGGATTGGTTGGATAAGAACTACCAAGACAAAATGCAGGCGGATAAGAACTTCGAAAACACGGACTGCGCCTTTAAACTTTATGCACAAACACACCCCGACTTTAGGATTAGCAAGCCTCAATTTAAGAATTACTACCAGCCGTCAAAGAAACAAAAAAACAATGAGTTGGTCTTCGTAGGAGTCGCAGGGCTGGCCGGAGGTGCCGCCTTGGCGTATCTAGTTTAATATCTAGAAGGGGACTTGTCCCCTGTAATATAATGATCGTCTTTTTGGAAAGCTACAAGAATAACTTTACCACTTATTTGACCATCAAAGCCCATACGGTTCGGTTGGTCAGTTGCTCTTTATACAATTCTTGGTATAATTTGGTCAATGGCATGGTCACCGTGCATAAGGGGTCTAACAATTACCAAGGCGTAATGCTACCCGATGGACATTACACGCCAATCACTCTCGCTAAGGAGCTCGCCAAGCGCGGTTATACTCTCACCACAGGGTTGCCGCACGAAATGACCTTCAAACATAATCTTCCTAACAATTTCTCGGTAACCCTAGGAAAAGCTGATGCATTGGGATCTTTACTAGGTGTCTCAGGCAAGGAAATTACCAACACAGCAGTTCCCGTAAGTTGGAAAGTCGCATCGTCTTACGAAGTCTATTGCGATTTGATCCACAGTTACAGCAACGGAAAGCCCTCCCATCTGATGTCTAAGTTTTCACCCAAAGGTAATCCATTTGACCTGGTAGAATACGCACCCATTTCTTTAAACTATGACTTGCCTTGCGATTTGGTAGAAAGCATAAACATCACCATTAAAGTGGACGGAAAGACGGTGGATTTCAACGGACGTAAAATCAATCTTGTTTTGGAATTCATATAATGGGTCGAACTGAGGACAAACTCAAGAGGATTTACTACGGGCCCGAAGGATATTGGAGAGGAGTGGCGGCTATCAAGAAACTCGCAGCCGCAGCCAGGGTATCCGAGGAAACGGCTAAGGACTGGTTAAAGAAACAGACTATCTGGCAGGTTTATCTTCCCGTGCCTAAGTACATTCCCAGGCCCGGCTTTACCGTAAATACCCCTAATGAAGTTCATCAAGCAGATTTGCTTTTCTTACCGCACGACACGGTAAGGAGGAAGACTTATAGATACGCTTTGACCGTGGTTGATAGCGCAAGCAGATACAAGGACGCCGAACCCATAACCAGCAAGCATTCTGGGGAAGTCGCAGAAGCCCTGAGTAGGATTTATAAGCGCGTCATGAAATGGCCCAAGCTGCTGCAAGTAGATGCGGGGACAGAGTTCATGGGTGTGGTTACCAAGACCCTGAAAGACCACAGCACCAAGATTAGAAGAGCTGAAGCAGAATACCACAGGGGTGGTATCAAATGATAGTATGAGTAACGATTTAGAATAAAAGCTACAAACAACCACAAAACATGTTTAGGTAAAATGTTGAGAAGGCCAGTTGATCAATAATGAATATATTTAAGACACTTCATTTGTATTTTTTTATCAGTTATTCAGTTATTCTACCTACAGACATTTGATTGGTTTCATCACTACTTGTTCTATGAGTCTGAATATCTGAAATTAAAGCGAAACTATTAATAGTAATTTGAATAAAAACATAATGCAATGCCAAACGACAAAGAAGACTGGGTGGCTTGTTCTTAGTTTCCCGCCAAAACCCTAACTTCGCTAACAGTTATGGATGAAAGTGGTTTATATTATAGTGGTTTAGATAACAGAAACGTTTTTTCATTAAGGGTATGAAAATAGTGTCATACTCGACTTTTTGAGCAGCACAGTATTGGCTTGAGTTTGGCAACTTTAAGGCGACGGCTAAGCGAATATGGCTTACGAAGGAGAGGAACATATGTTGGCGATCAACAGCTAAGAAATTGAAATCAAGAAATAGCTTCAGGTCCTGGGGCGCTTCAGGGATAATAAAAAGGTAAAGCACCTATATTTAACGTCGGTAGTTCCTTCAGTTGAAGTTGAAGTTGAACTGCTATCAATGGAAGCCAACTGTGCGCACTTTTTTGTAAAGGCTCCACCAATTTGGGAACTTTAAAACAATTACGGGTATCTATAAATTCCAAATTGTACTCAAGATCGTGCGATTGTTTGTGCACTCAACAAAATTGAAGAATTTGTTGTCCAATCAGAATCGGGTAATTGTGTTTATTATAAAGCACAAGTGAAATAGTTTATCGAGATTTAAATCATTTTCCATCTTATTTGGTTTTCCTTGACTTAGATGCCTTAATTGAAATCACCGTCCTCCACTTGCATGCTTTTGTCTATTAAGGCGTTTCTCTTCTTCGAGCTGCCCGTCTATTTTCAAAGCGGTCAATGCCTTAGCAACATCATCCTTTGACAGCTGAAAAAGCCCTTCCCTCGTAATACTTCCAAACAGGACCCTTTCACTCATGGCTTCTTTTATTTTGACAAATGCTCGGTTGCATATTGCCCCGTTGAATAAGACAAGATAGGATTGGGGAAGAGAGGAGAAAAAATCTGCCCAGCTGATTTTGTCTTCATAGGAGAATCCCTGCTTTCTAACAAGAGTAGTCATAATATCCCCAAGTTCTATCGGGCTGTAATCGTGAAAATAAACGGGTTCACGAAATCGTCTGAATAACCCTTTGTTGGCAGACATAAAATGCTTCATTTCCCTCGCATACCCTGCTAGGATGAACACTGTTTTACAAAGCTGTCTATTATCTTCTTGGGTCAAGTGTTTCATTATCACACAAATGGCATCTGCACCAAAGTCATTTTTTGAGATGCCCTTGCGGTATAACTGGTACGCCTCATCTATAAAGAGTATACCCCCCTCTGTTTCGCTTATCTTCTGGACTGTATTTGCTTCAGTGGAACCAATATGAACACCCACCAGGTCGTCTCTTCGTACTTCGACTACTTTGTTTTCTGCGATCATTCCAATGTCTTTGAGTATAGCTGTACGACAAGTAATACAGAATGGGGACAATTAAATATTACTCCGTGATCGCTTTATGCTTAGCGTACAGCCAAATATATTCCTTGTCTTTGATATTTGACAGGTAGATACTACACCAATAGCATCATTCACGGTTACTAAAGAAATTGATATCGCACAGCATTGTTCGGTTTACAAAACCTTCGGTTACATGGAAAAGAGGAAGAATTTACATTGCAAATCAGTAATATTGCTAATCAGTAACAGTTTAAAAGTATTTCAAGTTATTAAACAAATTTAGTTTTAACAAAAAATATTGGTTCAAGTTATTATAGGCAACAATACCTCGAACACTTCTTCCTGTCGGTTGTCCGCCATGTTTACTACGGTGTTCGCGAGTCAGTTTGCAGAATCGGAACAAGTAATATGAAGCCGGAATTAATGTTCAGAAGATGCATACACTTCAGTTATCCAAGATTAACAGAGGAATATCTTTATTTGTTAGTTTCTTGCTTTAGTATTTTGAAACTTTCGAAAACCTCAGTCTTATAATTTTCTTGTCAGCTGAAATCGGTTTAATCTAGATTTATAACGACATAAAAGGGAGGCATTTATTTTAATAATGAAGCGATTTGTAAGCCGTTATAAAAACAAAACTCATATCGATTATTGCTTGAAGTTATGATAGGAGTTTTTGAAAATTAGCATCTTAACATATACAAAAGAAACAACGAACAGCTGTAGACCTGTCTCTAGATACTTGTAATGTTTTGACGTCATCGTTATTTGATGGGGAAGAGCTTAGCCGCTCAAGCATGTGTCGCGGTTGTTTTAAAATTCAAATATAAGTACAATTTGACTCGAAGACATATATGTACGTCAAGCCAATAAATCTTCTACCTCATTTTTAAAATACTTTTGTTTACGTGATATACTAGGAATTTAGCACACAGAACCGCTAAGATATTATCTTTGATTCGCTACCTGTGGAATAGTAAAAAAACTTCATATTCGAGATATAAGCAATTTCTGAAAATAGAATACTAGAAATCTATAATAATTGTGACTGGGTACAGGTTCGGTGTTGTTATTTGAACAACGAGTGTGACGACACGGCTTAAAAACGGCTGATTGGCTAATCAAAATATCAACTGAGTGTGCGCAGTGTGTTTTTCCGCTGAATTTATCGCTGGCGCTTAGTACAAAATGGCGGACGAGAAGAGATTCTTGTCGGGCACAGTTTCTTCCCGAAATCGCAGTTTTTATCCCACGAATCTTGATTATATGCCGTACTTGTTCAAAAAATCCGAGACAGATGAGTATTATGATGCTATATTGATGGTAAATTGTCATTTTTTCATTCTGATTCCATCAAAACCAAGTCGTTAAAGTGCGGGTACTAGGATCAAAATACAGTGAAGAAAATACAAGTATTGCTTTCCTTTTCCGACTATATTCCAAGCTTCTAAACTTAAAAAGCTGATTTATTGTCAAAATGATCAAGTAAATATTGTAAATTTATAAATTCCCAATAAAAACTATAGACGATCATGGTTTACCCGGATTTCCCCCGATCATGTACAAAATATTTCCAAGAGCCGCTATGTGAACTGGTACTTTATTTGCTCAAATTTCGATATCGTGTGGTAAAACCTTTGATAATTCTTTGTTTGGGGTATTTTTTTTTAAAATGGGGACACTGGTCATTATTCAACCATTTCCATGAGTTTTAAGGCATTTTTGGAAGCATACCGAGACTAGTTTAATTCCATAATTAGCAAGAAATCAAATGCTTTGTGTCTACATGGCAATCTCACCAGCCATTTTACTTTTATATCAAAACAATTCTTACTATTATTATGTTTAGTGTGAATGGGAGAATCTTACATGTAAGGTGCTGAAGCTGTAAACAGGAGAACACCAAAATTAAAAGTTTTCTTTTAAAAGTGCTCCGCATGATAATTAAATGTTGCATTTAAGAATAATTGTGAAACTGTATGATTTTTCCCCAATATTCAGTGCTTTTCAAGGTTAGGAGTTGTATCCCAAACCTGTTATAATAATGTACACTCCTTTCACTGATAAGCACTTATGCAACAACAATAAAAATAGATGTCTTAAGTTTTCCTCATGTCAGTTTACTGTAGTTTGTATGTTAAATCCCTCATTATTGTAATACAAAAGTTGAAAGCCCTTTTCACATGCATTCTTCTGTTTCATATTACCAAAGTTAAGAACCAAAGAAGATGGATTTTCCATTTACCAGTCACAAATACATAAATGTGTAAATATATAGAAGGAAATATACTGTTATTACCCGGACGAGGCATGAAGGCCTTTAAGAAAGATTCTTGAACTCAGGCAGGCAATTCTGTAGTTTTTCATTGAAAGTTTTTACAAAAAAAAATCCATTATATTCATGGTAGCATATATTTATCCTAAGTTACATTGCCTATTGAGTATATGTCATGTTTCATTTCATTTTTAAATTTCATTGACTTATGGAAATAATTTAGACACTGATACGAGGCTAACCCTGTGCAAATGAGTCTGTAATCAAGGAACACAGCGGTAATTTGGAATTCGAAACTGGTCTATTCAGTAGTACAATTATTTGTTAGAAGTGTGCTCTTGTCACCAGCAATTTCAACTATTATTATTTATATCTGTAAACTATTGAGCACAATAAAGATTGATTGATAGATTAGATCCTAGTACACCGTCGGTTGGAAGCATACATTTTGTGCAACTCTGGGCCGGGTCAACTGGATTCCGTACTACTTCCGTACTACGTACTTCTTTTGGGATCATGACTCCCAGAGCTTGCACATCCAGTTCTAAATAACCGACATATGGGATCTCTATTCCGTTAGCAGCTGTCAACTTGAGCCAGTCGATTGTATCCAGTAATTCCTTTCCTTGCGGGAAGAAATGTTCATAAAAACAATTCTCGGTTATTGTAGTTACTTCCGACCCAGTGTCCAGTAAGCATGTCAAAGGAACACCACCCAGCTGTACTGATACAACTGGACAGTCTCCTATTGTCCGTTCATACACTGTTTCTTGTGAGCCACTTGTGCCCCCATCTGCTACTTGGCTCGTGATAGCACAGGGGATTAGTTTGACGCTGCGTTGGATGGTGCTGAGTCCAATGCTGTCCTGGTCCGGCAATTCCTGGCTATGTGGCCTGGGCGATTACATTTGTAGCACGTGTACGTACGACCTCGTTGTCCTCCATGGGGGTTAGTTGTACGTCGTTTCGCTGGCTTTTGAAGTTCCTTAAAAGAACTCGTCACTTCCTGCAAGGCCTTATGTTGCTTCATTAGAACCTCCAACATCTTCTCCATTGGGGACGTCGATGATGTGTCCACTGCTGCTACTTCTGCATGCTTTGTCAGACGTGCAGGTTTTTCTTCTTCCTCTGACCACCTGATTGCCTCCTCCCGAATGTCCAGAAATGTACAGTCAGGGTGTTCGCGTATAGACTTTTTAAGTTCCTTCCTTAGGAGCTGGTCACGAACGTTGTCGGCAAACTGGTCTCTCAGAGTTTTTTCAAAGTCTGGTACAGCACTCTTGTCCACTCTAAACTTATTTTTCAGTTGTTCGTTCAAGGCGTGTGAGAAGCTCCTCAAGCTCTCGCCTTTTCTCTGCCTTCTCTCGAAGATTAGTCTCAGCAACTGTGGGGTTGTTCTCTTCTCTCCAAAAGCTTCCTCCAATTTCTCGAAGATAAACCTGGGGTCTGCTAGATCTTTTTTCGGGTAGATTTTGATTTCTTCTTTAGCAGGTCTATCTAGATGGGTCATGATGAAGTCAACCTGCTCCTTCTTGGACAGATCTCGACACTCCTAGTGCAGATGAAATTATAGCTGTGTATGACTATGTGTGTGGATATGCATGTAAGGACAATGAACCAACTGGTGCAACAACTGATCTATTTAGAGACATGGTTAATACAACTGAAGAAAGTGATGGAATGTCTGCAATGTCGATTTGTGCAAAGTTACTCATGAAGACAGTTAGTGGGTTAGCACTAAGGCGTTGCACCAGGCAGTTTTCCTACATATCACTCACAGGATCAAGACGTCTGTAGCGAAATGGTGATACTGCGACTACTAGTAGCTCACTAGACAAATATCTTGCACGATCATGTGAAGAGCGATGCTCTCGGTATGAGTATGCATCAAGAAATGGAAAGGTTCCAGTGGTAAGTGGTGGTGCCACTCATGCAACATGGCCACTGAACGTGGATTATTGTTGCACAATGCTTCTGTTGCATTGGCCCAATTGGTTTACCTTGCAAGACGTAAAAAGAGATGGGGGGTCTTGGATTGAACGTTTTGAAGAATTTGTCATCTGTGATGAGTGTCCTTATTTTGTTAAGGCTCGGGTAAGAAGAGCCCAGTAGTTGGCAGATCATCAACCAGAGGAACAGTATGAAGAGGGTGATGACCAGGATGAAGTAGAACAGCAACCAGATTGGGTTGATGTTTATGCAGGCCACAATCAACGATATGAGGGTGTGCAAAATGACTTCCAGTATGACGATGGTGGAGATCAGTTTGACTGGAGTAGCACTTCTGTTCAAGTGCCTGTAGTTCAAAATGCTAAGCATTGGCTTCAAGATCGCATAAAAGAGGACGAGGGAAGCAATTCAGGGAACAGAGATGTCCAACTGCCAGACGTATGTCCCTTAATTCTTAACAAGGAACAGAGGTCAATAGTGAGTTTAGTCCTATACACCATGTATAACTTCATTGAGAGTCCTGAGGATTACCACCCACTTCGCCTTATCGTTTCTGGAACTGGGGGGACTTGAAAGTCTTTTGTAATCAAATTATTACAACGTTTGGTACGACAGGTGTTTGGAACGAATGGAGCAATACAGGTTATCACACCAACTGGAAACTCTGCATACCTAGTGCAAGGCAACACTGCACACATTTTTATATCTCTTCCAACAGGTGGAAGATCTTGCAATGAGCTGACAATCCCATCAGGGCCTGTTCTAGACAAGATGAAAAGGTGAAGGTACTGGTCGGAGATGAACGATCAATGTTTGGTCGCACTACGATGGGGTGGATGGAGCAACATTTAAGGTAAGGGATGAACAGAGGAAACACTGCAAGGGAAACCTGGGGAGGAATTCCAGTTGTTATGTTGGGAGATGATGTTCAGTTACCTCCTGTCTGTGACACACCAGTATATGTTCCAGATGCTCGTAGTGCACCTTCCAATCATGGCCGATTGGTTTGGACAAACTTTGACAGTGCTGTTGAACTAACTCAGATTGTAAGGCAATCTGAATCTGAAGTACAGTTGCGAGATGTACTTATGTCTTTGCGAACATATACATCTACGTAAGAGCAGGTTAACAGGCTTCGACAGTTCCAGTGGCACAATCTCTTAAGAACGCATGGAGAGGACCTGTTACAGAGAATGGATGATCAAGGTCTTTTTGTCTTCCCAACCCATCGCCTGGAAATTGAACGAAACAAAAGTAAGCTGCTGGAATGCAATAGCCTTCTAAATCACCCAGTAGCAAAGATCAAAGCGGTGAATCACGGCAGACATGCACAGGAAGCTGGCAGTAACAAGGCAGGTGGATTGTTGCAGCTCCTCTATCTTTGCCGTGACAGTAATATTGTGTGCAGTGACAGGCCGTACGCTGAGTCCAATTTTGCAGTCAAAGAAATTCTTCAAGTCTAAATATTTCTTGATTGGGGAGGATGAAATCCCATTACCTATTAATAATTATATAGCTGCCTTACTAATCCCATATCAACAAGACCTGTCCAAAAAAGAAAATTATTGGACAGTTACCTATATTGGATTATAATGAGAAAAAGCTGTATAATTAAAATACAAATTCCTTTGTGAATTAACTGCTTACTGATTACCCATTGAGAATCGCTCCCCAATAAAGGTAACATAGACTCAATAAAAACATTTATATAATTTGAATGATATTAAAATAATAAATAAATAATTAAAATAATGAAATTTAAGAATTAAAATATTGGTAATATCTCTTTATAAATATTGACCTGCCATACAATGAGGTACTGGTTGTGTGAATCAAGAAAAAAGTGCTTTGTGAATACCATTAGAAACCATTCTTATTTCATAGGGTAAGATGAATTACATTATAATAATAATAAAGGACTTTCTTTACCCTTCAAAACCCTACTAAGATTGGCATAATTACCCTCTAATTATATATAATTCATAAGCTAATGCACTAGTCAAAGTAAACCCACCCCCTTTACCCCTAACTCAGGATAGGGTGGGGGAATGTAGATTATAAAATCACTTATGACCAGCAATTATGCTACCAGAGGTGGGAATAAAGTGAAGATTTGAAGATATGGGGCAATGGTGGGGGTTTGGGGTTCGCATCGAATTCCTGTGGTATCATGTGAGTGGTTTTCCGCTTCACAAAAATATTGTTGAAGATTTGTTAAAAATTAAATGATGTCAAAATGTACATGTAGACTTTGTTTATTCAGTTTATGAAATACGAGTGTTATTTATTTGTCTAAAGAATTTTTTGGTGTGTTTTTGCCGTTTGTTGTGAGTTATGTTTGCCATTTTCCTGTTCTGAACAGTAGAAAAGACATGCAACACTCTGAGGTCGAGTAGTCGCCACTTCACCTACTAGTCTGGACAAATATTTAATGCAATAGCCCTGCAATCACCGAATCAACACTATTGCTATAATACTCTTGTCCAGGCTTGCTGCTCAGTTGTCTCTTGTACGCCTGCAAAATGAAATGGTGTACATTGTGAATATTTTATCCTAACAACTTTGCCAAGCTAACACATAACAAATGCTAATGGTGTCATATACACATCAATTATTATTAAAAATCTTTTTCTAGAGACATCCTTAAAATGGGCTGCCGTGTATCATTCAGCTCTTATCATTTACATGATTTGATATTTGGTTCTGAACATAGTCATTACATATTGTGCAGTTCTGGAAAGTATCCAAATCCTACCCTCACTTTCTTATAATTTTATCTGAATTAAATGTAAGATAGGTAGTTTTGTAAGTATGAGGAATTTAGTTATAGCCTTGAATTAAGCCAATTTTCTATAACCTATGGAAGGCAATTCAGACATATTTTAATGATCATGATTTCAACACTTCATCATCGTTAGGAGGCTACCGGTAGACCAACAGTACCAACAAATTCGAATGGTAAATTGGTTACATCAAGCTTACATCAAAAAAACCAGGTCCCATATCTCAATAAACTGTAACTTTTCAATAGTACATTAAAAGAAATGATACATTTTTAACTTTATTACTCGCCTTAAGATTATGCACACATCATTCAGGTGTTGAAATCGATTTGGAAGCAGAGGACATTTTTATCGCTTACCTCACGAGAATAATTTGGAAATTGCTTGATTTAAAGGAGATTACCCTCGGGTTATCGAGAATGACATATTAGTTCTTAGTTCCGCGTTTTTGTCAAGGGATTTAAGCTATTTAGAAGCACAATTATCCATTAGCAATCCATTTTTTTAAAATACTACATCAAAATCAGCTAGCGAGGATATGCATATCAACCTAACCTCGTTGCCAGGGCGATCTCGGCCAACTTCAATAGGAGTCGATCGGACCAGTCCCTCCCGGTTAGTACTACATTGGCCCACGTCATGGCGGGTAGGTTTCTAGTGCTTGACAGTAACTTAAAACGCGAATTCTCAATAATTCCAGAGACTTCTCATATCATTTCTCTTGTCATGGTAATATTCTCAAAATTACAAGCTTTTGTCAATAATGAAATGTAAAATTTATTGGACAGGAAACCAATTTAGTTCCTCAATGTAGACACGTGTCACCGTTATTTCCAAAGGGCCCTATTCAGCCCATTTTATTTGATTCACCCCGCACTCTATTATACACTATACTGTACTCACTTCTCAAAAGCCCAAAAATGTATATAACAATATATTCTTAAAATAACCTTAACGATTTTTATTGATATTTTTATAGTCATTGAATTGCTTGGTTTAGGTAATATATTCTTAATTTCAGATATCTACTGCAAGCTAAACTAAACAACAGTTGTGAACAATTATGAAACCATACTACATATAGTAAAATCGAAAACAGGTAAGTTTATTACAGTTGTGATGCTAAGTAAACTTTTTATTTTACACTCACACTCAACACTCACTTTTCAAGTTAATGTGATAATCATTACGTTTTGTTAACATGTGAGCTTGATAATTAACACCCTGCATGAAATTTCATGCTTTTTTCCCAATTCAGACTGTGTATATCGTTAATTTTAAAGTCCTATATCAGAAAAAAACTTTTAATTTACCATAAACATTAGCCTCAAAACACCAAAGGCGAATAAATAAAACTTGGTCTTCACTGCTCGTGGAAGTTCACTTTCTTTCATTATAGTTAGTAGTTTTAAAACGATGGAGTTAAATATTAGTTATCAAGGTGACTGCTTACTTTTGAACGTTTTTTCCCCCCATCTATCAGATAAACCAAAGAAGGCACAGTACCCAGTAAGCTTTTGATTCAAGCTCAAAGACATTTAATTGGGGTTTACAACAAATCAATGTAATACATCAGATTAATATGTTATATATGGAATTAACGAATTAATATTTGTTCATCAATTATTCACTGGCAAATTGCAAATTGCTATTACAAAATGAAAACCATTCAAAAAAATAATGTGAGGATTAGTTAGTGAAAAATGATTAGTCTATCACCAATCCTGTGAGTCCTCTGATTGGGCGAGCTACTAGTGGTCTACTACTTCTAGTAGGGAAAATTTTTATATCAAGACCCTAATTTTTATATCAATATTTTTATTTTTCAATATTTTTACATCCATTTATTGGACCTATTAGTCGTTGTTTGTTAGTCTAGCGATAAATGGATCTATTAAACAGTGTTTGATAGTCAAAAGATAAATTAGAGCTCTCACCCTAATGGCCTACAAGTGAGTGGCCTTTTAGCCTTCAACATCATAGGCTATTGACTCGTAAACTATACAGGATCAAGAACTAATTGTTAATTATCCTGGTACTTGTCTAAGGTAAACAAAATTATCTAATGGCTTCAGTTAAAAATTATGTGTAGTTCCAGAAATTAATCATACCCACCCACAGAGGAATCAAACACACTTCTACACCTGGAAATTCCAATTTTCTTCTTTCTTTTTTTCCAATTTTGTTCGTTCTATGGCACCCCCTTCCCCCATCCCTTGCAAATCGCTGTGTTAGTGACGTGGGGTATGTTTCTAGAACTACATAATATTAAACAAGCAAACACCCATATTATACTAGCAATACATCACAGGCCAGTTGTATGATGGGTGAATATAGTGCTCAATCCACCAGATAAAACCTTTACAAATGCTACAGTTTTGAATTATCTGTTGCTCAGGCTTAGCCTTGGTTTGGTATGGAATTAGTTTGAATTTTCATGCATTCCAGTGAAAGTATCTAGAATTACAAAGAATTTTTATTACCATGCAAAATTGCACATTCTTAATTTACTGTTGGTATTTCTGAATATTTAGACACTGGAAAGAGGCTAAGCCTGAGCAAATGAGTCTGTTAATTAAGGAACACAGTGGTATTGTATAAATTCGAAAATGGTATATTATGTACACTGGATAACTCTTATCAGGTGGATAACTTTATCCAACCTTCATACAGCTTGCTCCAGAGTAAAGTCGATTATCAAACCTGTGAAATAAAAATTACTTTTTAAAGTGTAATACAGTGTAAAGTAATCAAAAGAAAAACAATGGAATTAGGGTCTTCTTAGTTTAGTTTAGTTTAGTTTATTCGTCACTATTTACAACCTGAGGTACAATAATGTGATCTAATAAATTAGGTGAGCTAAACACAGTTGTATAGAGATAAAAAGGAAAAAAAATAGTGAAAGATGAGTAGGTTTTTATGATAAAACGTGACATGGGGAAGATACAGGACTTGCATCCCAATTGACAACCTTCCCCTATTGTAGTACTCTTTAGAACTCAGGTTTATTATAGTCTAATATTTAGTGTTTAACGTCTAATTTCAAAAACCTAAAAAAAAATCGGCTGTTTAACTTAAAGGCCTAGCCTGGCAAACGTCGAACTTTCCATGCACCGAACTCATTAAAAACAATGGATATCATGTAATAATGAGGCAGCATCCTTTGATGGAATTAAGTTCGGTACATGGAAAGTTTGACTGTTGCCCTAGACCTAATTGTAAGAAAACAAGAAAATTTAACCATTTAAAATATGAATGAAATTAAGTATCATTCAATTTAGAAGTTGACCAGTTCAAGTTCATAACCATTAAGGATTTGACTCGTATATGTAGGGTATGATGTGTTTAAAATATTACATATTTAAGTATAGTAAGAACTGTCCTGAAGAAGAGAATATTTTTAAATGATCCTATTGGGATGAAACGAGTTAGCACATGCATGTGCACATCTTAAAGTGCTTCTAAACCCTTTAGAGATTCGAGTTATTTTATGGCAATACTGAAAGCTGGACATTTTTCGAGAACAAATTTGCAATAACTTTTGTGAGAGTCATAAGTAAAAGGGTGAAGGTTTTAAGAGCAATTGTCTGTAAGCGTCGTCTGGGCCATGAAGGATAGAAAAATCGAAAATTTTCAAAACTCATTCGAAGAATACCCTCAAAGCCCTTATCACAAAAATATAACTTTTAGTTTCATCCGATCTTTTTTTGGCGAGTTATCGAGCATTTTATGACTTGACGTTCATCGACCGATTTTAACGGCTCGAGAAGGCCGATTTTAAACAGCTCTATACGACAACTAAACAAATACGAAACTTAGTCAGTGCTTGTTTTCTCAATAAAGAATTATGTCTTCGAAGTATTCCAGTCGCTTTATCAGGTATTTCGAAAACTGGAATTTTTTCGGGTTTTTTTTTTTACTTACCCCTCTTTCGACCAATTTTGCCGTAGTCAAAAATTCACATAATTCAAACCCCAAAAAACCCAATTGGTACATGGACTAGCCGGTTGGTTGTATACTCGACAGATAGACTGATATTTCGGCTACAAATTTGTGAAATAAAATTCTTGGGCACTTAAAATTGGAATTTTTAAGAGCGTCGAACGTTTACCCTACTTTCGTAAATATCGTGACCCTTTAACCTTATACATTAACAACACGAAGTCAACAACTTGTCTCTCAAAAAGTGCGAACTTAAAAATTTACCGAATAATTTATTGCTTGTAATAAAAAACTAATACAATAGATCATATCTCAAAGTTTTGAAGGGTTTTCGAAGCCAAAAAATTCTGTTATTTTTTTAGGCCAATTCAAACACGATGACATGAACTTCAATTCGGTAAATAAACAAGCATAACAGAAAATAAACTAGCAAAAGCTTTTTACCAAGTTAAAAATGGCCTAAAAGGAGTTGTTAATCAGAAGTCAATAACTAAATCCAGCTAGAAATACCAGATCGCATCAGCGGCTGAATAATAAGGATTACATCGAATTAATATGAGCAATCTCTGTCTCACTTCTCGAGCTCTATTGTCGGGAAGTCGGACGATCGCAGACGTCGATTACTTTATAATTAATGTCAAAGTGAAACCAACCAAGGGTAAAAGGTTTTTTTTGTAAAAAGAAAAACCAATAAGTTCAAGAATAATGTATGAATTAATGACTGGTTATTTGAAAACTACAAATAGCCGAGAGTATTGGAAAGTTCGGGTAAAGTTTAAACTCATTTTGAAACAAAAAACTCGCAAGACATCAGCTTAACTGGTTCGGACGGGGCGGCACAACGCAACCGCCTGTCATTCATAACCACAAAAGTTCTCCAATGAGGGTTCATTGCATTTGGTTGTTTTATTGAACTTTGGGGGCTGCGCAACCCCCACCCCCACTCCACACACACAATTCCCATTTTGTTCTTGTCTTCTGTCCTTACTTATTTTCCGAAGATGCTCAGATAAAAATTGTATAAGGGAGATAGTACGTCGTTCAAGTGCCGAAAGGAATGTGCTGAATGCAAGAACTGACTGGAAGAACAATTTTGACCATCAAGAGAAACCATCGCATTTTTCTCATTTAGGGGCCGTTGCATCTCGGTAGACTCGGCACCTCTAGATCCGTCCCTGGCATGCACAAGACTCTACCAGTTCCTTGATCAGATTGATATAAGGCGCTTTACGACGAACTTGGATATGGTCGACCGCAAGATCAAAATGCCCACAGACAGAACGCAACACTGAGACACCTAGGTGTGTAAGCTTTTTCGTTGAATATAAAGAGCAAATATTCAAGGTGTCGTAGACGATCGGGTGGTTTAGCTGGACTTCTTGCAGGATATGTTCACGTGTTTTGTGATAACTGTCTTCATCTTCTGCTGCTAACTCATCATCATCGTCATCAGCTTGATCTGGTGTATCCATTCCGCCTTGGCGCGCTTTTTTCGACATTCTTGAAAAATATGATTTAATCTGCTGAGCAGTTAGGAACTCATCAATGTTGAAAAGGCGCTTGCCTTCGGAATCCCGAGTAAAGCGCATATCTTTTGCTACTGCTGCAGGATCGGCCTTGTTTCCTGTTTCCTCGCCGATTTTAAACTTGTCATCTAAATAACGTGTTTGTTTTTCATTGAAACGGTTGGCCTTTTTTGAGGTCTTCAGGGCCCAACCAAGTGCTAGCACAGCTCCACCCTCGCTTTCTTTTTGCAATACTGTGGGGTTGGTATTGAGGTTTGCACTGGTGCCTTCGATAAGTTTTGACGTATACAGGACTTTAGCCTTGTCCATCAGTGTTTCCCTTTCAGGAGCTAGATGGCATTTTCCATAGCTCATATGATTTTCAAGACCAAAATAGCGCTGATATTCGCTGGTACAGCCTGCGTTGGGACATGTGAAGAGATTATTTCCTTGATCTTCAGGCTCAGAATCTTGGGAGTTCACAGTCTGGGAAGGCTTTTCTGCTTTTTTCTTTGTACTAATATCAACAAAATCTCCTGGTGAAAACTTCTCGGTAAACTGGCAATCATTTAGCTTCAAGGCTAAAACAAAGCAAATATGTTTAATTGTAATGATGAACGAATATATGAGAAGATATTTCATTGTTTATGGTTTTGACATTTCGGCCATCAAGCTATGGCCATGCATCATCAGAATTCGACTGATCGTAATATTGCAGCAACAACTTACTACTTTGATCAATCATAGATATCACGGTTATTACATTACCTTCACAAAACTTTTTACTTGAAATCTGCTTCCCTATTCCGATATCGTATGCTCGCCATGCCGTTATGCCCTTCTTTGTATATTCGAAATTGTTCAAGAAACTCACTCCATCCCATTTGGGGCCAACGCCGTCAATATCCGGTGGAACTTTCGCGTCGATAACCGCTACCCTGACACCACGTATGCCGCCATTAGAAAGGATGGCCTCTCGGAACTCTTCTGGCGTGTTAACATCATGACCCTCATTAATGTATCTTCGAACGTGTGCTTTAATTACTGCCGCCTTCCTATCACACGCTCCTTTACCGCCTTGCGGGTCACTAAAATCAACTCTTGCAACACCTATTCCTGTATGAGCTTTCATTTGTTGGCAGCTGGACAGCATGAGGGGGTTGTGATAACATGCACCATTGTCTTGGCGCAAAAAGACTTTGGATAATTCAGGATGCTCAGTTTTCAATGTTCTTAGAGTATGATCAAGCATGCGCACAACAGAAACACTGTCTTGGGAGCAGCTTTTGGCGATGTGGATGAATGCTTGTTGTTTTATAATCCATCCTACTTTGGTGACAACTACGCTAATATGCCACGAGATTCCTCGTTTTCCATACCAATCGGCCTGGGTTTCCCTGTATCGTTGAGGAAGAAATTTCATCGCCCAGTCTTGAGTTAAAAAGATAGAGTTTTCATCAAGGCTCGTGTCTAGGATAAAAGTACGACTCATATCTTGCCTGATACTTCTGAGCTGATGGCATTTCCAGGCCTGGATGGCTTGCGTAGCTTGACCATACAAATACATCAAATCATCACGCTCATCATTTGACAACTCAATTTCCTTCAAGACTTTCTTTGTTTCTTCTAGGGCACTTTGTATTGCTTCGCACTGCTGACAGAATTCATCATGGACATGTGAGCAAGTCGACTCTAAATTGTTATTCTTACTGTCACCTAGGGCGTATACCATGCAGTGATCGGCGACTCGGGAGTCCTTTGAAATGTGAACCTAAAAGAAGACATTAAATTCATTAAATACCATTTTTACAATCAAGAACATAAAAAGGACTAGCCACATCATTGATATCATACAAATCAGGGGCGGATCCAGGAATTTGTTCAGGGAGGGGTGCTGCGCACAAAGTTAACCCATGGAGTTGTACACCCCTTAAAATCAAAGGGAAAAAACATTATTTTGTATTGGTTATCTTCGAAGTATAGGGGCACAAAGTCGAACCAGGGAGGGGTGCGCACCCCCAGCACCCTTCCCCTGGATCCGCCACTGCAAATACAAACTGTTTGCATCTCATTAGATATTAGATATTTTATATGGTTTATAACCAAACGACAGGATGCATTTTTCGCGTGCTGTCATTGGTTCAAAGCGCAACATTTACACAAGACGGAATCAGAAGGTATCCCAGAACGGGTTTATTTACAATTCTGTTTTATTAAAGGATTACCTTATAGTCCGTCTTCAGGTACTGTTTACCTTCTTTCATATCCTTCTTTAACAACATCAGTTTTTTCCTATCAACACCACTCTTCGCCTCTACTCTGTCAAGCAAGCCATAGAGATCGTCAAAGGCTTTAGCCCCTTCAGCTGAAAAATAATCAAGACCTTGCAATGACCTCCGGACTGTTGCACTGCAGCATGACAATATGCGTAGCATGGTAGATGATCCAAACGGTTTGAAATTCGACTCCTGACAATACTGTTGATATTGTTGTACGATTCTTTGAGGGATGATTGTACGAATGACATTTGGAGTCTCGAGGATCTCTCCGGACGAAAGGTGTAAGTATCTCTGTCCAAATGGAAGGTCTTGAATTACGTGTGAGCTGGTAATAAAAGATAGAAAATGATCGAGTTGATCCATGTTGACACGCATTCTTGGACTTTTGTCTAAAGGTAAGGGAACGCCCCGTCCATATTTTAGTCTATGCATTCTTGCTATTTTGAACCTGTACTCAGTGAGTCCTGGTATGTACTGTCGAAGTCCTTCTAGGGTCGTTAAATCCGCCATGATTGACAAGATTTGTCTCCTTGTATCACATGTGGAGGCGTTTCTGTATGTTTCAGCAAGGGCGTCTAGGTATTTGTTGTCATCACTCTCTATGTTGAGAAGTTGTTCAACAGCTCGAGACGCTTTGAGTGCGTCCCACAGCAAACCAGGTTCTCCAGGAGCAATGACATTGAGGACAGCCACAACTGCATCTTTTGTCTTGATGATGCTATCTTGTTTGGCTCTTGAAGTGATATTACCAAAATTATTTTTAGAAGGCCCAACTGATGGTAGATCTCAAGAAGACAGGAATTCATTTAGTTTCCTTCTTCGGACAGCAAGGGATGCTGTGTTCAAACAAGCATCACTTGATGTACTAGACGCTAGCGATTCATGACTGCTACCAGCAACACTAGAGGAAGGGCTTGATGTAGGTTCGTCCAACAAATTCGCCAATGACA
This sequence comes from Actinia equina, assembly GCA_011057435.1. Lineage (NCBI taxonomy): Eukaryota > Metazoa > Cnidaria > Anthozoa > Actiniaria > Actiniidae > Actinia > Actinia equina. Next base: position 72,522 of record WHPX01001210.1, read on the forward strand.
TGTTCTTGAAGACTGCGCATAATTCTTTAAAATCATTTTCCTAGTTAAAAAGAAAAAATGACGTCATCTACAATGTAAGTCAAATCTTATTGGAAATGCAGGTTATAACTATTCAGTTGAAATCCCCATTCCTGACCTGTGAGGAATTCAACATTCAGCTAGTTTAAATTTCTAGCCCTATCCCAGATACAAGCGGGAAAAGAATTTTGTTTGACATTTTTAAAATTGATGCTATTAAAGTGGCAAAACTGTTGCAGTACGCTTTTAGTGTCCCAGGTGGGAGATTGTTTACTCCACGTTTGTAGACCCACCAAAAATGCGTAATTAATAAAGACTTACGTGAGCCAACTGGTATCAGTATTTTTGTAAACTTGAAAAGGCGTTTGGATTGTTCCACGGTAATGCCTCGATCACCTTTTGGGGGTTGAGTTCCATGACCCGACCAGTCAATGGGACATGCGCAACTTTTCTTGTTACAGCGCCATCTTACACCAAATTTGTCACGATGCCTGGGACATACATTGTATCTAATAGAGAGTTCTTCCGTTTTGTCAAAAACACCTTGAGATCGAAATCAAATGCACGAAACATTAATTCTAGTAGGAAATATCTATGAGAAATCGCTTCTCATGCAAGTGCTCGATGTTTTGAGTTCTTACCTGCTCGAGCTAATAGAAGTTTCGATTCAGTGTCCAAAGCCGAATCTGACACGGCAAACAACTTCAGATGGTTCCTGATGTCTCTATTACATTGGCTTACTATCACACATTCTGCATTGCCAGGATTAAAAGTACTCGAACCACAATCACCACCAACGAGTGTTGAATAGCTACAAGCTGCCATGTTTCTGGAGAGCGCTGGCCGGTTGCACTGCGCCGTCCCGTCGGAACAAGTTTTAAAGCTGATGTCTTGCGAGTTTTTTGTTTCAAAATGAGTTTAAACTTTGCCCGAACTTTCCAGTACTCTCGGCTATTTGTGGTTTTCGAATATCCAGTCATTAATTTATACATTATTCTTGAATTTATGGGTTTTTCTTTTTACAAAAAAAACCTTATACCCTTGGTCGGAATCACTTTGACATTAATTATAAAGTAATCGACGTCTGCGATCGTCCGACTTCCCGACAATAGAGCTCGAGAAGTGAGACAGAGATTACTCATATTAATTCGATGTAATCCTTATTCTTCAGCCGCTGATGCGATCTGGTATTTCTAGCTGGATTTAGTTATTGACTTCTGATTAACAACTCCTTTTAGGCCATTTTTAACTTGGTAAAAAGCTTTTGCTAGTTTATTTTCTGTTATGCTTGTTTATTTACCGAATTGAAGTTCATGTCATCGTGTTTGAATTGGCCTAAAAAAATAACAGAATTTTTTGGCTTCGAAAACCCTTCAAAACTTTGAGATATGATCTATTGTATTAGTTTTTTATTACAAGCAATAAATTATTCGGTAAATTTTTAAGTTCGCACTTTTTGAGAGACAAGTTGTTGATTTCGTGTTGTTAATGTATAAGGTTAAAGGGTCACGATATTTACGAAAGTAGGGTAAACGTTCGACGCTCTTAAAAATTCCAATTTCAAGTGCCCAAGAATTATATTTTACAAATTTGTAGCCGAAATATCAGTCTATCTGTCGAGTATACAACCAACCGGCTAGTCCATGTACCAATTGGGTTTTTTGGGGTTTGAATTATGTGAATTTTTGACTACGGCAAAGTTGGTCGAAAGAGGGGTAAGTAAAAAAACCCGAAAAAATTCCAGTTTTCGAAATACTTGATAAAGCGACTGGAATACTTCGAAGACATAATTCTTTATTGAGAAAACAAGCATTGACTAAGTTTCGTATTTGTTTAGTTGTCGTATAGAGCTGTTTAAAATCGGCCTTCTCGAGCCGTTAAAATCGGTCGATGAACGTCAAATCATAAAATGCTCGATAACTCGCCAAAAAAAGATCGGATGAAACTAAAAGTTATATTTTTGTGATAAGGGCTATGATGGTATTCTTCGAATGAGTTTTGAAAATTTTCGATTTTTCTATCCTTCATGGCCCAGACGACGCTTACAGACAATTGCTCTTAAAATACTCCATTATTCCAGAACGAGAGCATATTAAATGTTCCTTTAATTATGTAACACTATGTTCATTAACATAATTATTGGATATATAAACCTTCTTATTTTAAAGACCCTACCCTCAAATGATGAAACATTTTCACAATCAACTATTCACTATGTAAAGAATCGAATCTGAAAATATTGTGTTAAGGCTTAATTACGGAAGCTCTGGGGGGACTTCAGACTTCAGACTTCACACTTCACACTTCACACTTCACACTTCACACTTCACACTTCACACTTCACACTTCACACTTCACACTTCAGACTTCAGATTTCAGACTTCAGACTTCAGATTTAATAGTTTGTTTTATGGTCGTCCTGTGTTTTAACACCGGCAGCCGGCCATTTATTGCTTTGTATGCTTGGTGTGCTGAAGACAAATGCTCAAGTTCAGTAGTAATGGACAAAAAGGTAATTCAGATTATAGCATACTTAATGTTATATAACAAAGGTTTTTTTTCCTCTATTTAGCTTCTTTCGACTGCTTGAGTGGGAGACAAAATTAGTGAACTAGTGGATTGCTATGAAACGCCACGAGGTAGGGCTAGCTAAAAAAAAATTTCTATGCTAAAGAGCAACAGGGTAAGCATGTTGCTTGGTGTCAGAGTAGATGAGGAAAGAATAATATATTTGATTTATTAATAATTTTTACATACCAAGTGGCTGCTAGTTGTAATTCTGTTTACTGGATTTCCATATTGCTCAGGAGAAAACAGAGAACGTCTTATCACGTACTATTTTCTAAAAGGATACAGATATGTGGAAATTGTGGCTACACTTCTAACAGTCCATGGCATAAAACTATGTGTGAGACAGTTGAAAAGCATATTGTCTCGTCTCCATCTGAAACGAAGAGTGTTTTGTGGCGACGAATCCGATATTGACGATATTGTCAGGGCAATTGAACGACAACTACAGGACAGTGGGGGGAGTATCGGGTATCGAACGATGTGGAGACGCATACAAGAAGAGCATAAGTTACGTGTTAATCAAAAAACCGTAAGGCAACTCATGAAAGTTATTGATCCGATAGGAGTTGAAACAAGGAAACGTCACAGACTATCTAGAAGGAAGTACGTTGCACCTGGCCCTAATTATTTATGGCATGCTGACGGTTATGACAAACTTAAACCTTTCGGGTTTGCTATTCATGGTGCTATGGATGGATACAGCAGACGAGTTCTATGGTTACACGTGTCCCCAACGAATAATGATCCAGCGGTAATTGCTTGGTATTACCTGAAATGCTTGGAACAGCATCAGCAAGCCCCAAGAATTCTCCGATGTGATTTGGGCACGGAAAATACAACAATCGAGGTTTTACAACCATTTTTCCGCTACGACGGCAACGATGCATTCACTGGGGTGAAAAGCTTCATGTATAGGAAAAGCACAGCAAACCAAAAAATAGAGGCATGGTGGGCGTTGTTGAGAAAGTCCTGCACAGGTTGGTGGATAAATATGTTTAAAGATCTCAGGGATAGGGGATTGTACAATGGTCATGATCCCGTACACATTCAGTGTTTAAGGTATTGCTTCATGGGTGTGCTTCGGGCTGAGCTTCAAAGGACAGTTAAGGAATGGAACTCTCATCCAATCAGAAGCAATAAAAATGGAGAATGTCCATCCGGTAGACCAAATGTCATTTACTTTTCACCTGAATTGTACGATTCAGAAAACTTTGGGATAACGGTGGACGTTGAAGACGTTGAAATTTGTTTAGACGAATATGCAAGTCCACTACCTCCTGACTACACTGATGACTTTCTACAACTACTACATCTGCTAAGGCCATTTGCTGAGAGACCAAACACAGTTGGTGCAGCTTGCGATCTGTATGTCGAACTTATTGAAGAGCTACGCTGTTTGTAAAGGGAGTCGACTTGAACATTTTTACTTGAAGTTTCCAAACATTTTCGTAATCAAGACTTTGTTAGATTTATAGCTCGCTTTAAATACTGAAAAAATACAAGTTTTATTATGCTTTTATGACATAAATTACAATAACTGTGACATCTTTAATAAAAATGTCTATATCATAAATAACAGTAGTTCAATTATCATCAAAGATGATGATACTAACAATAATTATGTCATCAATTATAATAACTATCATATTTTCAATCATAAAAATCAAGTATCATCAATAACAATAACTATGACAATATAAAGTATGTAATCTCTAATAATAAATCATTACCCTAAGCTCAACCAAGATCGAACGCATGTGTACGAACGGCCATAGTACGACAAGCAGAGGGGATTGCCTTTATGTGTCTTTCAGGATTACCTGAAACTGAACAAAAACCGACTGTATATTTGTTTAAATAATTAACGCACAACGCCGAATGGAATAAAGTATAAAAACTAAAAGTGTGTAATTTTTTAAAAAATATTAAAACTAAACATAGTGCGCGCTAAATAGCGATCAATTCTGCTAATCCTATTGTTTTCAATAGGTTTTTAAACAATACTTTGCAATATTTAGACCTATAAAAATAGCACTGTATAGGACTTGATAGTGAAAAATATTGCACAATTTTACTGTTTGTACTCTATCGTTTAAAGATTCCTTTTTAAAAGTAATTTTAAATATGATTATATGTCTAACTATAACAAAACATTCAAAACCTAAAGTTCTCCTGTCATTTGCAGTCGAAAGGGCTATTGACGCCGGACTGTCCAAAACTTACTGGAGTTTCAATTTCTCTTTAGTACAATCAGCAGAGGCAGATTCAAGATTTTTGAACGGGGGGTGACTAGTCAATCCCGTCACCACCCCTAAATCCGCCTCTGATTTAGTGACACACGGACGTAATACTGAGAAGATGTTCAAGGGCTTTGACTGATTTGCCCCTTGCCCAAAATGACACCGCATTAAGGATATCAATTGCACGTGGGCGTTTCGTTGGATCGTACTCCAAACAGTTGGTTAGAATAGGAGGCAACTGGTTTAATGCTTAAGGGCTTTTCTTGTTCTTCAGCAGTGATTCCACATCGACACAAGCCTCCCCAGATACGTCTTGCCAACAATCTTTTTCTGAAACAAGCTCAACCAATGTGCAACCAAGGGACCATATATCTGAGTGTAATGTTCCTGGTTGTTTGTCCAGTAAACATTCAGGAGCTAGATATTGCGGCGTACCCAGGACTCCATTGGTAGCTGTGGTTGCTATTCCTGTCTTGATTTTGCTCAGTCCCATATAGCACAGTTTCGTTGCAACAGATTTCTTGTCAACTAGGACATTTGCTGGCTTGATGTCGCGGTGCACTACTGCAGGTTTCAGATGATGCAAATAGGTCACTGCTTGACATATTTGTTTGGCAACAAGGACTTTGTCTTGAAGCAGCATTTCTCGATGGCTGTGTGCTTCAGAACTTTCATCACAAAATAAAATATTTTCTAGGTTAAACCCGTCCACTAATTCTGACACTATGTAAACAGAATTCTTGAGCAGGGACATGGCCATTATTTGGACGATATTGGGATGGCGAAGCATACTGTGTACCTGCACTTCTGCTTCAAAAACAGGTTGCATCCTTTTGGCATTTCGCAATTTTATATGTTTCAATGCAATCGGAGTTCCCGCCCATACACCTTTATATACCACTCCAAAAGAACCTCTTCCAATTTCATCTCTTGGGTTGAAGTCGACATCCTTGATGTCAATGATTGGCAACTTGCAAAGAAGAAGACTAGAATCAGCATCATCGTGAACTTCTTCTATTCTAGGCAAAGGTTTGGATCTCCAAGCCTTAACCGCCACAGAATCTCTGAGACTTTCGCTTTTCCTTTGCTTTGTACTTCATCCTTGTAGTCCCCTGTTGCACCAACCGGAAGGCAACACAAACCATGTCCTTCTTTGATTATTTCTCCATTAAGATACCATTTATAATAGGCAGGGTCTCCATGGCAAGCAGCAACAACACATAGTAAAAGCTTGTTGTCGTCATATCCCCAAACTTCAGAGGGGGGATGGAGAATGATTTCATTTGATGTGTGGTCCATAGGACACTGAGGAAAACTGAAACTTTCTTCAGACATTTCAGACTCTGTATCGGCAAAATTCCTCTTGAGATAACAGGTGTTGCCTTTTGTTATCTCAATTACTGTAAAATTGTTTTCTAAGGGATCGTAGTTATCTAGTTTGGTGTCTTGTGTGAATGGATCATTCAAACACTGTAGGTCGTAGCACGGGTGTCTACATGAACATAACTATCGCATGATAACTTCAGAATATGATGACTCTTTAGTTTCTTCGTATGTGATATCTAAGACATTGATTTTTACGTCAATGTAGTCGCGTTCTGCACTGTAAACACCATACTTTGGAGTAGAAACTATGGTCATTGGCTCGTACTTTGACGTTGGCGTTTCTTTCTCATCGCTTTTCTTGTCATCTTGTTGTGGTATTTCAGTCGTCATTAAATATATGCACGAACGACTCGCATAGAGGCCTCGACTACGGAGGTACTCTGGGTAAGTGCATTCCTTTCCCTCAGTGTCGGAAAATTCGTCGACAGGCTCTTGCTCGAAATTGCCAAGTTCAACTTTCATGTTCTTTAAAGGACCGTGTATGGAAGTACCTCCTGGAAAGAACATGCGTTGCCCTTCACTTTTAAGGAACTCTACTGTTATGGCGTTATCATCAGTGTATGTAATTTGACGTATAGAGCCCCCGCCAGTTCTTCTCACTTGCTTGAACCTGGCGCCTTGTGCTCTATGTAGCCATCCTATTCTTATTTTCTTCTGCTTTACTTTGCTTTCGGTCTTTGTGGATGCAGGCTCTTTTTTTTTTACATTCTTTCTTTCCTTTTTTTATTTTGTCGATGGCTCGCCTTATTTCTTCCTTCCTGTTATCTAAAACAAATAATATTTTCGTGTTATTTTGATTGCAGTCTATTTCTTGCCATAATTGTGATAATAATAATAATAATGATAATGATGGAAAGTTTATTTCATATTTCCTTGTTTTACGCAAACAATTTACGTACAATTGACTACTTGAAAACATACACCTACTTGCAACAACGTCGTAATAGGAAAAAAGAACATTTGTAGTTTAGTGGGATATGAATAAATTAGGTTGACAAAAGAAGATCACTGAAGCTGAACTCTTTCTTTTGTCTTCAGAGTTCAGCTTCATTGATCTTCTTTTGTCTTTAATTTATTCCTTTCTCACTAAATTACTTATGTTCTTTTTTCTTATGACGTTTCTGCAAGTAGGTGTAAAAACGTTTTGATATGAGACCGTTAAAGGAGCTGATAAAATTAATAATAGTAATAATAACTAATAATAAATCTATATTTGTCATATTTTATATTTTATCCTTTTGATACTTGAAGGCCCACCAGGGGTATGATTTACAACCCCCTGTACTCCTTACCAGTTAGTAATTTACACTCAGTGGCGTGGCTAGAACCCAGGAAAAGGAAAAATGTGGGGGGACACCCATTATAAAAAGATAAAAAATATTAAAGTTTCATATTTTTTCGGATACATTCTAACAAAGTTTGTTAAATTTTTGGGGGCACTCCCCCCCCTCCCTCCCCCCTGCCCCCTCCTTAGCTACGCTACTGATTTACACAGTTGGTTGATTTGGATTGGCTGGAATGTAATATTTGAACAAAACAAAAATTAGGGGGGAAATGTAAATTAGGTATGTAGTTAGTTTGACAGACAAACAGAGCAAAGGGGAGAGAAATTAAAGAGGTAACAGGGGGGTTTCTAACTCTTTTGATAATTCCAACCACAATGTAGATTTAGACTACACTAGTGATCTCGAACCGTGTTTCATAGTCCCGTTAAGTCAGGTGGATGAATCTATTTTTTTTTTCCCCATATCATTAGTGATCTTCCTACAGTGTTTCATTGGGGTATCGATCAACAAGATGCATCTACCTGACTGAATAGACCATGGTCATTGGATGAAAAACTCCTGAATTATTAATGTGTTTGAGAATTGTAGTACATGCATTTTGGCATAGGTTTTTATCTACAGGAGTAGCGGATGGGGAGGGAATAGCCAAAAATGACATATTCTGATCATCTTTGGCCACCCCAGGAAAAATGGCAGTAGTTTTTAAAAATCCTTATTCAATAAGATAGGAAATTTAAAAATTAATAACAAAGCTGGTAAATCCAAAATAGATAATTAAATATAATCTAATAATATCCATATCAATAAGCTATGTTGTATCTCGCAAAGAAGATTTGTGAGGTTATGTACTACATTTGTCAGATAATGTGTCTAGTATGAACAAAAAGGGGAATTATTTTTCAAATCTCTGTAGCAGCCTGTAGATAAAGGCTAGCTTGAGGCTAATGTTTTTTGTTAAGCTAGTGGTATATTGTTCCATTTTAATGAGTTAATGATTTCTAGTCCATACCTTGTATTGGAGAGTTGACTTGAGGATCATTATTTCTTGGCAATATCATGGCTCGCAGCATTGCTGTCTCTCCGATAGCTAAACCCAATGCTTCAAACTGGTGATCGGTCACCATCCTTAATGCCTTAATACTGTGCACCTGGTATAATATAAATTGATGATGTCATTAAGAAACTGATCAGTCATTTAGAGATTTGCTTAAAAGAAAATCCTGGAGGCAGGTGTATATTTATTTATTTATTTATTATTACAATTTAATGGCAAAATACATACATACAAAAAAAAAAGCCATAAGGATAGTCTACAAAAGAGTCGAGGACCCCATACAAGGCAGACCACCTGAAGGAACAATACAGCTAAAAAAATATAGTTAAATAGAATATAACAAATAGAATATACCTAAGCAGTCATAAAAAACATTAAAATATCAAACTATAAACAATCATATATAAAAAATATTCTAGAAAAGAAAAAAAAAAGAATGATCAATATATAAAATAATATAATTAGACTATAGAAGAAAATAAATAATCCCTTACTCCCATTTTAAAACTAGAGATATTCGAAGCTTGCCGCACAGAAAATGGTAACACATTCCATGCATCAACTACCCTATTAAAAAAGCTAAACTTAAAAGTATTAGTCCTTGCATAGTTCTTCTTCAGCGTCAATTCATCCCTTCCCCTTAACGAGTACCTCTCAGAATCTGAGTAAAATTGAATATATGGGGATATATCAATATTAATATACCCATTGAGAACTTTATAAAAGAACAAGACATCAAACAAAAAAAGTCTATCCTTAAGGGATAACAAGTTCAATCTTTCTCTTCTTCTATCATACTCATCATCTGTCTTCAGTATAAACTTGGTAGCTCTTCGTTGAATTCTTTCCAACTTGTCAACATTCCTAGCTGTGTAAGGTGACCAAACAACAGTATAGTACTCCAGTTGGGATCGTACCAAGGCACAGTACAGGGTTCTTAAGGTGGTAACATCATTCAGTCCCCTGCATGTTCTTTTAATAAGGCCAAGAATTTTGTTTGCCCTACTTGATATTTTGTCGACATGGGCATTCCAGGACAGCTTACTAGTAGTGACTAGACCAAGATCACAGAATTCAGATGTTTCTTCCAAAGTGTTATTGTTAAGTTGAAGATTGGAGTGGAAGGGCATCTTCTTCTTAGTAATGCGCATTAGTTTGCACTTCTTTACGTTGAAGTCCATTAGGTTTTGTTGACTCCATGAATACAGATTATCCAGATCAGATTGAAACACTTGGTGGTCATTTGGGCAATTTATAACTCTAGATGTTTTACAATCATCGGCATACAAGGCAATTGTGTTGCCAGCTGTGACTACATCAGGCAAATCGCTGATGAAAATAACAAAGAACAGGGGACCCAATAGGGAACCCTGAGGTACACGAGATGGAATGACAGTCCAGGAAGAACTCATTCCCTCAATCACAACCCTTTGCTCTCTGTTAGTTAGATAATCCTTGCACCAGTTCAGCAGAGTACCAGAGATACCAAAATTGCACAGTTTCTGTAGGAGTATAACATGTGACACTCTGTCAAAGGCCTTGGCAAAGTCTAAAAAAACTACATCCACCTGTAATCCATCATCCAAGGCCTTGGTCCAATGATGATGTGGTTAGTACCAGCTGGGTGGCACACGAACGACCTCTTATAAACCCATGTTGCCAATCAGTTAAGTAAGGGGCAACATGAGAGTATATAGCATTGTGTACGATCTTTTCCTGACATTTACTTGGTATGGATAACAGGGAGATGGATCGATAATTCTCCACCACATACTTGGCGTCTGCTTTATGTATAGGGGTGACATTAGCCTTTTTCCACAAGGAGGGAACCTTCCCACTTCTAAAAGACAGATTAAATAACAAAGTCAATGGATATGATAGCTCCTTAGCACACTCTTTCAGAATTCTTGCAGATATGCCGTCTATTCCCGTAGCCTTGCTTATATCCAACTTACTAAGAATGTCTTTAACTTTATTTTTAGATGTTGAAATTTCCATCAACAGATCTGGATTGACCACATCACTATGAAGGACCATGGAGCTTGGGTCTGATATTTTTGTGGAGAACACAGAGCCAAAAAACTCATTGAACAAGGAAGCCTTCTCAAGCGGGTCTTTAGCAGACTTGGCTTTGCTTCTGTATGCAACAATTTCTGGCAATCTTTTTGCCTTGGACTTGAGTGAATGAAAGGACCAAAACTTTTTAGGATTTAACTTTAACTTGTCAGACAAGGACTTTAAATACTGACAATACTTGGAGGAGATAAGGCTCTTAGTTTCCTTCCTAAGTAACTTGAATTTAAATGTCAGTTCAGCAGAAGCATTGATCCCTCAAGCGTTTCCACAGGGCTTTCTTTTTCCTTACCAATTTCATAACATCGTTGTCTATCCATGGAGGTCTGGAATTGCGTCTTAGCTTCTTTCTTGGTACATGCTGATTGACTGCTGCCAGTATGAGATCTTGAAAGATAGCTGTACTGGAGTCAATGTCATCACAAGATATAAAAGAATCCCATAAAATATGAGCGAGGGTATGTCTTAGACCATCAAAGTCAGCTTTGTCGTATTGAAATACTGATCTTGGACTGTTTTTTGGTCTGTCGAATTTCTTCTTGATAGCAAAACAGACTGGAAAATGGTCTGAGTTAAAGCCATTAGGGTACACAGTAGTTCCCTCAATCAATGATTCATGATTCGTTAAGACCAGATCCAAGATGTTACCATGTGATGAGAGGCTTGACGAGGCATTGGGACGAGTTACATGGAAGTTTGTCTGTGTAAGAAAATGATCATCAACTATCTCACAAAAAGATTCAGTCAAGCTATCAGCATTAGTTGGTGAGCCAGTAGACCAATCAACACAAGGAAAATTAAAGTCACCAGTGATAACTAAGTCAGCTATTCCAGTTTTAGAGGCATTATTGAGAAATTTCCTGAACTCTTCCAAGAATCCCTCTCCAATATCAGGTGGTCTATAGAAAACTGCAAACAACAGACATCGAGTGTTACTTATCCTTAGCTCACAAGCCAGCATCTCAGTGTTAACCTCCAGATCATATCTACGAAAACAATGTAGGTCTGATTTTATTGCTAGCAACACACCACCACGACGCTGATTACATCTGTCGCGACGAAAAATATTATAGTCTCCAAGATGCAATTCACGATCATCAAAGTCATTGTCCAGCCAGGTTTCAGTCAAGACAACTATATCAAAAGAGTCCATTAACAGTAGAGCATTCAGTTCAATGATCTTATTACGAACACTCCTCGTATTTAACAGCAAACACTTAGAGAAGCCACTTGAGGAACAAGGCAAGCATCCTGCAGAAACTTCGGCAGTAGATGAACTTGAATTCAGGCCAGATTCTATCGAAGAAGACGACTTGAAGAAGGAATCCGTAGAAGATGCCGAGCCACAGTATTGCTGCAAACCGAGCATTTGTCAGGCCCAGGATTTAAGGAAATATCACCAGAGATAAGTAGTCTACTTCCTTGAAACGTACTAGAGCTGTTGGCATAGTAGTTCAATCTAGAATTGAAGAATCCTTTACGGCCACGTGTTGGAATAACAAAATGGCGGACGTGTAACCAAGAGCAAAAATGGTAAACATTTGAAGAAAAATCCCTTGACCAGCAACGAATCTCGATGTAATTACTATAGACATCTTTCTTTGGTGTTGTGAGACCATTTTTCCTAATATATAGGGATGAAACAAGCAACAAAAGCCATATTGTTCGAGAGCACAGAAAAACTCGACCATACGCCATTACACAGGCAACCCGTTCATCTTATGGTATATATCATCTTAGATTTATACTTTATATATTTAACTTTTTTTATCATATTGTATTTTTTCTTTCAGTGCTTCTGAAAAGAAAATAAAGTGTGTATGTATATATGTATGTAAAAGCTCAAACAAAAAATCTCAGGAAATTAGGGGAGGTGGTCAGGTGTGAAGAAAGGATGGAAAATATTATTATAGTTTTCTAAGTTCTTCCTTTTTACATTTGAGAACAAAGTATTATTATTATTTTGCCAGAAATGTGGAAATCTCTAAGCAAAGAGAGGGGGGTTTGAAACACAACAAGATTGTGTATATTCTTGTTATTTGTGACCATAATTTCAAAATTGCACATTATGACATGTGGTACTCACTTTATTCTCAATAAATGTGTTCTTCAGCCTTTCCAAATTGGCTGTTTCCAGTACCTGATATAGCTAGAAATTATTAAAAGTGACTGGTTAATGGGTGTCTCTCTAATGGCTACTCTAAAGGTGGCTTTTTCATTATCTAATAACAAACCAACATTTAAAGTATGCATGCTAGTATCCATCCAGTACAGGCACCAAGTAATGAAGTAGGTTATAAAGGGAAAATGTGCAAATAACTTTAGATTAATCATGCATGTTGAGTTACCTGTGGTGCAGCTTCTCAATAATGTCAAATCTATAAATTGTACCATAGTGACCTCCCTTAACTTTTACATTTAGGTTTATTAGTACCAAGATTACATCGTTGAGGTTCATATCAAAAAAAAATGAAGACCCGTTATTAGAGGAAGTTCAACAAACAACGGACTACCCTGCACGGTACAACCCTTGATACTAGTAAAACTATGCCCGACTATTTGGTTCCGTTTGAAGTTGGAGTCTTACGAAAATTACAAAATAAACGTTAAATAGTTGAATTTAAATAGAAAAAAATTGGAGACCTTACAGTTGTTACTTTTATGCATAAATGAATAAAGTCTGAAGTCTGAAGTCTGAAGTCTGAAGTCTGAAGTCCCCCCAGAGCTTCCGTACAATATGGCGGAAATATTTTTTTTTCCGGAAAAAATCATTTGATTTTACTGTAAATGTTCAGAGGCCAATTTTTTGTGCTGTGCCTATGGGCACAGTACATTTGTTTTGGTTGAGTTAGGTATGATCGGAATTTAGTGTTACGAATGCCATTGGTGGACCTCGTCATGATTGACATTGGTGAAACACGAGGTGAAAATGCATGTTGAGATCTGTAAGATCGGGACACGGAGGAGGTGAAAGAGGTTGAACATATGTTGTTTTCGAGGTAAGAGTGCCTTAATCCCACTTACTTTAAACTTAATTTGGTAGTTCTAAGCAGATAATTAGAAACTGGAGCTAAATTAGAAACTTTAAGTGCGATTTTTGTTTTTTTATACAACTCGAATTAGTTACGTAAACAAAAGATTGTAAATGGACAGGCCAGGAATTTATACTGCGTCATTGATGTAAAATAGTACCCGAACGAGTTTTATATTATTTTATTACCAAGAAAAATGATATTAGGTTTGATTAGCAAAACATTTTTATTTCTAGTCGAATATTTTCATGTCAAAAACGTATTTCATGCCGTAAGCTTGAATGGGGGCGGGCAAGGGATTTCTACTGCGTCATTGATCTAATATAGTACTATTGGTATTTACTAAAACAAGGAACGACCTAAAACCACCTGAAACGACCTGAAACGACCTGAAACGACCTGAAACGACCTGAAACCATCTTGAAACCACCTGAAACCAGCCAAAACATTGAATCTCCATCGAGTTTGTCGTCCAGTTTGTGTATTTTATTGACTGTTATCGATCGATCGAGTGTTTGTTTTCCTTGGAAGGGATGTACTTCATGGTAGAATTTCACATAGTCGCTCATACGTATAGTCTCCCATAGAAGTATTCCACACTTATACCTCACTTTTCCCTTGCTATGATTACCTGTTCCTAGCTATGATCAACCGTCCCTACCTATGATCAACTGTTCCTAGCTATGATCAACTGTCACTAGCTATGATCAACTATCCCTTAGCTATGATCAACTATCCCTAGCTGTCATCAACTGTCCCTAGCTATGATTACAATTTGAACATTTTTTTACTTTAACGTGTAAATTTGTTTAACTTAACATTGGCGTATCTAGGGGGCTCCGGGGTGCCTGTGACCTCATATTCAAAGCCAAAGATAAATCATCTGACCGTTGATGCAGTATGTGATATGATGTCATAGTGACAATTTGGTATGTTGTGACCCCCACGCCCACCCCCCCCCCCCCCCCCAACATGACAGATCCTGGATAAGCCCCTCCTTAACGTAATTCAGCCGTGTTGCCTGCAAGTTTTTAAGTTCATTAAACTATATAAGGGAAAGTTAATCTATATATAGGTACAGGAAACCATTAGTACAGAATGTTGAAAATAGCTAGGGATAGTTGATCATAGCTAGTGACAGTTGATCATAGGTAGGGACGGTTGATCATAGCTAGGAACAGGTAATCGTAGCGAGGGAGATGAGGTATAAGTGTGGAATACTTCTATGGGAGAGTATACGTAGCGACTATATGACATTCTACCATGAAATACATCCCTTCCAAGGAAAACAAACACTTGATCGATCGATAAGAGTCAATAAAATACACAAACTGGACGACAAACTCGATGGAGATTCAATGTTTTGGCTGGTTTCAGGTGGTTTCAAGATGGTTTCAGGTCGTTTCAGGTCGTTTCAGGCCGTTCCTTGCTTTAGTAACAGTACCCGCACGAGTTATATGATATTGTATTAACTAAAGTAATAATTTTTGTTTTGGTTAGCTAAACGTATCTATTTCTAGTCGAATATTTTTATGAAAAAGGGATTTTCATGCCGAAACCTTCAACGACTGGGTGGACGTGGAATTTACTGCGTCATAATTTACATAAAAGAGTACTAACACGAGTTTTATATTAGTTTATTTATAGTTCCTTTCACGGTTTCCGACGCCATATTAATTGGGCAGAAGTGTAGGGAAAGAGATACGTTTTTCGTAATATTTCCATTCTGAGGTTACCCTGCGAGCAAAGTCTCCTTTACCTTCCCGCGAGTGAGAGAAAGGAAAGAGTCTTCTTTCCTTTCTCTCACTCGGGGGAAGGTAAAGGAGACTCTGCTCGCAGGGTATTCTGAGGTAAATTTTCGAGACCAAACTTTTTCTGTAGATGGAGAATCCTCTGTTCAATAATGTTTTGTGTGGTGTTTTTGAGCCGATGGAGACACCATAACACTGGTTCTCAGAGAGACGGAGGCTTGCTTTGGGGTTTGCGAACAAGACTCGTTTATGCTGGTTCAATTTGACCGTAAAAAAATATTCAAACCGAATCCACAGACTTTCTTTTGTCTTACAATGACTAAATCCCAAATAGTCTTGTACTCTATTCAAAGTATCCAATGTGCACAGCACATTTGACACGTTTTCCCGTGTCAAAACTTGTTTCATTTTGTTTATGTTTATGTTTTTTTGTTGTTTTCTATTTCCTTTACCTGGTTTTACTTTCATCTTCTTTTCTTTCTTTGAGTGGAAAATATATATAATATTTGTATAATGGTGAGGAATGAGAAGACACATGATTACGGATACAAATGAATCAAATACATAATTCCATAGGGATCCTAATTCTGTAAACCTAACGCTCACGTTAAATCGTTGTATTGCGATACCATCTTACCATCATAAAAAATCTTACCAATTCTTGGAGTTGCCACTGTCTACCATCCTTAATTCAAATATGTAGCCCCTCATTTTTTCTGACTCGAACTTGTCGACAACTTTGACCACAAAATTGGTGGCAACAACTGTTCTATTGCTTTTTTGTTCTTTAAACACAAGACAATTGTCTTTTTCGAAAAGACCAGCGGCCGTACTGGGGAACTTGGATGTATTCTGAAAAGGGAAAAAAATGTGTTTTTAAAGTTGATGCTAAAAACAGAATGGGAAGCGGGATTTGCAGTTTTGATAATTTGGGGATTGCGAGATTTGACTGCCTTTTTTGGAAAATTGGCAAATCGTTTTTTTTTTTCATGTAATAAGTTTAGCATACATTCGATGGATTCAAAAAATAGCATTCATTCGATGATATGGCAAGCGCCTTCTATCAAATATTTAAACTCATCGTTAATGATGAGCTTGGCGTTAGGTGCATATCGGGTGGGATGGGCGGAGCCAGGCACAAATTAGCGGTAACCATGGTCACCCTGTCACCACCCACCGAACACCTGTCACATTGACCGCGACCAGCCAATGGAATACTTACCTCTACTTACCTGTACCAATGGTAGGGATGGCGGGCGGGAAATTAAACTCGTGTTGTAGCGTAATAGCGTAATAGCGTCGTATAGCAAGTGCTAGCGATAGATAGCGATGGCGAATAAAGGTTCGCGTGGTTGGCATTAAGCTAGCGTGATCACGTGTGTAGCGTCTTATCGTATTTCGTAATGATAGCTATGATCCATATCTTATACAGGCCATAGAGATCGACTAGAATAGATTGCGACATGCTATAAACAACTTGCTAGCTGAATCGATCAACGATCGCGTGAGGTAATAAATGCGTTGACAGCGGAGATAGCGGTATGCGTCCGGACAACGCTACTGCGAGATGTCATTGACCTCGAGTCTAACTTAGCCTAAATTACATTTAACCACATATAATAATTGATAATTTGTGCCCGTAAATTGATGTTTGTTTTGCAAAAAAAAAATAAATAAATAAATAAATCTGTCAACATCGATCGTTTCCTAGTGCAAACGCATTTTTTGTATCTTAGGGATGGACCATTAGCTAATTAGATAGTTGATGGTGGGTTGCGTAAATTCCCAAAAAATGTCGAGCAAGCACTTAACCTCAAAAGAAAAAAGAATCGTGCAACCTCTTATGCTAGAAGTAAAATATATAAGTGTACGAAAATATGACGTGGAAGGGTTGAGCCAAAAAAATAATTATCATGTAATCAAAATTATCTAATGATCAATCCCTTACCAAAAATTGTCTCGCTCTACCAAATTTCAAAGACGCCGTCGGCCTGCTTCGAAGCAGGACCAAATATTTTTCAAACGTCAAAACTGTCAGATTTCTTAATCCCTTACAAAATCATATATATGCATTTTGCGCTCATACGGATCGCGAATGGATTCATCTCAACTCGGTAATAGGCAACAAAACACTAAGTCAGATAGAAATGGCGCGCAAACTACAGGCATTTAATATAGCTACAACTATTCCAGCAGTGAAGCAAGCAAAGAAGGCTTGAAAGGCCAGAAGTAGCCAATACGTATCCAATACGGCTGAAATATTCGTCGCCGTCTTCCATTAATTATTCGGAGCACAATTTGGTTTTGAATTTGCTGGACTCTCAAAGGGCAAAGCAGAATCATAAAGTTGTTTCTGCATGTAATAAATCCGACCTTGCAAAAAAGCGAAAAAGAAAAATAGAGAGGTGATGAAACACGTCATGTAGTGTCACATTATGATTGACATATGCTTCTTGCGGATCAGATTTTGGTATCTTGTAGTGCGAACACAACAGGCCAAACAATTTTTGTTAAAGTTTTTCATGAATCAAAGGACTCAGACAAATTATGTCGGTCTAGTGTGAACTTCCCTGTGTCACTTTTTTTTCTTCGAAACAGCATGTTTACGTTCCTGGGCATTGTTATTTTCATCTACATTTTAGGCAACTATTATCTGGAGTTCTTCATCATCCCCTTTTCCCCCAATGAAATATTCTGCTTGCATTATTCTTCATCGACTAATAGCCAGATTCCACATTCTTAGACAACACGCTTTCTCCCTTGAAGAGCATGGTCAACAATAGCCGCTCGAGAATTCAATTAAATTACTCCATTACCATAAAGAATAGATAAATGTATTCAAATAGTCTATAAATGAGCGCCTACGACAATTGCGAGGAACTAAAAGTTAGTACAAGTGATATTTATGGCTTGAGATAACAAAAATCCCCTCAAACTTTTGATCCAGAAGCAAACTTGCCGCAACTTCCCACAACGGGTGAAATAAAAACTTGTGTCCCCAGTCAGTCAGTCTGTCTGTCTGTCTGTCTGTCTGTCTGTCTGTCTGTCTGTCTGTCTGTCTGTTTGTTTGTTTGTTTGTTTGTTTGTTGGAACGCAGTTGGAACAGTGTGACACGCGCCGTACCCTGTACTAAGCTAGAAAGAGAAAGAAGTGAATGTTTCTCTGTATTTTATTCTGGCTGAATCCAATACCTTAACGTGTAAATAAAGCCGAGCCAATCAAGACGCAAAGCAATCGTTGTCAATCAGAAAAGGTGTCGAGCTGACAGACACACCTAAAACGTTGGATTCTCTGCTGGAACAATGCGTCATTCTGTTGGGGTGTGATAGAACCTGGACTCAATCACAAAGGTGTTGGGCTGAAACCACACCTAAAAATTGAGTGTCCGTCTGATCGGTTTCACGGTTTGAGTGAACACTGCCTCCTTTCATTACACCGATTCCGGTTCTGGAGTTCAAACGATCAATATGTTCCTTTATTCAATACTATGTGCTGTTCTTTTCATTCTCCAAAGTTGTCAACAAACCAACGAAGTAGTTATAAAGGATTCTATCCTAGAGGAATACATCAAAGCTCTGGTGAATGCGTTTAGAGAAAACCCGACAAGTGATAGGTTTGATTCCGTGGTTGAAGCACCACGAATAGGACGACAACATAAGCAACATTTTCTGTTGCCAAAGATTTATATATGGTGCCCCATGGAACACTTTGATTTAACAATAATCTGCCCTCATCATAATCTTCCAATGAAAGCTGGTTTCTTTACTGATGAACTTTGTAAAAGAAGTCCAAGAAACCCACGTCTTGTATATGATTTGAGAGGTAACATTTTATTAATTCAAAGAGTGTACATTTGCAAACAAGGAGGAAACCATCACAAATATCTATCTGCTAGTATGGATTTTATGGATACAAAGTGATGAACGGGAATCGCCAAATCGTAGGCTGGCGGCTTACAAGATCAACGGCGTTTAAGGAAATTAAAGATTTATTACAATATTTAAAGAGTGTTATGAGAGAAGGGCTTGAAACGGTTATCGTCGATGATTGTTGTAAAGTGAGAAAACAATATGAATCAGTCTTTCCGGGCGTGGTCGTCAAGTTGGATTTGTTTCATGCTGTACAGAGAGTCGTGAAAACTTTTCCAGTGAATACACATGATAACAGTGAATACACATGATAACAGTGAATACACATGATTACAGTGAATACACATGAATACACATGATTACAGTGAATACACATGATCACTGTGAATACACATGAATACAGTGAATACACATGATTACAGTGAATACACATGATTACAGTGAATACATGAATACAGTGAATACACGTGATTGCAGTGAACACACATGAATACAGTAAATACACATGATTGCAGTGAATACAAATGATTACACATGATCACAGTGAATACACATGAATACAGTGAATACACATGATAACAGTGTATACACATGATCACAGTGAATACACATGAATACAGTGAATACACATGAATACAGTGAATACACATGATTGCAGTGAATACACATGAATACACATGAATATAGTGAATACAGTGAATACACATGAATACAGTGATATAAGTAACGTTATAAGTATATCCTATATCGTGTATGTATACAGTGTAGAACCATGTATAATAGTGCCATTACATGGGGTCTTACATGAACTACTGACCTGTAAATGAGTTCAGGCGCAATCCCAGGGTCTTGACGTCACTTCCGACTTATCAAATGGACCAATCAGGAACTAGGTCGTTTAGAGCTATGGCAAGCCCATTCAGGTGGACACGAGCAAGTCTTCTTGCTGGAACGCCACCTAACACCACACTGTTCTTATCGTCTTTATTTTGTTTTTTTTGTTCTTTTTGTTTTTATTTTGTTTTTATTTTGTTCTTATTGTTTATATTTTGTCGTTGTCTTTGTCGTTTGTTGACTAGCGCTTAGAACAGATTTCTATTTGCGATTTATAAATAAATATTATATTATTATTATTATTATAACTGTTCTCGATGTCTTGGACATATGGTTATCTCACCATACAGCTGATCAGTACCTTTAAAAAGCCCTCGAAGAAAGAGAATGACTTGAAGATCAATAATAAAACACTAGCGGCCTTGCAGCTGATCATTACCTTTAAAATGCCCTTGAAGAAAGAGAATGATTTGAAGATCAGTAATAAAACACCTAGTGGCCTTGCAGCTTTAACAAAGAAATGATTTTACTTACCAGCTAGTGCAAGAAGGAGATTTGACTCTGTTTCCAGGTTCGCGTCATACACGTTACACAATCGCAGGTGATTCTTATTGTTTCGATTACATTTATTAATGAGAACACACTCTGTGTTTGCTGGATTAACTGAACTAGCGCCACAAATATCTCCTACATACTTAGAATATCCACAAACGACGGCCATGGTAAGGAACTTTGGACTGTATATCTGCTTAGCTGCTCAATAATTACACGAGTACGATTGACTAATTGTGTACTTGAGTGGCAGTCGGCGGTACAGCACAAAAAAGAAAAGAAAAAAGGAAAAAGAAAGAATAAAGGAAAATGCACAGGACTATTCAGAACCAAGTAGATAAATAAGAGAAAAATGTCATATGCCCTTGGCAGGATTTGAACCCACGTCTTCGGTATTCTAGTCCGATGTGTTAACCACTACACTACAAGGACCAACCACGCTGGTAACGCAGCCAGAATATGAAATGTAGGGTATTCGTTAGGATCCCAGAGCGATATTTTTTCTCTATAGGTAAGTTGAACACCGTCAATGTACTCAGATAATAGACATAGTAAAGTAGTAATAAATTATGCGTTCGGTGTGTATATAATGAAGTAGAGAGAATAAGAGAAAAATATCATATGCCCTTGGCAGGTTTGAACCCACGTCTTCGGTATTCTAGTCCGATGTGTTAACCACTACACTACAAGGACCAACCACGCTGGTAACGCAGCCAGAATATGAAATGTATAATCAGCTAATAGTAAAGATGAACGAACAAAGAGACTATGCAAAACGCCAAAGAGAAAGGCATTCGATCTTGCTCTGCGAGACCTGAGCATGAGTAAGGAAGAAGCTTAGAACTTACGTACCACCATAGCTGGCTCTTTGGAGGAACGTTGTCAATTGGTTGCCGAATTAACACCAAAGAAGAGCAAATCCGGAAAATAGATCAGGCCGTCGAAGACCTGGAGGGGCAAATAGAGCGGCAGCAGGAAATAATTAACGACCAGACTCGTCCCGAAGAGGAAAGGGATAGGGAGAAACTCTCAAGGGAATGAGAAACTCTTGAAGTGAGAGTCGCGGAATTACCAGCGCAAAAGGACAACCTGGAAAGGACAACCTGGAAAGGGAGTTGGGGCTTACCACCAAGGAAAAAATAAAAAGAGGCCTTCTGAAGTATGGCGTTCCGCTGGCATTTGCGGTCGCTATTAGTTGGGTTCTGCTATTTCCTTTACACTTAGGGCCGGCGGAGAACTGTTGAAGTTCGTGGGTAACAACTGCTGTTGCTATGGGTATTATAAAACAGTTGTCTAGCAAAATTTCAAAACACGACACGACAATAGCTTTGTCTAGGGCTACAGTAAATACGATTAGTGACTTGGTTTCTAAAGCTTTGCGTGACAGAAATATAGACGACGTAGAATTCTCGATTATTCTGGCCGAAGAGGAGAAATACGAAAAACTAAAATCCGACATAAAGAAACAAAAATAACAGTCATCAAAGATTTGTCCGAAGAGACACGGAAGAAGATCTACCAAGAAGCAAAGGAAGAGCTTCAAAGAAAACTCGCTCAGTAAATATTCGTTTTGAAAAAAGCGAAGCAGGATTTCTATGTACTTATTGACTGAGTGGGAGGGCCGGACGGGAAAATATTTGGCTCGATATCATATGACCCAATTTTTATCGTAAAGAAAGGTTGAAAGATCTTGCTAAATTTGATAAATACAGCGCGCGTAAACGAGAGCCAATGGGTAATTCATTTTTATTTGATTGAAAAGAAGACATTTAACAGTCACTGTAAACGCGAGGCACATTTCAAGAAGTAAAATTGTTTTTAATACATTGAAAGTTTTAAGTTGTTTTAAAACACTTTGCAAATAGGTATTTGGTCAAAAGTCGGGGAAAATAGCAGCTTGGGAACTCAAGAATGTCTATGTCACTTATAAGCGTTTTCATGGACAAAGTTCAACGTTTTTAGACTTTTAGCCTTCTTCATCTGACTCGATCATAAAACGACGTCTCTTGGGTTTGACCAGACACGAACTAGAGCTTTCTTCAATGTTGTGTGGAACACCAGCATACAGGAGTGTTGTGATACCAGTTTTACGTACAGAATGGTTGGTAATTTTACCGGCTTTGGACTTCGTGAACTTCAAATCTAGTGTTGCTTGAGACAGGAATTCGCCAATCTTGTTCTTTCCCATCGGTCTGTTTAGGAACCACACTTGATCATTTGGCTTCCTTCTATGATTTATAGCAAGAAAAAACGGACTTTCTGGACTTTTGGCTTCTTCGGGACGCCTGTAAATAAACTGCTTATAGCAGGCCACAGGACATTTCTTGTCGCCGCTCTCATAAGCTCTTGGTCGGAAAGCTCTCTGCTGTTCATTTTTATCGCCGTGTCTGGTTTTAGTTTCTCTTTCTTGGAACCACTCTACATACTCTTCGCCATTTATTTCATCTTTCTTCAGAAGTACGTCTCCAAACTTCAGCTGTCTCGCTTCGTGTCGTGCTCTATGACCAAAACGCAAAGTAATCAAGAACCACATAGTACGGGAAAGGATCTCTGGATCATGCACTCCAAACTCATTTTCATTAAAAATAGCATCAATATCTTTGCTTGTCAGAGGAGCAGTAGCATTTGCTTGTTTCCTTTGCCCTCTTTTCTTAATTCTCGTCGTCTGGACAACAAGGCTTGTCTGGAAAGCTTAAACTCTTCATCTTTTAAGATGTTTACTTTGGCATTTTTATCGTCGAGGTGTCGCTGGATACTTCTTGAGAAGGACGACATTGTATCAG
This sequence comes from Actinia equina, assembly GCA_011057435.1. Taxonomy (NCBI): domain Eukaryota; kingdom Metazoa; phylum Cnidaria; class Anthozoa; order Actiniaria; family Actiniidae; genus Actinia; species Actinia equina. Next base: position 95,971 of record WHPX01001210.1, read on the forward strand.
GTTCGTACAAAGTATTGTCTTTCTTTTTTGCCTTTATGTTAAAGTTGGAAAGAAGACTGTCAAGTTGAGGCGGAGGGATATTCTCAATTTCTCTTTCTTCACCACATTCTTGTGAAAAGCGTTTCAGTACGTTCATGTCATACTTAGTTTTGTTGATTGTACTTGTTTTCTGTTGTGCTCGGATGTATTTCTGTATTTCATCGTCATTGAGCAGATTTGACTCAAAATATGTCTGGATAGTAGAATTCGCTTTCGTCGTGTTCGCTTAAATTGTCAGTCATTTTAGCTTCTTTTTAAATGAAATTTAATGGTTACATCCGAAGAGGGCCGTACGGATTTTGAGCAGGGCCGGACGGGTTTATCCGGCCCGCTTACGTCAACCCGTCCGGCCCCCATCACGTGACTTTTTCCAATGGTTTTATTAGAGCGTGCGAGCAGGGCCGTACGGGTCATATGATAAATTTGCATATCGAACGCCACCTGTCTGGTTCATTTGCAAATTAGTTTCACAATTTTTATTTCGTCAAGTCAGGGTTAATACAATTCGTGTCCTATTGATAAACCCAAATTGCTTAGGAATAATGGGCTGAAATTGAAGTTCATACTACCTGCGAAGAATTGATTTCAGCGCCAACACTACGATTCCTCAACTTCCTTACTCGCCGCTCGGCAATTCGTTCTTTCTTAAGATGAATTTCATACTTGTGGCGAATTCTTGCAGCTGCTTCTTCCGTCTTTTTCTTGATATCAGCCTCATATTTCCTTCTTCTTAACTCCTCAGTGGCAGCTTGTCGAGATAATCTAACATCTTATGCAACTGGGGGGAAAAAGAAAGAAAATCTTCGATCTTCTTATCGCCCATTTCAGTCAATGCTTGAAAAAACTCGGCGGCGTTAAATGAAATCGAATCCATGGCAACTCTGCCATAGTCCAAGGCCACTGTTTTACACTCCTCGATTTTTTCAATGCACTGGTCACGGCGATTTTGTAGTTGTCAAAGTAAGTGGCATTTTACAAAATATTACAAAATATTACACAGCCTGTATCGTTTTTACATTTGTGAAAAAAACTTGTGTAAAATGCATAGCAAGCTAAACACAATCGTTTCCATTACTTCGTCGTCTAAATATACCGGTCGATGACCTTGGATGTGACTCATTCAGTCTCTAAAGTATTTTATTCTCTTATAAGGTGTTTTCTTACGACCTCCATTGGCATAATATTGCTCTCTGGTAGCATTTGGTACGGCGTTTGTGATATTTTTACCACACTCGTCACACTGTGCTGACGTGTCATCTTCCATTCGCATTTTCTTGCCACAACAAAAATATTTATTTGGCTTAGTAGGTACAAACTCGGGTTTCAAGCACTTTACACAGAAGTCATAAGGAAACTCTTTACATTCTTCGCACTCCATATATAGACTAACATATTTAACTACGTATACATGGGATGCGGGTAATAACGGTGCGAATCGAGGGGGGTTACTTTAGATGGGTAATCCTCCATTGGTGACTGTTTTGGAACCCCCATCCCCTATGCTACTTGCACCATATAAAATCTACCAGGAAGGTGCAATCTTGGGCCGGAACACAGAGGTTAAACATTTTGAGCCGTACTACAGAATGACGTACTTACTTTTTTGGTTACTTCTTTGGTTACCATGGCAACCATATATAAAGTTGAGTAATTCAATAATTCATTTCTCCTTTGCCCTTTCCTTTTGAATAATGAAACTACGCCAATTTAATGAACTATCCAATTACAACAATTGTGCAAAGTTTCATACGATTTATTGCTAACAATAAAGAGCTTCCTGAACTTTAAGGTTTTGTGTTCCATAGCTGTCAATCCTAGCACAAGTTGGGGTTAGAACCCTAGCGCAAGTAGGGGTTAGAACCCTAGCGCAAGTAGGGGTTAGAACCCTAGCGCAAGTAGGGGTTAGAACCATAGCGCAAGTTGGGGTCGGAACATGGTATTACTCTGTCAGCAAAATGTTGCACTCTGTCAGCAAAGTGTTGCACTCAGTCAGGAAAATGTTGCACTCTGCCAGACGGAAGTTGCACTTTGTCAACGGCAGTTTCAATTTGCCAGCATTTGTATCACTTTGTCAGCAAAATGTTGCACTCTGTCAGGAAAATGTTTCATTATGTCAGCAAAATGTTGGACTATGTCCGTCTATTCGTTTTTTTTGTAAAGATGGATAACTTCACGTGATTACAAAATCCATTGTGGGATACCACCAATAGCAACAATTGATAGCCCATCCTTCTGACGTCACGAGTGAGCTGGTTGGATGTCAATAGCGATTATTCTGACTTTTTTTTAGCTCATTATACAATGGTCACTTTTTGGGGTATATATCTCGAGAGCAAACGTTGCATCGTGCGTATTTCAAACAATGACGACCTTTGTGTAGCCCGTGCGCTAGTGGTAGCCAAGGCAAAATTAGATAAAAATGCTGACTATAGCAGAATTTCCGACTCTAGAAGACTACTACAAAAAGAATTGGCCGAAAAATTGCATCGAGATGCAGCTGTTCGATTTGGTATATGTAGTCTCGAAGAGGTAAAAAAATTCCAAATTCTGCTCTCTGATTACCAGATTAATGTCGTGTCCAAAGATTTGTTCAATGCAATTATATATTCAGGGCCCGATTCTGAGAAACGTCTTTACATATATCATCATGATAACCATCATGATGTTATAACATCCATGCCCGCCTTTTTGAATCGGAAAAACTTTTGCCCTCATTGCAAGAAAGGATATGACCACGGACAGAATCATTCGTGTAAATTTGTGTGCACTACTTGTTTTGGCGGTCCCTGTGAAGTGGAAAATTGGAGACACTGTGAACAATGCAATAGATATTTCAAAAACGAGCGGTGCTTTGCAAATCACACAAGGCGAAACAAGGTTGGTAGTTCAATGTGTTTGAGGGTAATTAAGTGCGCAGATTGTGACAAAGTCATTAAAATAAAAAACAGGAATCCAGGACTTTCAAAGTGTAATGTTTGCAAAGAATATGTTGAATTAAGAAAACCATCTGTGTTTCATGCAACCCATTGATGAAGAAAATGACGCTGCTGCCGCTAACATTAGTTTGGAAGAGGAGAGTATGGGAGGGATAGAGCAGCTAATGGAGGAGGAGGAAGACGTGTCAGAAAGTGGTGGTGGTGGTGGAACCTCTGGTGGTGAATCGAAGTCAAAGCTGTACTTTTACGACTTCGAAACAAACCAGGAAACGGGAATTCACCAACCGAATTTCGTTGTTACTCAAGATGAAAATGGGGTTGAGAAAGTCTTCAGCGGCCCAAACACACGCGATAATTTTTGTGATCCGGTATTCACAAAAGAGCACGAAGGATCGATTTGGCTAGCGCATAATATGCAGGGGTTCGATGGCTACTTCATCCTTTCGTTTTTAAACCAAAATGGAATCTCTCCAACAGTCATAATGAATGGGACAAAGATCATGTCTATGCACGTAAAAGAGAGAGACATTTGGGTTGAATGAATTGAAGAAAGGCTATTTCCCCCACAAATTTAATACTTCTACCAATCAGAATTACAGCGGACCTCTCCCTGATGCCGAATTCTACGATCCCGATGGTATGCCTCCACCTGGTCGTTCAGCATTTTATAATTGGTATGATTCGTTGAAAGCCCAAGACTACGTCTTTGACATGGAAAAGGAAATCTTAGCGTGCTGTCGCTCTGATGTGGATATTCTCCGACGATCGTGTCTTGAATTCCAGCGATTGTTTAAGGAGACGAGTGATGTGGACCCTTTTGCAAACTGTATCACTATTGCTTCTGTGTGTAACTTGGTGTACAGAAAACACTTCCTTCAACCAGAAACGATCGCTGTCATTCCACCGCACGGCTACAGAGCTCAGGATAAACAATCCATTCAAGCAGTAAGATGGCTGACTTACCTGGCAGAAAGGGATAACATTTACATCCGACTTGCAGGAAACCATGGGGAACAACGAATTGGAAGTTTCAGAGTCGACGGGTTCCATTCAGAGTCCAACACCGTGTGGGAATATCACGGTTGCTTTTGGCATGGCTGCCCCACTTGTTTTGGTAGAAAAACAAGAAATCCCATTGCTGACTGTACGATGCAGGCTTTGTACGAAAGGACCTTGTCACGCAAGCAGCACTTGATTGATCAAGGGTTCGATGTTGTTGAAATGTGGGAGTGTCAACTGAAAAGTGAGCTCAAGTCCAACCATGCAATGAAAGAAGCTTTTGACAGAATAACCCTTGTAGACCCTCTAGAGCCTATCATTCCTTGTATGGTGGGAGAACAAATGCGGTGAAACTGTACCATGAGGTTCTGCCCGGAGAAAAAATCAAATACGTGGACTTTACTAGGTTTGTATTGTTATATATGTATATATTTTATTCATCTATTTTAAATAACTGTTCTTTTTTCATACTCTTCATTTTCCACCAGTTTGTAGCCATGGACGAACAAGTACTGCACCTATCCTCTGGGGCATCCAGTCATTATCACAGAAAACTTTGCTCCCCTCGATCAATACTTCGGCCTGGTAAAGTGTACTGTCCTGCCACCTCGTGGTCTGGGTTTTGGCGAACTGGATCTCTAGACGTAAGTTTCCTTTTCTTGTAGTGCGCGCCATTGCTCAGGTCAAGGGTTAGATCAAAGCAGAAAATGGCGTAACCTTGATTGAATTCGTCCCGGGTTATGTCATTTCCGTGATCCTGTTCCTGAATACAAAGACTGGTAGGCCATAATGAATCCTAAGCCGTTGGCAGCAGGGTCGAATTTAGGTTGAAGTGGTTTGGAGGGCAATGGTTCTCCGTCAACATAAACTCCCAGGAAACTGAGATCATTAGTTTTAAAGTTGAACGGATTCTTTTTATAGTTCCCAGAGTAAGCATCATTGTCTACCATGGCAACTACTAAACGTTTAGGGATCTGACCGTTGAAAATGTTATCCTGAGAAGTATTAAAAGCGCCTCTTGGAACGGAGATCAAAATCCATTCTCTTGATGGGGTACTTTGCTGTGGTTTTGCGCAGAGCTTCGGCATGACCAAGCATTACAGATGGACTGACTTTTTCTTTACGAATGAACAGAATAGCATCTTCAATAACTATCTTGAAATTAGCTCCAGTAGCGGATGAAATCAGGCAAAACTCGTTCTTTGACCGTGTTAGCTTCAGCCTTAAATCTACACCGTTAATCATTAAACGATCGATGTTGAATACATCCTCGTGGATTCTTCCGATCATCTCTACACTTTGACATTCCTTAGTGTGTTTGTACCTTGCTTTCAAACCCGTGTTGGCATCTTTATCATCTTTAGTGGGGTCTACTTCATCGAGATATCCTGCTCTGTCTTTGTAAAATAAGGCCCCGGTGAGTTGAGACTGTTTAGCTTCTGGTCCATAACTGAGAGTACTTTCCAGGATAGCACGATAGGGGTTCGTGTTGGTGGCTGATGACACTAATTTACCATTTAACGAGACGTCGATTTGAATAAACATAGAATTCAACAACAAATTAACTGGACCAACTTTAACCAATCCAAATTACTTCCATCTGCTTTAGTGATTTTAGCTTTGACGTAAAGCTGAGTACGAGCCAAGTCCATGTACTCAGTCCCTGCCCCACTGACCAAAAATTCTATAGGACCATTGTCGCTAATGTTAGAAATAGGATGATAGTCCACAAAGCGTCCCGCTTCCAGACCTGTTTGCGTTGGTGGTACGTAAAATAAATCAAGTTCTGATTTTGAGCATTCTGATGAGTCGTGATGAACGAAAGCCATAGTTCCTTAATATGATCCAAAAATGTCGTTCTTTTCCCTCGGTTGGTTTGCTTGGTTTTTCCACCTCTACTTTTTGGAGCAGTTGTTTTCCATCGCTTAGCCTAAGAGTGACTGGCACTATTCGGAGTAGCACCACGTTTTATACCCTTTCCACTTTGTCCAACCGCAGTCATGACGGTATCGAGTGTTTGTATTTTTTGCTTCATTGGCACGTGCCCTGGCGGAGGATTTTAAATCCTGACCGGCCATTACATCATTAGCTATGTTCATTCCAGTAGCAAGAGCGGTTTTCCCTACTGATTTAGCGCCTTCTCTAAGGAAAGGCAAATCTGATCGAAACAAACCTTTAAGGAAAGAGCCAATGCCGTAGCCACATTTTGTCCTGTGTCATCCTTTTTATTGACTTGGATGCGATCAATGGTCTTTCGACTTACACTGTAAAATGGAGGGTCTACGAATGTTCGTGAAACGATTTCTCCGTCTTTTCCTTCACCATTTACAATGCGTAATATGGGCACCATGCTATCTCCCACAATTTGTGCTTGTATAACGTCACTATACACATAGAGAGAAGTAAGACCTCCCTCTATGTTGATAACGTGTGGTGCTGTTGTTTTCTTTGTAATAGTGGGCATTGATGTTCCAAACCCTAGCATGACAGCCAGACTTTCTCCAAACAACATGGAGTAACCTTGAGCTGGTGATATGGTAACGCGTCTGGTAATCCTATTAAACTCAATATCGATGCTATCTTTTACTTTCTTGTCATCAATGGCGCTTTTAATTCCCTCGATGATGTCATTAGCCGAAGGGTAATATCCTTCCTTCATAATGTAAACTGTGGGAATACCAGACGGATCGGTCACATAGAAATGGTTTTCTTTTAGACGGCCATTATTCCAAGTCCTTGGAAACTGGCTTTCTTTCATACTAACTTCCCATTCTCCTGAAAGCTCTATGGGTTGTGGAAGATGTACACTGAAATCTGACAGTGTATTGTCAGGGTACACATTCATTGAAGAGTTACTGGGTAGAGTAAGATAAAACTCGGATCCTTCCATCATCACGAGCCAAGAGATAATAATCAATGTTAGCATTGAATGGTGTTTATAAGGTGTTTGTTTTCATAGCAGATCACTTTCCGGTATCCAGCTGTTGAAGTCTTGAGGCCATCCAAGACATTTTACCAGAACCTCTGATATACCTTTACGTTTACGCTTATGTAAAATTTTCTCGACTCGATGAACATCGTCGACCTTTTTCACTTTTTGTAGCTCTTTCTCGTAGAACCTACCCTGAATTTCTTGACCATTAAGATCTCTGATGCGATAGGTTGGAGGATGCGATGCTTGTCGACTGTCAATCTTGAATATTTCCTCGGACCAACCTGGTAATTACGATTTCTCAAACGTCATCCTTGTCTTAGCAATTCGCACCATATCACCAACTTTATAACGAAATCTTACCGACTTCTTCCTAACAATCGATTGTTTTCCTTCGTACAAGGTTTCCCATACTTCTCTTTCATTTCTTTCGTTGACATTTTCATTTTGATACTGCGGTGTATGGTGTTGTTGTAGGCAGAAACAAATTGTTGTAAAGCACCAATGTATCGAAGATTACTTTTCCATGTGAAATACTCGTACATTCTAACTTTCAAAGTACGATTGTATCTTTCAATCACTGAAGCCTTGACTTCATTTTGTGAAATAATAAACTGTACGTCTTTGTCTTTCAGTAACTTTTTCAAGAGTCTGTTTGAAACTCCGTTCCTTTATCCACATATAAAATACGGGGATGACGGCCACCTCTAAAAACTATCTCAAATGCTTCCACTAAAGCAACTGCAGTCTTTCTCTTCAATGGCACTACCCATGCGTATTTTGAAAACACATATATGCAAGTGAGTAAATAATTGAAACCATCATTTTCCTTGCTAACAGATGACACATCGACTAAATCCGCTTGCCATTCGTGATCAATTCCATCAACAAGTACTCGATTGCGTTTGAGGTTTTTCCTAATTGGCTTATGAAGTGTTTACGAGTCTTGCGTTGACAACCATTCCCTAATCTTTTTACGGGAAATGTTAAACTTTCCCTCGTCTTTTACGGCAAGGTAAACAGCTTCCACCCCTCCAAAACTTCCAGCATGATTGGGATCGTGGTATAGATTTTGAAGGTACTGCTCCATCTACTTGATCAATGTTTTGTATGACTATAGTTCCTCCACAGCAAGCAAAGATGCATCTAGCGCGTCTAAGCAGATTTTTTATAGTGAGCTTAAAGGGTGACTCAGGAAGACAAGAGCTCATGTTGCTTGCATCACAACACAGTACGAATGATTAGTTTTCGGACACAGAAAACACTTAATTTTTTTTTCTTTCATCACATTACACTTTTATTCGACTGATAAATTTACAAAAACTTGTATCATATATTTTAGATATTGTGGTTTACAGTATCAGCAAAGTATGCTTTAGCTTTTCAATTCCCGATACAGATTTTAAATACTCATCAAACCAGTCCTTTTCATTGTACTTGATCATGTCTAAAGCACTTGGAGGATCTAATGTTTTGAATAATTCATAACATTGTTTCATAACATTATCATTATCTACTCTTGACATCGCCTCATACAAATACATTTCTACTATTTCGCTGTACGGAGTATTAAGACAGAGGTCGTGGTCTTTCTGACTGGTACAATCATACTGACATCCAAAGCAGTTTTCCTTGATTAGCTTCGCAAGTGGTTCCTCCACTGCCTCTTCATTGGTCTTCAAAAGCATGTCTTCCATCTCATCTTGTCCCTCCTTCGCCTCTACCTCATCACAAACGATTTTTCTCGGTGGGATCTTCAGCTTCAGATGATGTGGTTTCTTTTTCAAGTATTTCGGTTTCTTTTTCTGTTGTTCTCCTTTTCCAGTAGGTTTCTTTTTCTTAGGGTTGTTTTCTAACTCGTTGTCTTCATCCACCCTGTCTCTTTTCTTCTTCTTCTCAGTTTTCTTATCCTGAAAACTTTGGACATCCATCAAGTTTAAGACAAACTTTTCAATCTCGTGGTAGTGTTCATTGAACTTCTGAAAATCGTTCAAGTTTATGTGCAGGCCTACTTTGTTCTCATTTGGAGGTGAATCGTAGTCTCCTAGAAAAATCTTCCTACTTCCATCTTAATTGACAATCACTGAGACATAAAATTCTTCGTGAACCAGGATCGGCATGTTTATGCTGTACTGCTCTGATCAGAAAATGATTCGTTCGATGCTTTATTCGATTTTTAAAGCTTTTGCCTCCATGAATTTTACATTTCATATTTCAAATTCCCGCCGCTATCTTTGGAATTCGTACTTTTATGCTACATTCCTTTCCTCCTCTCAAGTATTTCTAACATTCTTAAGGGGGTATTCAGGAATTTAGACCACCCCTCCCCCTACATTCTTAAGGGGGTATTCAGGAATCTAGACCACCCCTCCCCCTACATTCTTAAGGGGGTATTCAAGAATTTAGACCACCCCTCCCCTCGTAAGTGCGGTATATGGGGGGTCATAACTACTAACCAGAACTGGCACATTAATTATGAAAACTATGCAATACCCCAGTTTTGAGTTCTCTTTTGCACTTCACAATTCACTATTAAGACTACTCTAAATTAGACTTTATATGGAATATTGCAATAGAGATGTTTAAAAATAATTCTATGCCAAATAGAGGCAAAGGCTGAACAACAGAGAACTCAAAATTGGAATATTTGTGATAGCACTACATCTAGCATTTCCAGTCAAAAAATTATAGAATTTAGCATTGGCCAAAAAGAGAAGCTCAACAGATTCCTTAATATTCAGCCTGCCTTGTTATGTGAGTAAAAGTACTCACTATTGAATTATATTTGTAATGTGTTGCATACAGCAATGAAGGATATAAAGGTTTCTTCGTACCCATAACTACTAACCCTAACCCTAACTATTACATTCGGGGCTCCTTGCATTCTTTCAAATTTATCAAAACAATTTTCTTCTGGCAATGTGTCAAGGATCCGCAGCAGACCAGCTGAAAAGTCATAATATTTGGACAATTATAATATTGTCATAAAAAATATCGATACACGCCCACAGAGGAATTTGAAATTCCAAGGGTTGGGGAGGTTAGAGATAAAACAAAGTTACACAGTTTGCATAGAAGAAAATTTGTAAATTTCGGGGGGGTATGGAGGGTATGGATGATTTCGGAACTACACATTTGCACTTATACCTCAATCAACCATATATCCTTGGTAATATGAGAAAGGCCAGTATAGTATTTAAAGCTGACAACTTTGATCCATGTACCAATAGATGCATGATAATATACAGTCTTTAAAATCACTTTTTAAGCAGAAATAAGTTGTAACTGCAGGTCAGCTTAGAAAAACATATCTGTCAGTATTATTTTCTTACCAAAACCTCCTGTGTCAGCTTCTACTTCTAGCAATTCAGGCTCTACAAAATCAAATATTCATATCATTTTTTGAACAATAGAATATTAATGATCTTTGCTTTTTTTAATCAGAATTACAAATCTTTGAAGTCATATTATTATGATCAGAGATGCAATGTTGTATATATGGGATATATTCATTCAGGATCTGCAACAGTGGGGGTGGGGGAGTGATGGTATATCTCATTACAAAACTTTTCGACGATTGTAAATTAGCTATGAAACGTCAAAGATCATGGACAGATGTTGATTTTTGGGGAATCGAAATAAGCCATTTTTGCTGAGAAAATCCAAGTTAAAGTTCATGCAAATCAACAGGATTTTGTATCAGAAATAATTATCAACATTATTCGCAGTAATGATTTTTCATACTGTATTATCCTAATTAATTGACATTAAAATATATTCGATGCCACACAAACTACATTCTTTGGATGATAGTTATAGTGATACTAAGGAGGTGTATTTAGTATAGACCAATTATAGATTGTCGTTGATAAAAAGTTTGAAGCAACTATTCATGTTGTTATTAAAAGCAGATTATCATTCTCTGTTTAAAATGTTTGATACTTGTTTTTTTCTTACAGACCTTTGCTGCAAATGACTTGTCTAAAGGCAAATATTTTCCTGTCAGACCATCCAACTCACTTAATAAGTTAGGTATCTAAAAATGTATCACGTTGATGCAATAGAAGTTGTAACTGGAACTGCTGTATTATTTTCTTACCAAACTCCCTCATTTCAGCTTCTACTTCTAGCAATTCAGGCTCTAAGAAATCAAATATTCATGAATATATTTATTAGTTAAAAGCATAATCTTCACATAAAATGTAAGGATGCAGAGATGGCACAACAATAAAAGTGGGGAAGATAAAAAACATGCATGGACCCTGTTCCATGGACCACGTGCACCTTTCATGGACCATTTTTGTGAACCACCATAAAAACAACATTTGAAAACATTGATTAAGACATTACCCATGACGAGCTTGAGCTTTAATTTATAATACTGTTAATACAGTTTATCCAAATTGTTCAATTTCAAAATTAGATCTAGAATAGAGATAAAAGATAAGTTATTCATTGATATAATAGCAGATATTTCCTGGTTTCTATGAGAATCATTTGAGGCTGATCTTTTACCTGACTTGGCTTGGGAATCTGCAACCCCTAGAATAGAGAGAAAAGATAAGTAGTGTTATTCATTGACTTATATAATAGCAGATATTAGCAGGTTTTATAAGAATCATTTGAGGCTGATCTCCTACCAGATTTGGCTTGGGAATGTGAACCCCTAGAATAGAGATAAAAGAAAAGTTATTCATTGATATAATAGCAGATATTTCCTGGTTTCTATGAGAATCATTTGAGGCTGATCTCTTACCGGACTTGGCTTGGGAATCTGTAACCCCTAGAATAGAGATAAAAGATAAGTAGTGTTATTCATTGACTTAATAGCAGATATTTCCAGTTTTCTATAAGAATCATTTGATGCTGATCTCTTACCAGACTTGGCTTGGGAATCTGTAACCCCTAGAATAGAGATAAATGATAAGTTATTCATTTATATAATAGCAGATATATCCTGGTTTCTATAAGAATCATTTGAGGCTGATCTCCTACCGGACTTGTCTTGGGAATCTGTAATCCCTAGAACAGAGATAAAAGATAAGTTAATTTATGTTAATTGACATTAAAAGAAATAAATGAAAGCTGATAATGGATAAAATAATAATTATTTGCTAATTCAAATAATAGAATTCATTGGATTTTTAAAAACCAATTTTCGAAAAGATAAACAAATCTTCACGAAACGCTTCATGAGAACTGTATATTTTGAGGCTTCGTTCATCTTGTATGGCATTGGGTGGGAGGCATCCCATTTATCATGCAGTTGGCATACTTGGTTGGGCTATTGTTTACCAACCTCCCCAAGCCTTCTGAATATGTGGCGTCTATACTAGTTGTCGAAACATTCAATTTGGAAAAAAATAAAGAAAGGTAAGATGTTATGAGTTAATGTTAAAACGTATAAAATATGCAACTATTAGTACTCACATTCATAAGCCTCATTCAGCGGGAAGATTGAGTAAGGTGTGGCCAATGGTTGATAGTAACTTTCTTGTTTCTTAAAGTGAAACTTACCATGTTGGTATGCCGTAATTATCGGCAAAGAAAAAAGGAAGCTTCCTCCGCCAGGAATGGCATCGTAGGAAGCTTACTTCTTCTCTGCATCATCCATTGGAATGCGTTCCCCTCTATATTATAGGAGAAACTCATTTTGTTGCAAACACTCCTTGACCTTTAAATTGAAGAATTATAATATGATAAATATAATGTATTTATAAATAACTTGTTTGGTTTGAAATTGGTGTTGATTGGATTTTGTAATTATGCGTAATCGATATCTGCTAACTATTCATACCGATGTAGTTGTCAATGAATTGAGTCCGTAGCCCAGGCGTATCTTGGGCAGTGCCTAGCCATTTTTTTTATTCATACTAATAAAAAAGGCATTGAGATAAAATAAATTAGAATCAAATCCACTTTTGATTTTTGTTCACAAGCAAACAAATTTCCAAAACAGTTATTAAACACTAAAACATCGTTAAAACATGAATATAAGTTTTTATTGTGTAACCAAATTTGTTTATGATTACAGGTAAAAATATATAGATTTGCGGTTTCATCTCACTGATAAATCATGGTATCTTGCCTAAAAGTTTAATACATTGCAGGGGCAGACATGGGGGGGATTGGGGGAGTTTGAAGTCGTTGGATTTCCATACTCTTTGATAGTGGTAATCATAGAAAATATTAATATGTAAAGAAAATATGATAACATAGTTCACAGTCACAGGTTTGACAGCACATTTTAATGGAATGGAATGGTAAGAAGGTCGGCAATCTTCCAAACGCTGGCCTATTTTTGTTTTCATGTTGGATTGTCTCGTCACGTGATGAGAACTGTGCACGATAGAAAGTGTGCACGATATTTGTCATGTGAGAAGCAATAAAGTTGAGCAAAAAGATGGCCCTTTCAAGTTTGCTGGCCTTCCTAATCATCTCCCTCTATTAACAATATGGTTTGTCATTCTGTTCTCTCGAGGTACTCTGGTTTCTCTTTCTGTAAGAATCAACAGTTTTTGTTACGTGATCGATCTATATTTGTGTAGTGTGAACAAAAAGGGCTCCTATTAGTGGGAAAGCGCTTGTCATGAACGACTAGACACTTAATCAATTTAAAATTTTATCTATTTATCTAATAACTGTGATAACTCTAGGAATCGAGCCATATGAGGTCTTAACTGTAATGAGCCTAGGAAACAGTTCTTCAAAATGTTATTTATGAATCACTATGAGTCATCGACAATACAACTTTTGCAATGTGAATCGGCTAGTTTGCAAAATTAACTTACATGTTTGAGTTTGTGAAAACTATCAATCTCAAATATAAATATCTAAGTATTACTTGTAGGGTATTTGTGACTTGTGATTTTAATTAACACGGACCCCAGAAACAAATTCAATTTGAGTCCTCAAATATACCAACCAAGTTATTCATGCTATTTGTCAGGTATATCAAGGGGGTGCATATTAGCCAAACTTACTGTTACACCCGTTACTTAATGTTACCCAGGGTCCCACCTTCCCTCTCTCCAACTGCTTATAAAGAAAATATTTTTTTCTACTTACCGACGAAGATCTTCGTTTTCTCTCCATTATCTAAAAATAAAATCTACTTAATCTAAAAACAATCGAATATAAAATCGAATTACTTCTAGCAGTGGATCGTTTAAACGCTTGCCCACTGATTTTGCGTCTGAAATACTCAATCTCACAAGCTATATTTAGTTATGAATAACCCTGGTGTGAGGGTCGTGATAGCAAACAACAAAGAACAGGGGTGTAGTGAGGTGTTAATCACACTAGCACCATTTAACGCCGAATCCATAGGAATGCTGGAAGAAGTTACTTCAATTTTGCCACCGAGATAAAGTTTGCCAACGTGCCAACTCACCCCATGCCCATGCGTGCTGCCCATCACTGTTACTGGCAAAGACTCCTAGATCCTAACTTTAGCCGTGAATACTATAATCCTTTTAATCATTTAATACTATAAGACATGAATCTTTGTGAATAATCTCGTGCAAAAAAAAACGCTGAAAAAAATAGAATTCATCGAGAAATTATACATGCCTCCAACGTCAAAGCAAATCCTCAAATTTTGCACGTTTTACCTAAAAAACGTCAGTAGAAGTAATTTCTTGAGAGAGCGGAAAACGCGCTATGATAAACAAATATGAAAAATTCGAACACCTTTTCTCAACACTTATTTTAGTTATCGAAAATATTGTTTAATTTGGATGATTTTAGTCAAATCACTTCCTACAGCCGATAATTTCGGAAATCGTTTCGAAGCTGTAGAATTATTAATTTAGTTTCTCGAAAACGAACTCTGGACACCCTATTTTTCTTCAGTTTTCTTCAATTTTGAACGGAGAATTTAGAAAACTTTCTAAAGGTGTGTCTCTAAATGTCAAGGCTGTTCGTTTGCCGTTGTGCTATTTTTAAGTAAACAATCGGTAGCAAAAACAGGCATTGTGGTTTCCCTAAAACCGAAAAAAGTAAACTCTATTCTTCACATTTCGCTGAAATTCTGACTGAAACTTGTGGTTTTTAAGAGCGAGATCTCAAAATTTACGCTTTAAATCCTAGCTTGTCGCTCATGAGCATGTGGTCGCTTTGCAAGAAAGATTAAGCAGGTGATCAAGATTTCCGTATGAAATTCACTTTTTTTAGACCTCACTATAAATAAGATATTTAAAGCAGATTTATTTCCTCTATAAACGTGATCGTTTTACTCATCTAAGTATATTAAACCTTCTAAATTTGTATACCCTACTATATATAAAAAGTAGACGTTCTTTTTCTTTCGGGAATGTTCACCAATTTCGCAAAAACCGTCCCTAACTCGACATAATTAACAATAAAATGAATGAATGCACGGTCAACAATGCTAAGCAAAAAGAAAAGGAGTGCAAATCATGGGCAAAAACTATAGCTTGAAAAACAAAAAAAAAACCACGGCCAGGTTCTTCCAATTGTGTTGGACAATAGCGCATATGATTGCCTCTAGTGGTTTATTGCACCATCTTTGAAAAAAATTACATTTTGGCTTTTCCTTCTTAATTAATGGAGGGAAAACAAGATAGATAGAAGAAACTCAGGGAGACCAAATTTTGATAAAAATAAAAAAATGAAATTAAAACCTGAAAAATTCGGTTTTTTAATTCACAGTGAGGATATACGATAACTTTCTTCATTAAACGAACGACCGAAAAATCGCTAAAAAATACATTCAAGCAATTTTAGTAGTATTTAGACAGATATAGAAAGAGTAGCCTGCGTAGCGGCCCTCTGGTAGGAAATTTTGGGAGAAAAAGGGTACTGGGGAGGGAAAAAGGAAAGGGGAGGGGGACTGGGGAAAAGGGGAGAAGGGAGGGTCTGCAACGAAACCCCATGTATTTGGCTGAACGCTTGAATTTGACGCTTGAATCACGTCATCAGTCTACATCACCACGGAGACACATGAGAAGCACGCGCGAGCTTATTGAATCATTGCATGCTTTGCTTATTGCGAGACAGCAAGCATATTTCGAGCTCCGGCTAGAAGTCACATATTCACCAGGTTTTCATCAACCTGTCTTCAAGTTTCTTCGCTATGTCTGAAAACAATTCACAGACTCATGATGCCGTACCAAATCAATCCATGGTTATAGTCCATGAAAATGAAGAACCGGCCCAGACGAACAGGAAGGACCCCATGGCTGCCATAAATGAACGATTGGGGTCTATGGTCGGTTTCATGCAGAAAATCTGCGAACACCAAAGGCCGGCCCATTTAGCGACGAACCGCCAATGCTAGAACAGACTAGAGCGAATTCTAGCCCACCGGGCAATCAAGAAACCTCTAAGCATAAGCGTCGCCGCCCTATCTTATCAATTTCCTCAGACTCTGATGACGATGAAATACTTAGCGTATATGCCCAAGACAACGACGTCGGGGGTTTACTACAAGAACACGCGACCGGCGATACAGTTCCCAAACTCACCGAGGATGATGAACTCCTTAAGGAGCTCGAGATGTCCAAACAGGACGATCACAAACTGGGATCCCCAATTCGATAATCCTTGGCCGATCTGGAAGCAAAACGATGGGGAAAGCGAGTGGGGAAAGAAAAGCTAACAGCCATACTAGACCGACACTGTCCACCGGACAATTGCGCGAAAATGGTGGTCCCGCGCTTGAATACCGAAATATGGAGGCAGCTGGATAGCTACAAAAGATCTGACGATCTAAGGTTGCAAAACCTACAACAGACTATACAACGTACCAACGCGGCATTGCTTACCATGTGTGACCGGATCTCAAACTGAGACAAGTTTCAAAGTTACACTAACTGACAAGTTTCAAAGTTACACTAAATGACGGAGTGGATGCCCTGGCGCTATTAAACCATGCCTTCTCTGATTTGTCGAACCTACGTCGAGAACAAATCAAACCTTTTCTAAAACCCGAATATCGTAATATTTGTGGACCGAATGCAGATTCGCGACGCTAAAGAAACCACTCGCCTTGGGCAAGCTGTATGAATAACAAAGCACTCCTCAAATAGCCAGAAAAACGCCGAACCGGCACTGATAACTATCGCCACCGGCGCCAGCATAAGGACAATCGTCAGGGTTTTCACAAGGGCAAGGAACCACAAACCAAGAACAAGAAACACAACAAGGACGAAGATAAATAATGGACGGACTGTCACGGCTATATGAAGAGGTAACTACAAACACTAATACTATTAGTAATTTAGGGATCACACCAACTGTAATCGACTATTTGCGTGCTAGATGTATATCTTTTAAAGCAGGAGGCCAACCCAGGCTTCGTATCCCCAGGTGAGCTGGCAATCCCACGAAAAATTAGTCTAGGTAGATGAGGCAATGCGCCGTGTGGGATGGGCTCATATATCAAATAAGAACATGCGTAATAGGTAAATTATGAGTCTTGCGCATTGCCTCATCTATCTAGTACTACTTTTTCGTGGGATTGCCAGCTCATTAGATACACTGTGCTGACGAGGCATTGCCTCATCTATCTATAACTAGATTTAATAATTTATGTACTTATTGACTGGGTGGGAGGGCCAAACAGGAATATATATGGCCTGAAGTTGAAGGCTGTATGAACTGAGCACAGCAAAGTCCACACAAATGCGAGAGGGAGAGCCAAATATTTTCTTGTTGGGCCCAACCTTACTCAGTCAATAAGCATTTTATCATATATACCCTTTTTATCATAAGAAATGAAAGGCTGAAAAGTGCTGATAAATTTGATAAAAACAGTGCACTCTTTAAGTTGTAGGTCTGTGAAGGCTCGCGTCGACCCCTATGGACCCCATCAAGTATCTTTTCTCTGAAGTTTTCTTTAGAGAGTGCAAAAGCGGATATACCAGTCATATGGTAAATTCCTTAATTATTATTTCAAACTTAACAAATTGAAGAATCTAGCCTTTGAATATTATCAAAGGCAGCAGAGATGGGGACTTTGTAAGGAAAATTAGGCTATAGTCTCTCTACTTCTTGCTTGTTTTCTTTTTTTTTTTTCATCTCGGCCACCCAGAACTTTTTTAAACTTTGCATACTGGTCTCTTGCATTTTGTAGTCTGAGCCCCAACGTCTTTTAGGTTGGTCCATGATCCTTGGTTATTGCCAAAGATCATAATCTGCATTGTCCACAAGAGCGTTTGTTGTATAATACTGTCGGCTTTATCACTCATGTACTGTGGGATGAGAAAACAAAAACAAATATTGAAACTCTCTCAATTCTTCCTCAAACTCTAATTAAAAAGACCTGATTGTATCACCATCTCACTGTTAATTGCTCTTGTAAACCACTATTTGAATACCCCAGTGTAGATGCAATAGATGTAGTTACATAGGGGACAGAGGCAAAAATTCATTTAGGGGAAAACAGTTAAATGATTTTGGCCATTTTTTATTTCTTCAGTATATATGTCTTGCATTTTATCCTCCATCAGAAGCATAGAGACCTATGTGCTATGCGTCTTTAAGCAATAAATTATTAAATGTCCCCAGAAGATTGGTGTGGATTCAGACAAATGTCCCAATAAGTGGGTATCCGTGCATGCATCCGTCCGTCCGTCCGTCCGTCCGTCCGTCCGTCCGTCCGTCCGTCCGTCCGTCCGTCCGTCCGTCCGTCCGTCCGTCCGTCCATCCATCCATCCATCCAGCCATCCATCCATCCATCCATCCATCCATCTAAACAGTGACATGGACGAAGATTATTTCATCGCCAGTAGTGATGACGATTCCATCACCAGACTTAGTGAAAATAATTCCATCGCCAGTAGTGAGGACGACGAAGATCATGATTTCAATGGCAATGCAGTGGCGATCCACGGAACCGCTCGACCTCAAAAAAACGGCCAAAAAAGCTTTTCAAAAAACAAACACAAAAACGTATCCCACCAGGCAATGGTCACTCTCTTTTTCCTATAGATTTCATAACCTACGACGAGACTTTGAAGCAGGGCGCACTTTCCTATAAGTGACAGAGTTGTCCTGGTAGTCAAGTCCGAAAGGGCGATTGAGACCAAACTCTGGTTCGATGATTATTTCTACGTAATGGGCGACAAAATGCCAGACAAGAGAAAGATTCATCTTCCCTCGTGTATCACCAAGAACCAAGTCTTCCTTACCTACAAAGAAGAGCACATTAATTCCAGGAAGAAGCCCCTGGGATATTCACAGTTCAGGAGAATATGGGCTACGCACTTTAGTCATGTCACCATACCTAAGGTAGGTATCAATTAACGGCCTGGTATCTGAAAGCAATTAATACGAATAGTTTTTACTGATAGTATGTTCTACCTACTTTAGATAAATAGATTTATCAAGTATGGCGTTTGCACCCTTCTCAAAGATAACTTACAAAAGATCAAGAGTAAGGAAAGACGCACATTTTGCATCGAGCTAAAAGAAAGGCACTTGCTGTAGCAGTCGTAATATTTATATTTTCTTATAGTTCTTTATTTTCTTATAGTGCCATATTTATTTACGCCTTTAACGCGTTTCTCCTTTTTCCTCTTCAGCTCAGAGAGAAAAAAGTACAGTGGCCACCAGACGAAAGGCCATACACAAAGAAATACTTATCCATCATCATAGACGGTATGGATCAAGCCAAGACTCGGTTGCCTCATTTTACATAGGCTCAAAGATTAATAGCAAAGTAGGGGTTTGTGTCGTTTAAACACACAATAATGAATATTACTATTCTGTTATTCCAGATGGTGAACATGCTGGATTTTTGAAAGTTCACGTCACCGGGGTCATCTCACATGGTAATAATGTGGCTATTTGTTTCTTGGACCTGATGAGGTGGGCACATGATACCAATATGACAATGAATGGCATGCTAGAAACTTTACGAAAACTTAAGCTCCAGGTAATTTGATGTGATTTGACGTTTCAGATAGAGGTTACGTAGCACCTTATGCGATAATTTTCTTATCACCTTTCATTCCAGGTCTTTCTTGTCGCTGTTTGGGGAGGCGAAGGGACGCACTGATTGCAGCCTCGAAAGTCTTATTCCGTTACTTAAACTTCTTAATTTCAAAATAAAATTTAGCATTTATTTAGCACCTTGAATTGCTATTTCTTGACTGCAAAAGTTACTGTGCTACTGTTTTTGTTGGCGGATTGCTGATTATTGGCAAATGGACAATTGCCACAGGGATTGCAAGAACATATACAGTCAATGTCATTAACATTGTCCACTGAAAAAAGACATTTACATTAAAAGAAATATCAAGTGTTTCATCATGTATTCTTTGCCTTGTGTGCGTTAGCCGGAACTTTAAATATAATCCCATACTGTCAGGATTAAAGATGGAGAATGGTATTTCAGCATTTGTCTCATGCCAGGACGTTTGAGAAAACAGGTGATATTTTTTTGTCTAAATGTGTAAATGTCTTTTTTCGGTGGACAACAATAATGACATGGACTGTATATATACTTGCATTTTGCACGTTGCTCGTAATGACTGGTGTGTTCCAAAAGATACTGTTTAAGTTCCTTCCTATGAACACGCTTATTCATTTTTTTATTAACGAGTATAATAGATCTCACAAAATTAACATTTATGGACGAAAACGTTAATTGTAAAGTAAAACGATAAAGGATCAACAGTGCATACTAAACAAATATGTCTGATATTTCTGCATTCGTTTTAGAATAGAACGATGAGAGAAATATCAATAACTAAAACAAAGCGGGCTGATATGTTTCTTTTCACGTCAATTTGTCGTATTTGATTGTAGGCCACACACATGAAGACGTCGACCAGGTTTTATATCCAGGCACTAAATTACAACCTCACATGCATTCATTGCTATTCAAAAATACAAATCACGTTTCGATCAATTTTTTAGATGTTTAGTCGTTTCTCCGTGGCACTAAAGAAAACAGACGGAACAACAATTTCATCTTTGGGGTGATCGGTTCCTCCTACACTCCTCAACCATCCACGGCGTACATGGAAAATGTCTATGACATCAAAGAATGGCTGACGCCTTACCTGAGTAAATTGAAGTACCACAGTCGTCCACATGTCTCCAGATTCAAGAAAGATGATGTGCTTGTTAAGCATTACAAGCAACTGGCCAATTCTAACCAATCTTGGCAAGGAAAAAAAAAAACCTGACCAAGGCTATTTGGTCCTAAAACAGAATCCCCCTGGAAGACCGTCGGTTCTCAGACCAAAACATGAAAATTGTCCGTCCCTCAATGTATTGAGCGGCCACACTGATAACTTGTCCTCTCGATTGACCCACACAGACATGCAGTGGTGGCAGGAGTTCCTCAGGCAAGAGGAGAGAAAAAGATCAATGTTGGAAAAGATGACGGATGCACAGTACGCTGCAGCTTCGTGTAAGTTCCCCCTGCTATCACTTGCTAACTGCGATGGTGAATCAATGCCGGAGGAAGAGGAAAATGCCGACAGTAAAGATGTCGAAGAGCTGAGCAGAATATACTAAATTAATTTGAGAGACGCCATTGTTTCTACGATACGTCCTACCGTCTCTAGTTCGCAGCAGCGGAGATACTTGTGATAGTACAGTTTTGTTCGTAAGTGTTGGATAATCTTCGTGTCCGGTAATGCAACGTACTCTTTCTATGGATCCATCGAATACTAGCAACCCAATAGCGTGGTTTACTTTATGACAGCAACGGAATTCTAGAGCACCAACCAAGTTTTCGTCATGACATTTACCTCCACAACGGCACCTGCATATTGTAATGTATTGTAATGTATTGTAATGATTTTTCGTTGTCCTAAAACTTGAGAGACAAAGGTTATACTTACCATTCACGAACTGCGACTTGTCTTTCATATCTCCTTTGCCAATATGTCTGGAGTAATAATAATAATAATAATAGTGTGGTCCTTATATAGCGCATTATCACATTGTCTCAATGCGCTTTACATTGCAGTGGAGGACTTTACGGGCTGCATGTTAAGGCGCTATTAGCAGCCGAGTAAGGCCATCGATATCAACATCTTCCCCGCTATGACTTGCTTCTTCGTCGCTTTCCGAAGCTATCGGTTCTTTTTGATATGGTTCGATTTGGCTAGCTATTTGCATCTCACCTTCTGAATCTTCGTATTCTGATAAACTATTTCTACAACTACTGACTTCGGATGATGCATCTGACATTTTTTACAGTATTTTTCGTCTAAAAAGAAGCTATATGCTACCGTTCCTCAAAACCGTCGTTTTTCCTCTAGTAAAACAACAACATAACGACGCGTCGCAAACAACTTGACGTCATAGGACTGAAACTCGGTCCAGTCTCCAGGGGCAACAAAAATTGTCAAATTCCCTGACTTTTACGGCTGAAAAAAATATTTTACTCTCTTTACTCGAAGATTTTACTCTTCAAATATTGATCTACACATTTAAACTATCAAAATCGGTCCAAAAAATTTTCATGTCATATAGTTCAGTCCAGTGGCTTAGAAAAATAACCGTTACAGAAGTGACAAAAGCATTAAAATTTCTAAATATGCTCTTTAAGTAGTCCTTGTTAAAGTTAGCTTAGTTCTGCCCTCTGCAGAAATAAATTTTATGCGATTTGTTGGTAGTCAAACTGCAAGTAAAATAGTACGGCTTCCTGCGGTAAGCCGTAAAAGAACATTTCCTTCAAAACAAAATTCTTTAAAATGACTTTAAAATGGTGCTAAAATTATCAATTGTTGTTTACCGGCGATTGCATGTCGATTTAAAAGTAAAAAGCATGTACATTACGCAAAGAAAAAGCAACACTGAATTAGTTTTAACTGGCCTTCTGTATGGTAAAATGTCAGTCAAAAGTTACGTAAAAAGATAACATCGCATCAAGTTTAATTACTTTCATCTGGATTTCTGCTAAGTAAAATGTAAGTCAAAAATTGCGAGCATGAGATACTTGCTGTGTAATGCTTTCTTTGGCGAAAACTACTAGCGGAACGCCAATAATCTTTGGATATGTTATTTTAGAAGGGTTAGGTTATAATATGGTGGTATTTATTTAGTTCTGGTATATGTACCACGACCCATATAGGTATATTGAAAATGACGAGTTTTTTGAAACACCGAAGTAGGGTGACTTAAAAATCTGAAATTTATTTACAATGGGGACTAGCAAAAATATTGTTGTATGAAGCTCAAGAAGAAGAAAGTACCTTTACAAGAAAAAAACAATGGTTTAGATACAATAAAAAGCGAAGCCGAAGGATAGCCGAGAAAACTTCGATTTTTCTAGATCAGCACTTAAAATTATATTTTTGAAAATGTCTTACCAGGGAAGGTATTTAGACAAAGTATGAGCAATTTCGATTTTTCTCAACTGTCCGATGGTTTTCGACCGTTACAGAGTCTGGGACAGTCGGGAATGATCGTAAAGGTTATCCCAATGATCTCAAATATTTGGAATCTAAGCCTATGCAAAGGGGAGGTAGGAAGACAAGAGTGTTTAATGACATTACTTCTTTTACCTGGAAAGATACAAGAGTCGTCAATTTTCTTTCCTCTGCACATGGCCCAGAGGAATGCACCACTATGGGGCGTCGACAGAAGCAACAAACAGGAGAAATGGCAGCAGTTGAGATTGACTATCATAAGATAGTTACAGACTATAATAAAAATATGGGGGCAATCGACAGCTGCAGCATCCAATCGTCTTTGATCAATTTAATGTGTGCGATATGGTCAAAAAAGGTACACTTATAAAACTGAAAGTAGAAATGCTGCAGCTGCTATGCGACAAACTCAACCTGGATGTTCCAGGAGTGGGTTACTAGTAACCATCTGTCAATCAACACTGTAAAGACTCAAGCTCTCGTCATCGGAACGAACACTTACAAGTACAATCTTCTATTGGGTGATAATCCTGTGAAAATCAAGGACTCTTTAAAGATACTTGGCGTTACCATTGACTCAAAATTAACTTTTGAGGAACATTTAAATGTCCAGCTTAATAAGGCTTATGCTAAGACAAACGCTTTACGTAGAATAAGACGTTTAGTTCCAGCGCATGTTATGATTCAATTATATAGGGCTTTTATTTTGCCTCATCTTGAGTATTGTAGCCCTGTGCTGGTGGGAATATCTAAATCACTCTCAAAAAAATTAGAAGAAGCCAATTATTATATTCTTAGAACTCTATTAGGCCTATCTAAATCTAATTCTTATGACAGCATTCTTAAATCAATTAATATGCGTACCTTAGAACATAGGAGATATTTCCAAGTTTTAGTCTTACTTTTTAAATGCATCAAAAGGGAATGACCCTAGATATATTAATGACTTTTTCAAATTTCGTACAGTTAAGTATAATTTAAGAGGCTCTGGTACTAAACTTGAGCAATATTCATTTAGCAGTAAATGGCGTCTTAATTCTTTTGTATCCATAGCTAGTTATCTTTGGAACAATTTACCATCTAATGCGAGAAATGCTGTTAACGTAAATAGCTTTAAGAATATCATACGTAAATTAGACTTCATACCTTTTATATATCGTTAGATTAATTTTTATTTATCATATATTGGATATATTGGGTTGTCCTTTTTTTTTTTTTTTTTTTTTTCTTATTTCCTTTATTAACTTCTCATTGTAAATAGATATTTATCATTTCATATTTTATATTTATTGCATATATACATATATATTAGTAATGATGAAAAGGTAAATTATACACCGTGAAAAGATGAAAAAACTTACTGACGTTTCGGACGCTAGTCCTTCGTCGGAGTAAAAGAGAAAGAAGAGGTAGAAAGGAGTGTATATATGATAGAATAAGACAAAAGAAACCAATGAGAGCAAGGTAGGCAAGGAAACAAAAACAAACAATCAAAAGACAAAAGGAAAGGTTACTTGAAAATAAAGCGTTCATTAATCCCGTTGGGACTAAGAGTGCCCAATAGGTGAATACGCCGCATTTCTTTGGTCTTGCGACAATCATTGTTGCCGTTAAGCAAAGAAAGACCGAAAACAATGAAGTCAGAAAGAGAATGGTTAGTTAGATTAAAATGGCGGGAAACTGGTTTGGTAGGATCGTTATTGCGAATATCATAAAGATGATTGCAAATGCGATCACCAAGACGGCGGCCAGTCTCACCCACATATAAAAGATTACAGCGGGTACATTTAATACAATATACAACATTAGAAGTGGTACAAACAAAATGGTCAGTGATTTTAACAGTAGATTTGGGACCTACAACAGAAGTGTGAGAGGCTATGTGAGGACAAGTATAACAACGTTTACGAGAACAGCGAAAAGTACCAGGTTCTTTGTTAGAGGGAAGAACTCCCTTGACCAAGAAAGAACGGAGATTACGATCACGTTTATAGGAAAAGAGAGGGCGGTTGTTGAAAATAGCAGAAGTGCGGGTATCAGAGTCAAGCAGAGAAAAGTTGCGGTTAACAATGGGCTTAATGGAAATGTTAATAGGATGATACGTAAGAGTGAAAGGAATGCGGTCATTAGAGGGACGAGTGTGAGATGTGAGAGCGGTGGTACGATCAATAGTAGAAACTTTACGAATAGCGCGATCAATAACATGAGCAGGATAATTACGCTTAAGGAAGAAGGAACGCATCTCAGAACATGTAACAAAAAAATCAAGATTATCACTACACAGACGACGAAGACGGAGAAATTGCGAGAACGGAATAGCGTTAAGAGTGTGCTTAGGATGAGAAGACGAGTAGAGTAAATAAGAATGAGAGTCAGTAGGTTTGTAATGGACACTAGTGCTAAGACGGTCGTCATTAACACTAAGCAAGATGTCAAGGAAAGTGACTGATGTTTCACTAACCTCCCACGTAAAGTCTTAGGCAGGGTGAAAAGAGTTAACAAAAGAGATGAAAGAATCTAAGTCATTACGCGAACAAGAAGTTGCACCAATACAATCATCAATATACCGTCCAAAAAACTCAGGTTTAGGTCCAGTATATTGTTGAAAAACAAGGTTTTCGATATAACCAACAAACAAATTGGCATAACTAGGGCCCATCTTAGTACCCATAGCAACACCGTTTATTTGCCGATAATACCGATCACCGAAAGAAAAACAATTAAGAGTAAGAACAAGTTCAGCTAAGCGTAACAAAGTGGGAGTGCTGGGCTCGAGGACAGGACGAAGATCGAAAAAATGCTGAAGAGCACGAAGGCCATCATCATTACGAATAACAGTATACAAAGATTTGACATCCATAGTAAACAAAAGCTTAGAAGAGTTATCAGGAAAGCGAAAATCATTAAAAATACTAAGAGCGTGATTAGTATCCTTAATATAAGTAGGTAAAGACTGAACAATAGGCAACATGAGAGAATCTAGATAGCTAGAGATGAGTTCGGTAGGACAACTACAAGCAGAAACAATAGGACGACCAGGGTTGTTAGCTTTGTGAATCTTAGGAAGAAAATAGACGTGAGAAGTA
Organism: Actinia equina; assembly: GCA_011057435.1. Taxonomy (NCBI): domain Eukaryota; kingdom Metazoa; phylum Cnidaria; class Anthozoa; order Actiniaria; family Actiniidae; genus Actinia; species Actinia equina. The sequence continues at coordinate 122,321 of WHPX01001210.1, forward strand.
CGAGGAGTAATAACAAATAGGTTTTTAGCAGTGGAAGGTAAAGAGCCATCAGAAATGAAAGAGTTAACAGTGTCTTTAACTAATCTTTGATTGTCAGGGGTAAGATCCTTATCCACTTCACAATAAAAATTAGTATCAGAGAGTTGACGTAAAGCTTCCTGTTCATACAGGTCAGAACGCCAGACAACAACTGCACCGCCTTTGTGGGTGAGACTGGCCGCCGTCTTGGTGATCGCATTTGCAATCATCTTTATGATATTCGCAATAACGATCCTACCAAACCAGTTTCCCGCCATTTTAATCTAACTAACCATTCTCTTTCTGACTTCATTGTTTTCGGTCTTTTTTTGCTTAACGGCAACAATGATTGTCGCAAGACCAAAGAAATGCGGCTTATTCACCTATTGGGCACTCTTAGTCCCAACGGGATTAATGAACGCTTTATTTTCAAGTAACCTTTCCTTTTGTCTTTTGATTGTTTGTTTTTGTTTCCTTGCCTACCTTGCTCTCATTGGTTTCTTTTGTCTTATTCTATCATATATACACTCCTTTCTACCTCTTCTTTCTCTTTTACTCCGACGAAGGACTAGCGTCCGAAACGTCAGTAAGTTTTTTCATCTTTTCACGGTGTATAATTTACCTTTTCATCATTACTGTTTCATTAGAAACACCGACGCAGCTCACACTAGTTTTAGCTAGTTATACCTACATATATATTATATTTCATATCACTTTAATTTAGGTTATTTCTTAATAGATTAGTGCACGTGCGCATTTTAAACGAGTATGTGAAATGCTCCTAGGCGTTATGTGGATAAATAAACTATTATTATTATTAAAAAGGTATAACTAGCTAAAACTAGTGTGAGCTGCGTCGGTGTTTCTAATGAAACAGTACAGTGCCCTCTTAGTCCCAACGGGATTAATGAACGCTTTATTTTCAACTAACCTTTCCTTTTGTCTTTTGATTGTTTGTTTTTGTTTCCTTGCCTACCTTGCTCTCATTGGTTTCTTTTGTCTTATTCTATCATATATACACTCCTTTCTACCACTTCTTTCTTTTTTACTCCGACGAAGGACTAGCGTCCGAAACGTCAGTAAGTTTTTTCATCTTTTTCACGGTGTATAATTTACCCTTTTCATCATTACTGTATTATTATTATTATTAATCATGTTGGCGAGCGGTCATTTTTGTTGGGTTCTTAAGTCCCCCATAGGTAATAAGTGTGTAAATTGAATGGGCAGAACTGTGGTGGAATAATGATAGATGTGTTGATCATCAACATCTCAACATCTCAGCTGTTGTCATCCATGTTATAAGTCACGTGATCGAATTTTCCACATTAAAGTGCGTGAAAAGTTTCTAAATAGCTATTTCTGCATTCTGACTCAATATGGTGGCGATACATTAAAATACAATAGGTATAAAAGGGGATTTTAATATGTAGCCTCGTTTCCATGTTGAAATACTACAGGAAGATTTTCAACCCTCCCTAAAACACGTCGGTGCGACTTATAAATTTGCCGACAAATTTTTTCACGTTCCTTAAAGTCTCCCTAAAACACATCTAGAATTGTGGCTTGCTTTCAGCACGAAATTCCCACGGGAGTACACATGCTACCTGACTATTATTCCGAATAGTTTTCCTTATAAATCTCGGAGCTATTTTTTCTCATCTCTGCTGATGGGCTACCTGTGTTTAATTGTAATCCGTTGTCTGTCACGCAACGTTTAAGAGCGACTGTCTGTAAAAATCAAACAAAATCGGAAATATGTGGAAAGGTTCAAATTTTCGAATTCGCTCTACTTTTGGATTTTAGTAGTGTATGATGAAGTAAGAAACGCTGTGTGGTTACTTTTGAAAAATACTTTTTTGTTTTCGAGAAATAGGGAAAAATCGGTTTCAGCTCCAAGGACGATTTTCGCTGCCAAAAGATGGCTGAAAATTGCTTACTTTCGCTTGGTCCGTGTATCAAAACTATTGATCCAAATAGACTTCTAATACTTTCTACCAAAAGTACAACTCTTATTTGCTAAATTAAGAGTAGTTTCATAAAAATCGAACAACTCTGAATTATTTTACACAATGAAAAGCAAAGGCACTGAGTTACAATGCTTGTCAGTGCATCTCGAAAACTGCGAGTTTCCCTATGTGCCATCCTTCCAAATCTTATGAGATTACAGTCAACAACTATTGGGAAACTGCTCTTTTGAAAAATGCATTTTTTATTTTGGGGAAATATCTGTGCGCTTTTTGCGAGAGCTTTAATTTTGACTCATTAAATATGCAGAAATCATTGTTTGGCGATTGCGTGACTAAAGACTTCTCGAAATAAATTCCCTTGAAATATCATTGTTTTCAAATCTAGTCTATACAAATAAAAGAAAACATTAATATACTAACCTTCGACACGAAAAGGTCTTTTCCGTTGCTCCACTCTTCTGAGTTATCAAGAAATTAGAATTGGCAACCGTGGCGTTGGCTTGTTTTCAGGTCCTATGCTACATACATGTAAAGTTTCAAGGCAATCGGCGTAAGCGCCAGGGTTGGGAAGTTGGGTCCTCTATAGGTCTACTGATAACACAAGATTTGATATAAATTCATTTTTTTTAAATTCAAATTCTATAATTCTTGTAGTTATGGGTCAATTTTAGTATCATTATGTTTATCATTACGGCTTTGGCTTTACGATGGTAGTTTTTTTTTTTTTTCAAAAATTACGCGCATGCGCAGAAGTTAGACGTGTTTTATTGGGTCCGTCTTTGTCAGCGAGGGTGCTTTATTTCTTTGTATCACTTTTTATTCCTCTTACTCTTTCTCAATCTCAACCATTTTATAGATAGGAAATGCCCTTGACTTGGGCTTTTAAATTATATGCTTTTTGTTTCGATATTCAAATTTTTTCTCGTACCAGTTCTTCACGGTTGCTGACATAATGGGACTTTTTCCGAAATTTCAGAAAGCTCTTAAAAATCAAGGAAAGAGCCTGTGGTCACGGAAGTTTAGTATGTTGTAGTACTTGGCACTACCTTACTACTTAATATGTTTGCCCCCTGATATCACGTCCAGGGGGGGGGGGGCACTGACCGCTATGAAACAAAAAATATTTAAGTTAAAGTAGCTCTTACCCAATAGCTTTAAATCATATCAAATTACGCACAGCTGTTGCCCTTTTAATTTACTTATATCTGTTATATTTGTGTTAGCTAACAATTCAATATGAAGGAGAAATTATTTTTTAATCTTCGAACTTTAAGTATTGTTTCCATGGAAACCAATGACGTAATCGAAAAAACAAGTCCATAAGTCTGTAGTACAATTTAAGATGTTCAACCTCTGGGTTCCGGACCAGGATCACACTTTGTTGGTAGATTTTATAAAGTTCACAATAAATTACTCCACTGCGCATGCGCAGATTATATGTCCCCATTGTGCTTTTTTCAAGTACTGACTACCCTTATTAAGAATCACTGCAACAATTGCCGCGACTTGTTGTCTTTTTAAGTCGAATTTAAAAATTAATTCCAAATTTTATCACATGCGCAGAAATGTAGCACAATGATATTTACAAGTGTATGGTGCCATAGTAATTTTGTAAATAAACAATTGATTTTTTGAAAAACTATGCTTTTTTCTTTTCTTTCTCTTTTCTTTTTCTCTTTTTGCAAGTTTTCCGTTTTTTGTTGATTTTTTTTGGGAAAACTGTGCTCTTTTTCGTTTCTTTCTTTCTTTAATTTCTTTAATTTTTTTTTTTTATTTAAGTTTTTTCAATTTTTTTTTTTTTTAAATACTCTGTTTTTCTTTCTTTTTTTTTTCCTTTTCTTTTCTTTTCTTTATTTCTTAATTTGGTGAGAACTCTTAAGCTTTCTTTCATTTCTCTTTCTCTTCACTATTTTTTTTTCCCTTTTATTTGATTTATTTCCTTTTTAATGGTAGGTTATTTTTTTCGTTGTAAATTAAACTAAAAACAAACAAACAAACAAAAAGAGAAAAAAACAAATAATAATTAAAAAAAAACACGCCATTGGCCTAGAGCTGCCATAGACCAGAATGCAATTCGGTATAAATTATGCATCCCAGCGTACTCTGCAAGCACGAGGCGAGAGATTGTTGTCTGGTTGTCTTGTAGTCTGTCTTGTAAACATGGCTGAGAAGGATTGGAGCAAATTCAAGGATAAAATGAAAAGCAAGAAAGCTCAGAAGATTAAAGAAAAGCCAATTAAGGGGAAGGAAAAAACAAATGAGCTAGTAATACAGCGTCTGAGCGCAACAGTTGCTGGTAAGGCCCAGAAGTACTCCCGGATTGGTCCTCGTGAGTTTGTAGCTTTCGATCACGACGGTGACGAATTTACTATCGAAGGTATCAAGAAAGCGTGCGAAAGGCACTTTGCCCCGATTTTAACATCTAAAATGACCTGCGATATTCTTGCAGGCGAGCAAGGGCCATCTTGTTCAACTGTAGCTAAAAGTAGCAAACTAAAATCCAAAATCACTTTATTGCCACTTGAAATAGTTCTTATAAGATAGCTGCAATTCCTGAAGCAATTTTATTGAGTCATTCATCCTAAAACACAACGCGATGGAAGTTTTCACTGACATATTGTAGACATTTGCGTTGATCCGGGGAGGTATCTTCCTGGTTGGTCTTAGTTGATGCGTCACGCATTCCATTCAGTCTTCAGTTTCAATCATAGCTAATAATGGAATTATAAATGTTTATAATAATTATTTATGTCCAAAATACTTTTGGAAACGCTTTTTGTATTACAGGCCCACCAGCTTATGAAATCTCTAAGACGTGATTTCGGATTTCCAAATTCGATTTTATCTTTAAAGTTAAAAGATGGAAACCAGCAATGATTTGGAAACCTATATTAATTTTGTGCAAGGTTTATCAAATTAGAAGGTGCAAAAAGAAAGGGTATACTTTTTGTTACTCACAAATGGAGAGATATTATATTAACCTTCCAAGTACAAGTTGTTGTCTGGAAGAAACCCATGACAGACAGAAGCACATTAGAATTGGTACTGTTCTTGTTATGTAATGTAATGTAATTACGTAATGCCCACCAGAAGTAGAATTGGAATGGGTAATGTCCTCATTGGTATAGGGAGACTATAGAAAAAAAGGATATCTCAAATGGGGTGGATTATAGAGAACATGGAGAAAGTATCAAACTCGATGGTTTTACTTCGACTTACACAAGCAGCAATACACCTACGTGTACATTAAGTGGGATATTGTTAAGACTGTCTGTTCATGCATTTCCTGTCATAAAAACAAACGGAGAAAAGAATTAACTCACGGAGATAGAAATAGCCTAGCGGCGGAAGCCTGGGTATGATTTACCGCAAAGCATCTTGGACTATAAAATGACGGACGTTCTTTCACCTTTCACGTTCGAACTGACTGAAAATATGGGACAGGAAACATTTTCAAAGAAATTTGTCCAAAATGTGGGTATGAGATTCAAGAACTTCACTCGTCTGGTGTACACGAGTCTATCAGTGGCTGTCGGAGAGTATATTCTGACGATGAAGTCTTTGAACGCCCTAAATGCATAACAGGTATAACCATTTCCCTCTTTTAACTAGTCCAGTTGCTTAGGCCCAAAAAATGCTAAAATCGTGACCGAGGTGACTAAAGCACCAAACTTGGAAAGGAACTTCGTTTTGATGTAACAAACGATTTCAGAAGGGGTGCCCAGTGAAACGAGGTCGGGGGGTCTGATTTCACTACAAAAAGGGGAGGGGTGGGGTATTTCTCTTAAACTTGCTATATAAAGTAGTAAATATATAAATAAAAGCCATACGGTAATGATAAAGTTGATGAATAGTCTTCCTCATTAAAATAAACAATTTAAAAGGGATATCCAGTGGTTTGGGGATGGGAGGGAAGGGGTAATGGCTTTTTGGGGGAAAGGGTGGGAGAGTTTCTTTAGGAAGGGTTTCGTATAAGTACTGCTAAAGAATATTTATTTTTACAGTAATTCCTCTTAGAATACATCAAGCTATTAAATGTTTTCTTGGAAAACAAGTTTTAAAAATTATACTGCAAATTAAAGTTATGAGTATTTTTCATCAAATAATGTGAAGCTGCAGTAAACTGGTCAGCAGAGTTTCTCTACAAATCACAAACTAAGGCGGCCATTTTGTCTTTTTAACTGATCGTGATCGTCACTACACAGACTGTAAAGTTTCAAAATTAACCTTGAAAAATTGCTCGTGTTAGAGCATTATTTTCATTAAACAATCTCTTATTTACTTCTAAGGTAAGATACATAATTTTTGGTTGACTCGTTTAAGAATTTGACATTATTGTTTTGGTCAGACTACTTTTAGCAGACGAACTTGAAAATATTTTTTGCACCTGATTGCATTTGCATAGTTAAATAAGGTAGAGTGATTGCACTTAACCTCTTAAATAATAATTGATTATTAGTGTGTAATAGCTTAGTGTAATCACTCTAAATGAATAGTTCCAAGTTAATGCTGACAAACCAGCAGAATTATTATAATTTATTGATATTTTATCCAGCAATTCATGCCTGTATGGACTGGTCATTGTGTTGCATATGTCAAGAAAAACGGCCTTCAGAGCCACTACGATGCCCTCTTAATAGCTTTCATGATGGCACTGCTTTGAATGCATATGAAACATTTCTGCATACCGTATCTCAGTTTAGAGAAGCCAATTCCTTACCTATAAAATTGGCATTCAAAGACGATGATGAGAATGCCCAATGCCTTATCAACAACAAAGCCAGTTGGCACAAATCATGTCATTTAAAGTTTTCAAAAACAAAGCTGGATGAAGCTTTGTCAGCACAGAAAAGAAAAAGTGACGATGGTGGCGCCGAAACTGACAGAAGAGCGTCAAAACGTCATGCTTGTGACAAGGATGTCTGTATCTTCTGTGGAGATGGAAATGAAGACCTCCATCAAGTGACGACTTTTACAGTAGATGAGACAGTGAAAATGATGGCCACAGAGCTTGAGGACGTCGAGCTGTTATCCAAATTGGCTGGCACAGATATGATTGCAAGCGAAGCGAAATATCACCGAAATTGCATGAGGTCTTTCAAGAACCGATACAGGTCGCTGCTGCAAAAGGGTACTGCTGAAAATTCCTCTGGTGAAAGCGAATTAATTGCTGAAGCACGAGCCTTCTCGGAACTGATATCATATATGGAATATTCAGCAGAAAATGGCGTTCGTATCTTTAAGCTTTCTGACCTCCATCAGCTCTATGTTAAGCGTCTGCAGGCATTCGACATAGTCAAGACTGTAAACAAGACCCGTCTGAAGAATCAAATTCTTGGACACTTTTGTGAAGATCTCAAGGAGCAGTCAGATGGTAGAAATGTTATCTTAATTTTCAGTGACGCTCTAAAATCACTTTTGAAAAGGGAGCTAGAATCACGAGACTTTCAGTCAGAGGCCCTGGATTTCACGAGTGTGGCAAAACTAATCAGAAGAGAAATGTTTGAAAATGATGGTTTTCAGTTCTCAGGGACCTTCACGCAAGGATGTCAATTTGACAGCGTACCACCCAACTTGTTATATTTTGTATCCCTGCTCTTAAATGGGCCTAACATCCAAGATCAACCCTCAGATGTTTCACAAGCATGTCTAACAATTGCGCAGCTGATAATTTTTAATTCCAAGAAAGGCGCCTCTCAAGCAAGTAAAAAGAAACGCCATTCCAGATCACGAGAACCGCCACTCCCTATATATGTGGGTTTGAATATTCATACTCTTACCAGAAGTAGAATGCTGGTTGATAGCCTGTACCAATTAGGCCTAAGTGTTTCCTACGACAGGGTTACAGAGATTATAAATGGATTAGCATCATCAGTTTGTAGACAGTTTAGAGCTGAAAACATTGTTTGCCCCTCAAATCTACGTAATGGACTTTACACAGTTGGGGCACTTGACAATATCGATCACAACCCTTCTTCGACCACATCGCAAGGTTCTTTTCATGGCACTGCTTTAAGCGTGTTTCAATTTCCAACTGAGGGTAAACCAGGGATATCGAGACCTGCAGTATCTCTGTCAGAAGAAGATCTTGAAAAAGATTTTACACTTCCTGACAACTATGCGACGGTGCCAGCAGTTAATATCAATACTTCCAAAATTACTCTTAACACCAGAAATAACAATCCACATGAAACCAATGGAAACCTCATTGGTGAAGTTCAACAAGAAAAGTGCTGGATTAAACAAAGTATTTCTCTCTTAGAAAGCAATCTTGTCAAGGGTAGCTTTGTATCATGGTCAGGCTATCACGCTGCGCTAATAGAGTCAAGCAAAGAACACCCTGCTATATCTAGTCTTCTACCAATGTTCAATGAAAAAGCCGCATCGGTATCAATGATAAAGCATGGTATGGATCTCTTGCGTAACACAACATCGTTTCTTAATCCAGACCAGGTTCCTGTACTGACAGTTGATCAACCACTTTACGCCATTTCAAAGTATATTCAGTGGCAATGGCCGGACAGATATGGCGAAAATATGTATGTAACAATGCTAGGCGGCCTTCACATTGAAATGGCTCTGTGGGCCCTATGCGGCGATCTACTCGATGGGTCTGGTTGGACCAGTGCGCTAACAGAAGCCGGAGTTGCGTCGTCTGGAACGTCAGAATCCTTCTTAAAAGTGTCTCACATAGCACGAACGAGACATGCTCATCAGGTCACAGTGGTTGCTCTTTTCAAGTTGCAGAGAGATGCATTTCGATCAGCAGAAGATTTTGATGATGAAGATTCATTTGCGTCATGGAGGTCCAATATGATGAAGAAGAGTCCTACCTTTGAGTTCTGGGATATTATAATGCAACTGGAAATCAAGATCCTGGTGTTTATAAAAGCTCACCGCGAAAGGAAGTTTGATCTTTTTGTAGAAGTACTGGAGGCATTAACCCCGTGGTTTTTTGCGTAGACCATGTGAACTATTCCCGATGGGTGCCCGTCTTCATTCAAGATATGAAGTTATTGAAATCAAGCAGCAGCTGTCACAGTTTTGGGTTATCCAGAAAACTGCGAAGAAGTTCTCTTCCATTCCAGTTGACCAAGCACACAAGCAAAATAATGCTCTTGTTAAGAGTTCTGGGGGAGCCGTTGGGTTGACAGAAAACCCTGGAGCCTTTGCCAGACGGATGGTTCCAGGTCCTGAGCAAGTGAAAAACCTCTCTGCCACTATCTCTGAAATGGGTAATCCCTTCATCAATGATTCTCCTGAACTTATCGCTTTAGACTCTCGCGACTGTGCAAACGAATCTGTTGCAATAACTGTGCGCACAATCGAAGATATCGGATCCGCGAAATACAAGGATTATGTCCACAATGTGATCGTAGAGAAGAAGGTGTCTATAAACGACCCGATCAAGAAGAATTCCTTACCTTTGTTCAAGCGCCAGAAACCAAAAACCTCCTCCAAAACATCGAAGGAATTGTCTGTACTTAAAAGCGATTGTAGCTTGTTCAGTCGACTATATATTGCCAGTCAGAACCGGGATGGAGACCTTGAAGATTTCTTCAAACACGAGAACCAGCCATATCCACCATCATTGTCTCAGTTTGGTAAAATGCGCTTCGGCAAGAAGTCAGATCTTCTAAAATGCCTTGAACTACCATCACAGCAAGACCCGCCAGCCAGTTATGATACAAAAATCTTTGATGGTGCTGCTCTTGTCCATGTATTTTTACCTTTCTTAACTCGGGAGCTTCATTCGTCAAAGCGAGTTGATGTCGTTTGGGATGAGTACCGTTCTGATAGTTTAAAAGAGGCCACACGAGAGAAACGAGGTCAAGGCAGAAGAAAGAAAGTTGGAGGGAATACCAAACTTCCTCGAGACTGGAAAAACTTTCTTCTTGATTCGACAAATAAGGAAGAACTCTTTGCACTTTTGTCAGAGCGAGGTGGAAGCTTTGTTTGCCCATATGAAGGCAAGAAGATCTATATCACCTCAGGAGTGAATGTCACGTCAGGTGGGGAGAGTGTCATGCAGGTGTGTGACCAGGAAGAAGCTGACACGAGGATAGTTGTACACATCCTGGACGCCCTAAGAAACGGCGAGAAATCCATTTTTGTTCGCACAGTCGATACTGATGTTATCGTAATCATTGCTGGACATTTTTATCAGTTGATGAGAAGTTATGGCCCTCTTGATATTTGGGTTGGCTTTGGCATGGGAAAGTACTATCGGTGCTACCATATTAATGCTATCTGCGAGAAGCTTGGTGAGAGAAAGGCTAATGCCCTACCACTCTTCCATGCCTTTACAGGCTGTGATACGACTTCATCGTTTTCTGGTAGGGGGAAGCAGACTGCTTGGGGGGCTTGGAAATCATATGAAGAAGCAACCGATGCATTCATTCATATTAAGGAGAATCCATTTGATGCCATCGACATAATGTCACCCCATTTCAAGACTCTTGAACGTGTCACTGTGGTCATGTATGACAAATCAAGTTCAACCAGTTGTGTCAATCAATCACGGCGTCACCTGTTCACCAAGCAAAACCGAAACTTGGAACATATTCCACCAACACAGGTAAGAAGACAAGTACAATAGGTTTTGCTGCTCGTAACTGACTAGCTGCATTAGTTTTTGAGAAATACATCACTTGGTCTTAAATAATTAATTTGACTTTTAATCATATTAAGGAAGCGTTGTTACAGCACACACGAAGAGCTATTTACCAGGGAGGGATTTGGACAACTTGTATGGAGGCCCAGCAGAACATTCCCTCGCCAGAAGGCTGGGGGTGGACCATGAAGAAGACTTGGGATCCTGTTTGGAGTGCACTGCCCGATGCGTCAAAAGCCTGCGCCGAGCTGCTGAGATGTGGATGCAAAAAAGGCTGCAGTAACCGATGCAAATGTGTGAAGTCGAATCTCTCGTGCACAGAGCTTTGTTATTGCTCCGCTGGGTGCACCAATACTAGCTAACCTGTAATATGATGAGGTAAGCTTAGAGCTATAATGGCAACAATGAATTTATGGTTATTTCTCTTATCCTTACTTAGGTATCCAGAAAACAGAAAACAATCAAGGTAAAATTAATATGTTATTGATGCCTACGATATAAAAAACATGCAACATTGGTATTGAAATAGTTTATATTTAAAGTATTTTTAATTTATGATATAGAATTTCCTAAATACTACCTAAACAATATTATTTTGGGCAAACTCTATTTGCAATTTTTTTCTTTCTTTATTTTTGTTTATTTATTTCACATTCGCATAATTATAACCTTTTTCAAAATGAAAGTTATAATTTTGTTTGCAAATGCATCTTCCAAGGCAAATTTGAGTGCAAGTGCATTTTCCAAAGGAAAAAAAATCCATTAAGACATTTTCTGCTTATTGTAAGGAAAAGGGAAAACAATGCAAAAGTATGTAACTAAGGTGCCAGAAAGTGAAACAGAAGAGGAAGTTGGTAAAGCAATTGGGCTGATGGAATTTAGTGAAAAAGAATCCAAACTAAAACCAGTCAGAGGAAAAAGAGTGATGCTTAGAATTTCAAACAAAGCTCCATATGCTGATGTTCTTGAACAGGCTGAGGCAAATTCAAAGCCTATCATTGTAATCATTATAAATAAGTACAAACTTATACTCTATTATATGAAAGTGGCAAGGAAGCCCAATTCTACCTGGCACCACTTAGTTCTTTTAGTCTCAAAAGGTATAAAGAGGAAATTGGCAAAGATCACAAAGGCATTGTTCTCTACCTGTGTACATATGAAGATTTTCTTGCAAATGAGAACCCGGCTATATTTGATGACAAAGATATAGAAGTAGTAAGTTGTAGTGCTTGGGAACGAGGTTATTCCGGGCGAAAGCCCTTGGAATTAAATTCGGAAAAATTAATTTCCGACCTCGCTGGGATTCGAACCCACGACCTTCGGAATTGTACTACCGATGCTCTTCCAGCTGAGCTAGAGGTCAGACTGAGAGCAGGCCGGGGTGAAATAGATGTTAGGCTTTCGCCCGGAATAACCTCAATCCCAAGCACTACAACTTACTACTTCTTTATCTTTGACTATTTCATTAGTGCCACGCGGTCCATATACTCTCATCTTTGAATCATAATTACCGCGACCTCGGTATTGCACATGCGCAGTACAATGTTCCCACGCTGCCACCAATAACATGTGATTTCCCACACCACTTTCGAACATGTTATGAGGTTAACTAAAACGTTTGTGAGGAATAAAGAAATTTAAAGTACAATATCTCCCTTCTTTTTCGCTGTCTATATCTCCTGACCCTCCCCCCTTCTTTCTCTTTTGTCTAATCGTTTTAAAGGTAAGACATGCTTTTTTTAGTCCTCAGTTTTTCATTTCTTGCTCCCCACTATTGAATCTTTTGCAATTTTCAAACCATGTACGTCATGCACAACGGCAAAAGGAACATTTTGATACCAAGAAAAGTGTAATAAGTTGTATAGTTAGTTCCTAATTAGTGATTTTCTATCGTGTCAAAAGTCACACGTGTAAAACAATAGTAATGGCGGACATAGGGGGAGGGGAGGGTTACTAAGGGTATTGGTACCCTTATATACACTTCCCTGTTTCTGACTATATCTCTGGAGTCCGTAGGCCGATCGACATGAAATAAGTATCATATTAAAGCTCTTGAACAGGTTTGTAATGCGCATGCGCAATATAGACTGCAATGTCTTTTCACATATATCCCTCGTATCGACACTTTTTTCTATTACATATTAGATAAAGATAAAGATATATTCTGTAAATGAGCTCATTCAACAACTATACCACTTAAAGTGCGCCTTCGCGCAAGCGAAGGAGGTCGGCAATCGACCACTTCAGAAGCTTGTAAGTACTTTCATTTTAACCCCAACACTCTATAAATATGAATGATGTTAAATTTACATACATTCTTTCTTTTTTTTCCCCTCGAAAGATCCTACGACAATACATGATAGTCGTTCAGCTTATCTATTCAATGGGCTACGACAAACGGATTCCCGAAATTACTGTACCGAAATGTATTCCCATAGCAGAGGGAATACACATGGAAGACATGGGTAAGTACGACTTTAATGGGACGAAATTTCTCTTTACATTTTGCTCACCCTTACTGTTTATTGTGATTTCAGAGGAAATAGACTTCTTGTTATTCCCTCTACAAGAAGAGGGCCTGTACGTCCAGCCGAACGACGTGTTTATACCCATAGATGGTAAGTAGACAAAAGGAGGCGTTATTGCTGTCGAAAATGTTCTAAGTGCTAAGCCTAGCCATCGTACCTGCCATTTTGTAGATAAAAATTACGAATTGCTTGGCCTCGACCCAGAGACTGAGAAAAAGAAAGAAGAGGAGCAGAACAAGGAGGAGGCGGAGTACGTATTAGGTGTAAAGGCAAGACGAGAGATGAGGAAGAAGAGGATTTTAGAGATAAGGAAGGAGCTGGAGAAACGTGGAATAGAAGTTGGGAGGGCTGGTGTTGATGAGGTAGAAGAGGGGGCAGAGGTGAAGACGGATGTGAAGGTTGTTATAAAGGATTGTAGGGGGATGATGATGGAGTGGAGTAGAAGAGAAAAGGAGGAGGTCGTTGTTGTGGGTGATGATGGTGTTAATGATAAGGGGAAGGAGAAAGTTGACGTGGTAGATGAAGTGATCGAGGGAGTAGATGATGGTGATGATGGTGCGGTTGAAGTGGTTGGAGAAGAGATTGAAGTTGATGTAGAAGAGGTGAAGGTAGTGCCGAGTAAGCGGGATGGTGCTGGTCGCTTCCCCGTGTGCCTACAGCACAAGACGTACGTTGTGCGCCACTTGCAGCTGGTCCACAAGTGGAACAAGGACAAAATCAAAGAACAAAGACGTCAAAACAAGCTGCACCAACAGAAACGTTCATCCAATCCGCTAAGAAAGTGCCCCTTTCTGGGATGCAAGACAATGCTAACAAAGTTCCAAACCCATTGGAAAATCCAACACAATGTAGATAAGGAGACCAAGCCTGAAAGGTAATTACCCTAGAGCTCTAGATTAACCCTCACCAAAAGGTTTTAAACTCTTTTGTAGATATGCACAGCTCCTCAAAGCACTCAGAGTGCAACAAAAAAATAATACAAAGAAAACATTAATATGATTGACAACCTGCAAGAAGTCAAGGAAGAGGAGAAGAAAGAGAATGTTGCAGAAAAGAGAAGAGCAGAAGAAAGTGGTATGTATACTAAATGGTGAACAATTATTGCTGAATGGACAATATACCCATAGTTGGTTTTGGACTATTTTTGCAGTAGTATCTATCTATCTATCTTTTCATTTGTGTTTGTATGTATGTTATAGCCAGAAGAAGATAAATCTGAGTCAAATTCTGAGTCAAATGAAGAGAGGGCGAAAGAAGAAGCTTTCCAAAACCTGCCAAGGACCGCCATACCCGTTGACACCACCTTCGGGAAGGTACTCGTATTCTTTCGCAACCACTTACGATCGCCGGCAAGTATAGCACCATGTATTTCTTTCACGAAACATTCATACTGAACAGTACATAATGTTATGGTGTCCCTTCTAGGAGGGAGAAAGACTCCAAATGCATCGGAAGAAGTAATTAAAATGGTTTACGTGTTGTGCAAAACTGCACTAAAAAAGGTAAATTCACCAAGTAATTAACTATCAACTCTTACTGTATTTTCTTATGTTGTATGAAGGAGCCAATGAACATCAGAGAGGCCATACTGGGGGCCGACCTTTGGGAGGGTTTCTTCGAACCGAAGCTGGCTGCCATAACGGAGGCCCACAACACAGGTAAGTGTTTTCACTTTTTCAAACATAATTTAGTGTCTTCATACCGAATACTTTATACTGTCGCCTTTCTTGTAGGAGATCCAACTATCATGAGGGGCCAGAGAAAGCCTTCAACGCTGCAGAATTATTTCAGCGTTGCAGTCTTTCTTGAAGTACATTTTGATTAATAAACGCTACTTCCCCTGTGCGGGAAGACCTAACCAGTATGTATATTAACCTGCTTTCTTTGGTTGCAATACTCCACCAATTCTAATGCCTTCCTTGTGTTTTCAGCACTCATGGAACAGCAGCCACAGTGGCGTTCTTCGTGTAATAAGGAGCGTGGATTACAAAGAGCACTCCAAAGACAAATCGACGAGGAGCAGCTCATCAACCTCCAAGAAATGGAAAATGTCCTCAAGTCTTCACATGCCAAAGACTGCCCAGTAAGTCTGCTTGGATGTTCAATTGTAAGTGTACTTCAATTTCTAAAACAGCTTTCACTGATTTTCTTTAAGACATCTCCATCGCAAGATTGCATCGATTTAGCGAATTTCCTTCTTGCAAAGATCATATTTGACAACGGTGGAAGAGCGAGCCTGGTCACCGGCCTAACACTAACGCAATTTAATAAGCGCTTGTTTGACACTGACAGTGCCACCTATTCTGTCGAGGTTAGTGAACTCCATTTAGTAGCAAATTACTATTCTTCATTTTGAATGTATCAATATGTTCTTTCATTGGTATACTAGGTGATGGTTCACAAAACGGGCTCGACCTATGGCTCTGCCTTTGCCTTTCTGGACATAGAGACTGTCCATCATATCCAAGCCTATATTAATGGCATTAGGTAAGCATTATTATCGAATTAGGTAGTATTCTAACAGTCATTAATAGTTTGTTACTCTGCATTATCCGCAGACCACTCTATTGCAACCATAACTCCAAGGACTACCTCTTCCTTATGGCAAATGGCGCTCCCCTCCTGACCAATGTGTGGAGGAGATTGACCAGTTTTGTCCTAGCGACAGGAGTTACCAATCGGCCAATCTCCTCCACTCATGTCAGGAAGGGGATCGTCAGTGATATCTATTCTGACAGGACCATCGACGACAAGGACAGGGATGAACTTAGTGTTCTTATGTGCCATAGAAAACGGTAAGCATTCATTAATGGTTATTTGTAGTTCATGTACCACAGATGGAGCATATGCTCATACTTTTCTCCTGTGTTGCTTTAGAACGGCTGATCGGTACTACAATGTACGCTGAAAGAAAGGCAATGGCTGCCAAGGCGGCAATGCTTATAAAACAAAAGAGGACGATGTCCAATGAGTAAGTTGTCATAGCCAGACGTGGCCTATCTTTCATTTCTTCTATTTGATATCCGAATTGTTTTAAAGGAAGAAGAGCAGCACCCCATCTATCCCTACAGCCACCAGGACCTCCACCTCCACCTCCACCTCCGAGAAAGCAAGGGAGGACAATTTCCCATCGCTGGGAAGGTTAGAAGTGTTTTTCTGCTTATATATTATTTACAGCTGCCATACTGACAGTACGTTATTCCTGCAGGCCACAGAAGAGCAGGGAGCCGTGGTCGGCTGAAGATACCTTAAGAATCAAGACCAATCTAAGGCATTTGATCAAGTTTTTTGGCCTCCCGTCCAGGCAATACATAAGAGAAGACTTTAAATCGTGTGTGCCTTCCATTTGGGGAAGGCAATCTACAAAAGAATGGCAGGACCGCTGCATAGAAAAGCTGAGGTCACTGTGGAAAAAGGACAAGCAGTAGGTCCTGCCATTCTTTTGTACATTAAAAAGTTTGAGATTAAAAAATTACAATCATTTAGAAAGAAAACCCCAAAGAGGGAACGGACAAGTAAATTGATAAGGTTTCGGAAAACCAAAAAGTCCAATGGTCTACCGTTCTCGGTAGGTTGGTTCGATTCCAACAAGACTTTCTATGAGACCTTGTCAAATTGGGACGAACACCCTTTCAAGTGCCTATGACCTATGTGTCAAAGTCCCAGAACTTTCCCCAAGTGACCTAAACTGCCATATAATTAACTAATTAGGTTACACCCACTAATTAGATGGTTCTACACTCATGTTAACAAATTGCGGAAAAAACTCCATGTGCGTTTTTCCGCGTCCATGTGCGTATTTCCGCATCGATGTGCGTTTTTCCGCAAAAGTGTGCGTATTTCCGCGTGTGTATGTGGCGTTTTTCCGCAGATCCAGACTTCTCCAGGAATATTTTAGCATTTTCCCGGACAATACGTTTCGAAATACCATAGCTTTGAGCAAGATTACTACACCACCCCTGAGGGGAATTACGTTTCAAATATCGCGCGATTTACGTCGCGAGTTTGATGCTGGACGGACCGTATTTTTATTTACATTTAATCATCCTGACGTTTAGTTGAATTATTTTATTGTAATTTTAGATCATGCTTGTTGTGAGAAGGGATGCCAAAATGTTATCGTTCTTGATGGGAATATGAAGAATTGCCGTCAAATTTGCTCAAGTAAAAATGTAACTGACCTTAAGTTTAATTCTTTATCAGGATGAGTAGTATAGGGGTTGGGGGTATCAGCGCACCTCCAACCCCAGGATCACCTGTGTAAAGTAGTGATTCACGTATTCACCGAGCGATACTGATTGTTTTGCTCCAAAATATCATCCTAGTATATATTTATTGTGAGGAATGTGGTAGAACATTTAAGAGGGAGGCAGATCTCAAGAAGCATTTAAAGACGAAAAAGACAAAGTGTAAGAACAGTTATGATTGCCCCTGTGGTAAGTCTTTTCCTACTAAGGTCAAGCTGTATTGGCATTGCGCATTGGCATGACTGCGAGAATGATTACGATGACATAAAGAAGGCCCTGGTATCAGGCAAAAGACATTTCCTATTATATATGGAATCCCAAAGCAACTTTAAGACAGTGTCGATACCCGGAAACGGTGCTATTGATGTCAGGCACTTTTGGATGCAGTCAGAGAAAAATGTGAAAAGAACGCTATTGTTAGGACTGGATGAGCTGGGTGCACTGAAAGCAAGCATAACGGTTGAGGTAAGACTATCACAACAGCTATGCTGCGATCAACGTCACTGGTTATATTAGAATCAACCAACCTTAGATCACCACTTAGCAGTGCATTAGAAGCAATTACAGAGTTGCTGTCTAACTACACGAGAGAAGGATCAGGTTGGATAGTGGAGGAGAAATAAGAATGGATAAAAATAAGAATGGCAGGGTACGTACGGATAAGGGGAGGAAGCTACGTCCCACTACCAGTTTGGATAGAAAGAAAAAAGCTATATAGTTAACGTAAAGAATAATGATAATCTATGCTTCATGTGGGCCATCTGATCCGCACTGTACCAAGCAGATAAGAATCCCTGTAGACCAAACAAGTACCCAACGGATAATTTAGATGGGATGGAATGGCGTTTCCAATGCAGCTGATGGATGTACCGATATTTGAGCAGGAAAACGACTTAGCTATTAACGTTTACGGTGTCAGGGATCAGACAATAATGCCGCTGGTAATATTGAAGAACAAAGGAGAAAGGATAAACCTTCTCTACTACGGCGGGCATTACTCGTGGGTTAAGCACCCCAGCAGGCTGTTTTACAGGCACACGAAGCACAGAGCTAAGAAGTACTTCTGTGATTGCTGTCTATTATCATTTACCAGTGTTAAGGTTCTAAAAGCACACGATGAGATATGTCGCGGAGTAGAAGACGTGGCACAAAGAATGTAAGGCAAGCTAAAAAGGCATGGGATGGGAAAGAAAAGTATCTAGGAGAGGCACATTTAAGTGCGGTAAGTACGCAAATAAGGAAGAAAAGCCAGACAAGCCTTCTACCCACTGCATTCACTGCCACAAACCCTAGGTTGAGGATTTCTACGTGGATAAGGTTAGAGATCACTGCCACATCACGGGTTAATACAGAGGAGCAGCACATTGGAAATGCAATATGAACTTCAAAGTAGATCCAGAAATGGAGATTCCAGTCTTCTTTCATAACCTTAGGGGTTATGACAGCCATCTCCTACTACAGGGAACTGATGGGTCTGAAGTAAAGTGTATCCCCAACAATAAAGAAAGGTAAATGTCTGTGACTGTAGGTAAGTTGAAGTTCTTAGATTCACAGCAGTTCATGGCAGACTCCTTAGCCAACTTGGTCAGATACAACACCGACTTCCCCATTTCCAGTCAATACGGCACAGAAAGAAAGAGGGTTTATCCATATGAATACATGAGCGGCTGGGAAAAGTTTAAAGATCCCCTACCCCCCAAAGATACATTGTACAGCACCCTAACCGAATCCGGCATAGGAGATTATGAATACCAACACGACCTAGATGTGTGGAAAAAGCACTCCTGCAAGAACATGGGTGATTATCACGACATCCACCTAAGATCAGATGTTGCCAAGCAGGCGTTATGACAAAGCAAACAACCCTACTGTAACATGCGATCCAAGCAAGCCTACGTCATACATACTTTACCTAGATGCTAACAACCTTTATGGTTGGGCAATGTCACAATACTTACCAGTTCGCGAATTTGAATGGGATGAAGTAAGACCGCAAGACGTTTACCTGAAAGTAGGAAAGGAGGATGATAAAGGTTACATTTTGGAAGTAGACCTCGAATATCCTTCACATTTACATAATTCGCATGACGATTTTCCCTTAGCACCAGAAGCTATCGAGATACCTTTTGAGCAACTAAGTCCACTACAGAAAGAAATGTGCCCAAGGTATAAGCCATACAGGAAGCTCACCATGAACGTAATGGATAAGAAAAAGTATGTAGTACATTACAGGAATATATAGTTTTACGTAAGGCATGGTATGAAGATAAGAAAGATCCACAGAGTCCTGAAGTTTACGCAGGAACCCTGGATGCGTAGTTACATCGACTTTAATACCCAAAAGAGAACGCAGGCTAAGAACGACTTTAAAATAAACTTATTTAAGTTGATGAACAACAGCGTGTTTGGGAAGACCATGGAAAACATCCGCCAAAGGGTAAGTATAATAAAGATAACCAGCACAAAAGAAGAAGCCTATGTATCGCAGCCGGGCTTCGTCAGGTACGTAGAGATGCTGAACTTCTATGTGATTCACTTGAAAAAGGCAAACCTATATCTCAAAAAAAACCTCGCTCAAATGGCCCTCGCTAATCGCACGATTAAGTTTACAGGTTTGTTTCGTGCTGCGAAAGCTGTTGCCCTCTGTCTTAGATACATAAAGATCCTCCATCTCAAAGTGAACCTGAAGCAGTCTTGTCACCACGACCAAGAGAAGCTGACAAGTATCGCCGAACGGCCCATCGAAGTACGGGTGCTAAAGAGGGCAGAGACAAAGATCATCACAGAAGAGATAAAGACACTGAGCCTAGTCCAATCCAGCGAGACGAAATAGAGAAACGCTAACATGAAGAGGACCAGTCAAATCTACGTCTAAACCCCTACGTTAACCAAGAAGGCATCTTGCGAGTTGGAGGTAGACTTCAACATTCCAACTTGCACGACGAGGTGAAACACCCAGCCATAGTACCACGACAGGGCCACCTCACAGAGTTGCTGATCAAACACTTCCACGACAGAACTAACCACCAAGGAAGAGGTGTGACGACGAACGAGATTCGATTCGAACGAGAACCGTTCATCTGGTTACTGGATAATTGGATGCACTGCTGCTGTGTCTGAGGTTTTGCATAACTGCATCACGTGCAGAAAGCTCAGAGCTGATGTTAAAAACCAGAAGATGGCTGATCTTCCTAGCGATCGCCTACAAGAAGCACCCCCCTTTACCTACGGTGGAGTTAACTACTTCGGTCCTTGCATGTTAAAGAGGGCCGCAAGGTAATGAAAAGATGATATTTACGTGTTTGTCATCCAGAGCCATACACCTCGAGGTTGCACAATCTCTAGAGACCAGCTCCTTTCTGAATGCCTTGAGACGCTTCGTTTGCAGACGAGGCCCGGTACTTGTATTGCGGAGTGATAACGGTGCTAACTTCGTAGGTGCCAGTCGAGAGCTGAAAAAAGTGCCTCAAAGAGATAGACCAAAATGAAGATTGCCGCTGAACTACATAAGATGAACTGTGATTGGATAGAAGTAAAGTTCAATCCCCATTCTGCTAGCCTTATGGGGGGAGTATGGGAGAGGCAAATACGTAGTGTACGTGGTGTTCTTTCAGCCTTACTTCTGAAAAACGGAGAACAGCTAAACGACGAAGCCTTACCTACCTTCATATGTGAAGCTGAGTCGTCCCCTAACAACAGATAACCTTACCTCTGGTGATCTTCCTGGGCCACTGACTCCGAACCACTTGCTTACCATGAACCAGGGGACTTTCAAAGGGAAGACCTGGACGCAAGGAAATGGTGGAGAAGAGTCCAACATCTTTCTAATGAATTCTGGTGCCGCTAGAAGAAAGAGTATTTACAGTCCCTCCAACCAAGACCAAAGTGGACCCACAACAGAAGGAACACGCAAGTGGGGGACATCGTCATAGTGAAGGAGGATAATGTACCACGCAGCAGCTGGCAGTTGGCTCCTGTAACCGAAGCCCTTCCTAGTGACGATGGATTGGTACGCAAGGTGAAAGTTGATATTGGTCGTAAGTCAGGAACTGGGCCACTTTCCACATTAGAGAAACCAATTCCCAAACTAGTGCTGCTGTGCAAAGCGCAAGACTAAAGACCGCGCGACCCCGTCGAGGAGCCATACAACACATAAGCAAGATATATTATTTGTTACAGTTAAAAATATTGATTATGAACGTGATTATAATTCATTTGTAATGAACGCTGACACAGAGAAAGAACTCTGACTGTGTTATAGTAAATTTGTTTGTGATGTTTTTTAAATTGTTTCTACAATTTAGGGAAGCCATGTAACTGTTAACAATAGTTTAGCTAATGCACATATGATACAGGTTTGTACGATTGACATTTAATAAGTATTGAATTTCACCTCGTGCACCCATGATTTGTGACTACGAGAGCAACGCCGCCAATGTTAGTATTGGTATTGATTTGTTTCCATATCTTATAGAATAAGCACTTTGTAAACCTAATTAATTATGTTCGAATAAACAACATAATCAGGGATAAAAGGGACGTTTGTTGGCTGAGTAACGGCTTAAAATTTCACAGTCACTCATTCTTAATTACCGTACAAAACTTGAAGATACACCGACAAGTCATTGCACATTAAATGTTGCAGTATATAAAATGAGAATATGAAATATTACGTCGAAATATAACAACCGCAATTATTTCTATTAATATACTTATATTATACTATCATTATATCTATTTCATGCAATTAAGTAATGTTAAAATAAATTTATAACAATTCTTATCATTAAAAAAATCGTTTCCGTGTAGCCCATTTTGACGCGTGCGGTGCCGAGGCAATGAATTTTTCTGCGTCTCAATTTGTATGTAAAGATGCTCGCAACCTCTCATTTATTTTTTCAATACCAAACTTCGTGTCCAATACCGTCTTGTTCTCGTCATTCTATTGGTATGCATTTTATTCAGTTTAAATCATTTTTGTAATTTTTGTCTCCAAATTTCTGAGTCCATGCATATTTCACTTAAGCCTTGTCGACTACGAACTTCAATTACCCAACTTTTCAAACCAAGTTTTCTCTACCTTTTTTTTATTTTTTACCTGGAATTTCCTGGAATTAACATCCCTTGTACCTCTAGAACAGATTTTTATCAAAACATTCGTTTGCGAGTAGTAGCCCGTTTTTACACATGGCTTCCCGAGTTAATTTTCTTCTTCGCATTCATTCCAAAAAATTTAATTTTTTTGTCTTTCACTATCATTCCAACAAAAGCAAAAGCAAATTTACAACTATACTACAAAAAATATTTAAAACATTAACAGTTAGCCGGCATTGAACGCGGATCCCTCCATTCGCGCCACTGCCCTTGTCATGCAGTTTGTATGTAACTTATTTCATACGCAACACGTCACACAATTTTCTACCATCCGTTGTCTACTCTCTACCCTTTACTATGATTACTGAAACTTATGAGCAGTACACATGCCCATCGAAAATAAAAACAAGCGGAAACATAAAGAAGATAGAAGAACTCATAACAGACAATCCAAATATCAAACCCGCTGAGGTTGGGTCAACAATTATTTTGTCAAGACTTTGGGAACAAATATCTAGGCCATCACTTGAGAAAGAAGGAGAAGAAGTTAAAGCGAGCCTTGTATGACCAATATCTTGACATCGATAATGAAGATCACTTATTTTGCATACACGCTGTTTACCTGCCGGCCATTAATAAATGTATAGCCAAATTTGTACCTTCTTGGAACAATCATAAAGTACGGACAGCTGGAAATAAAACGCCAATTCAACTATTCATCATGGGATGCAACAAATTAGGAATGAAGAAGGACTTGTAGCTTCTGAATACTTCGAAAATATAAATGAGTTGAAAGCTTGCCTGATAAATTTGAAGACGATTGCATTGTAGTCCCTGAAACCACTCCTTGCTCCCTTGATGCAAGTGTGTGGCTACCGAGTAATATCCGGATCCGGTTCACGTGATATAAGGGTTCACGTGATATAAGGGATTACGTGACATCACGTTCGGGCTAGTATAGGTGGATATTTGAACTCGTGCGAGTTAAGTTTGCAGGACTCAATATTGTTGTTTATTCTCAGTATTTCTTCATATCCATACGGATGGATTCGTACAGTCTGGCAGGTTTAATTTGTAATTTCTTTCGTCCTTTCTTTTGTACTTTACGCAATGTGTAATAATTTGTATTTAATTTATTTAGAAAACCGACTACTATTTCGTCTACAACTAAGATTACTTCTACTGCTGTAATAGGATAAACCCTTGAGTGAATAAATAGTTGATTTTAAGACTGAACAAGATTTATTTGGTACGCCTAATGTCATTGGAGTCGCAATAAAGTTTTCAGCCTTCTACGAGTTTGGTTTACAAGATTTATACACGAGAAAAATGTCTCTACATTCCTGGCCTGGAAGGTCAAAGATGGCGGCGCCTGAAGCTGATACAAAAAGTGATATACTTGCTGGAGAAAGACACCTCGGAGCCAAAATCCCACAAAAAAAGAAATAACCAAAGCGGGAAGGAATTTTCTGCATTTAAGTTAAGAGCGGGCTATATTGGAGCCCTGACGAGAGCTCGAAAGTAGCTTGAAGAGTGTTTGATAAACAATGAGACTTTGAAGAATGTGTCTGCCGCCAAAGACAAATACTACACCGCATGGCGTAATTTTCATCGATTCACATGAAAAATATATTACGTGTTTGGATTCAGAAGAGAAGAAAAAAAAGCCTGCTTGAATTATGAGGAGCATATGGCGAAAATAGTAATTATTGATCGTCTAGCAACCGAGTGGATTACAAGAGCCAAAGAAAATGCCGAACGACGACGAGAATGTGTTGAATTTACCGCCGGTGAATTTTATTTTCGTACCCGTTCAATTAATTCTTCAAGGTCAGCCTGTAATCTGTAATTTCGAAGAAAAAAGACTTAGTAGCATTAGCCCAATTGACCGAACAACAAGGTCTAGAGCGAAAATTCGCTGATTTACAACAACAAAAGTCAATAATGGAGGCAAGAAATGAAGCCGAAAAATCAATGGTGAGTTTGAGTATTTACGAAGAAATTAGTGAGAAGAGTGAAGAAGGGATTGATGACTGGAATATAGTAAGAAAGATGGAAACGGCTCAAGAAATATCAGTAAACTTGACCCCTGATATCAACTATGAGGCAGATGATAATTGTCCATTTGACATGAACTATATTCCAACGATTAGTGCCATTACATCCTACACCCCAATCAAGCCTACCAGGAACAAACAGGCTTTATCAAATAACAGTACACAGGAGAAAAAACCTGAGATTAAGCCAGGCTCAGGACCTATAGATTGTCATGGGGCTACAATTTACATTATACCAGATCCTAAACTACCTAAAGATCACAGCAATGACAATGAAATTGATCTATCAAATGGAGATATTCAAGTATTTATTCCACCAGTAATTACTTCAACCCCAAAGGAGGACATAGAGCTAATAATACCTCCTCCACCAGAGTTTCAAGCAGAAGAATTAGACCCAGGGGAAATCAAGAACTCAAATGAGTCAGGGTTTGATTCATGTAATGCATACTGTACCCAAAGGAGTTTCATTTGAACAAATATCACCCCTTGGGGAGAACTCTGACTTACCACAGTCAGTTGTTTAATCGTCGACTTTTGGAAAAGTACTCTCTCCTTTGGTACGAAAGTGCAATGGCTGCCAAAACATGCTAAAATTGAGACGGTTAAATGTTTCTCATACCCGACCCTCCTAACGACATGGTCATTCTTTCTTGTTTGCGGCGTACCTACTGGCAAGACGGAGAAAGAAAGATCGGAGCGCTAAGTTTATTTCCACTGCAACAGGAAATGTGTAAAAATGGCTTCGCCTTCTTTTATCCGATTTCTTGTCGCTATTCCTCAAGATCTAAGAGAACAAGAGGAAGTTCACAGACAACATCTAAGAAGCGAGTTGAATATCAATTTCTAGTTAATTGAGTCCATACCTATTTTTACCATAGCATAGCCTATTCGTGTTAATGGTTTCAGGACATCAATGCTGCAGATGTCACCCCAAGTGCATGTCGGGGCTACACAACAAACTGACTGTGAGCATGGCAATATACAGAGGTGATTTCAACACTGAGGTAAATATTGATAGAAAATACACAGAGGTAAATGATTTTCGAGTAGAGTATTTTCCAGTTAAACACTCACGCCTATATTATAAATTAAAATAATACTCCATGAGTTTTCAATGATGGCTTTGGTTGGCCAAAAACCGACACGTAAGCTTCTTGAGACAAAATAAAAATCTCTGGCAACTCCTTCCAACTACAGGAACATCAAAAAAAGGCAGAAATGGACTAAACATGTAAAAGAATCCATAAACAAGCAGCGAGAAAAAAGTGGCAGACGTTGTACGAGGGCTGTCTCACATGACATTGACTTCTGTTATGTTGACGCAGTAGATAGGATTCCACTTCAACAGTACTTACCCACACTCGCACATAACGACATGTTCTACAAACGACGATTTGTGAACATATAAGTTCAGCAATCAGTTTGACTAATGTTGAACAATGTTCTACTAGTACAGAAGTGTATGTTGATTGAACAACCAAACATCAATAAATCTTGTTTGAATTTATTCATGCCTGAAACTTTTATACTAGTAATGTATAACAATTTTTCACAATCATGTGAAACTTTTAATTAAATGTTAGTGGTTATTACTTCTTTCCATATTCAAGATCAAGATAAAAAAACTCAGAAGAAGAATTGCCATAAAGACAAGTGAGACAGTTCCTTAAGAAGGCACAGACTACGTACTGCTTTCCAATAGCACTCATCCCTATCTTGAGATTCGTAATCGAGTAACTTGAAGTAATTTACAATATCCCAAAAAAGCCACTCCATAGACACTATCACCTCACTCGTGCTAGTATTAAATGCTCTCATAGTTTGAGTAAATATAGGGGAAGTCTCCTTGTCAAAAAGGACACAAAAGTTGTGGGCGTAGGGGGTACGCCAAGTAAACATGGGGATTTCCTGCAATTTTGATTGCATGTCTTTGAAGCCCTGGCAGTAGATTTGAGTCTGCAAGCATTGCATTAAAAAAAAAGAAATTGTTTGAGACTTGAGGCTGTGAACTCTTTGATGTCCATTGTAAACAACACGTTGATCTTCCTGAGGACGCGATATTGGCTTCACAGTTCCATCAACAAATCCAAAGCAATAAAATATTATGGACTTTCTTCTTATTGCATATACATATTGTTCTAGGCATCCGAAATTGCTTCAGGAGAAGAATATATTAGACCAGTTGAAATTGTGAGCGAGGAAAGTAAACTATAATGAATGGAATAATTTTGGAATTAAATCCTAATGAAAGCTTATTTTAATTTGTAAGAAATTGAAATGTAATCTTCAAAGCAAGGCAGAGCACCAGTTTAAGTTGACTTGTGCGTTTCGGTCCTTCGATGGGGTTCTTGCAAATTTGGTATTCCAAACAGCTCGATGCTAAATGGCAGATAGGAAAGATTGGTAAACAGCGACATTGCCAAGCTTTTCCTTGTGATATCTTGGAGACTCAAGAAGTGAAGAAGGCTCCCATTCATATATTTGGTTAAATGAAGAAAGACGCAGTGGCAGTTGCTACATCATTTGACCTGATTGCGACAAGCCTTCAATCGAAGCTTGAAAAGAACAGTTTTATAAAATCAGATAAGCTCAAAAACTATATAAACTCGTTTGTAATGATAACAATATGGCGGGGGAAATGGCACCAATAACATCAGTGTAGATACACCGCCAGAAACGAAAACCCTCACGATCAAGGCAGTGGAACCGTACGTGATCTCCTTCCAGAGACTTCTGCTTCAGGTTCACTACAAATGTGGAAGGTTAGTGAGTTGATCATGACAAAAAAGCTAGTGGAACCGGAAGAGCATTTAGCGAGGATGTGAAGAGTCGATGAGGATATACTTGGTGCCATGCTCGACTACAGTTTTTCTTTTAGAGGAGAGAACGATAATAAGAATTTGTTCAGGACACCCTTTCCACTGTTAATCACTGCCAAGAAAAGTGGCTTCAGGAAAGCCTTCCAAAAAAGGCTAAGCTAGCCCGTGTATATTGCCTTTATAGACACGGTGAAAGTCCCTGATACTTAGAACATATAAATTCGTCAATCTGTGAGGATGAAAATGACAGTGGTAAGTAATCGACATTACCATTCTTTAAATCTCATCTAAGTTTTTTATGAAAAGGGCAATTTACTTTACAATGCAACGGGTTATTTTGGTCATGAATTGACGAGCTCTGACAAATATCTTGCCAAAATTTGATTTATTTTATTTAAATCGCCATGGTATCCTTATAACCTATAACAAAATGGTTTCCTAACCATTCCCATATATCAACAATGGTGTATGTCAAAGTGTATTTAAAATTCCCATGCTAGACCAGATTGCCAAAGGATTAAAGTTGTATGGGGTATTGGATAAAATCACAAAGATCAAAGAGGAAATAAGAAGGTCTTCACCTTCGAGAACTAAAAGAGCTAACAAATGAATTCTTGCAGACCCTTTATAAGAGTATGGGGCCGCTATCTGGGGAGTTATTCCCCACTTTCGGAGAATGAATAACAGAAAGTCCTATCAAGAGGTATGAAAAATATTGGTCTTCCCCGCAACTACTTAACATACTGATATGAATGTTAAAACTGAAAACAAGAATAATATAAATGAAATAGTTCCTTTTGGTTGTTACATTCATAATAGTTTGTTTTATCAACCATAAATTCATGAAATATGTTCCGAGCTTTCGGCCTACTCGGCCATCCTCAGGGAAATGAAAAACGTTTCAACTCTACAAGCTCTGGAGTCCAAGATTTATTTGACAACCCTGACGATATTGATGTTTGTGGTGATGACCCAGATGCCCCAATGCCAGATCCTGATAAAGAAGTTGAGAGTGTCTCCATCCTTCCGGTTACCTTCCATCTACAAGTACCTTCAAGTGTTGAGAGATTTTGTTCCATTTGAAAAAGATGGCAACCATGGCATCAACCCCTTTCTTCAGGACAAAGAATTCCTTAGAAGGCTAAACAAATTTTAGCCTTGTGGACTTCTATCTTTCCACACCAATACAACCCAGCTTTTTCCTTTTTATCAGCTCCCTCCAAACAAACTTTTAATGCTTCCTAGCGTTTACGCTAAAAGGTCCCAACCTCTTTTGAAGCAAAGCTTATTGGTATTACCTTGACCCATTCATTTCCATGTATTTATATTATAGAAACAACTTTCATTAGGACTCAATCAAAAGTCGTAATCTAAATAAAAGATCATCAGAAGTTTGTTTTCAATGGCTTTGCACATGGTTTGGCTTTATTTTGTATGCATCAAAAGATACAGGATTTTTTGTAACAACATAGAAATACATGTAGAAGTAATGATTCTATATAATAGGTTAGCGCAAAGTAAAGCAAAATAATATCAGGCGGTCGGTTTATTGGGAAACGTTTATGGGCAAGTGAGTCTATAATTCAATACCACGGATTTCCAACAATTTGGCAATTAGTGCATTAATGTAATCGCATTTCAAAAAATAGTGAGATCTGTATATTAAGTCAATTACTGTTTAATTTATTATTGCTAAGATCTAATTCCTTGTCATGATAAAGGAGTAATTATATATATGTTTAACAAAATGTGAGAAATTTTTAAAATGTCCAATATTATGGCGAATGAAGATCTAGGATACTTAAACAATTCTTTGTTAACATCAACTTTCCTAGTACGCTAGTAGTTCAACTTTAAACATATATATCTTATTACAACATGCAAAAATTATGTCAATTTGATTGTATTGCTTCTTCTTGTCAAGTAATCCTGTCAGTTTCAATCTCTTGTTTCTTGCCAACTTTGTCCATTCCCATCTTGCTGGGGTTTTTTTATTTCACTTTCAAGAAACAGCCTGAAATAATAATTGAAATAATGACAATACTTATATCCTTTATAAATAGCAGCCAATGAAAAACAGCTTTTTTAAAGGGCCACTTCGGCGAAAATTCGAACAAATTTCAAAACCCCCCTTATGCGACTACAAACGGTTCCAAAAAAATCAATAGAACCAATTAATATGTGAATATTGGTTCAAAAAATAGGTCTTAAAAGTGTCCTCCATTGATTTGATCATTCACGTCCAAAATTCAATTCGGCCAACGGTGTTCCTCCAACCTCCATGTGACGTCATTTAATCAACCAATTCGTAGAAGCAGCGTTTGCACCATACATTTTTTCTTTTTTTTTTTTTTTGCTTTTTTGTAAGCGCAATCTTAAGATTAATAGTCGTTTTGTGAAATTTGTTATTCGAAAACTATGGAAGGCCAACTTTAACTATCCTGAGTAGCTAGAGCCAATTTGCTACCGAAGAAGAGTATGTTGTTTACCAGAGGGAACTCGAACTGAAAGAAAAAGAAATGCTAAAGAAACGATTTGCAAAGGAAATACAACTTAATCAGTGGTAAGATATATAAATAACCTGGCTATACTAGTTATCAAATCGTGTAATGCTTTTAAGTCAAGACTCAAATTATTTTTCTTATATTTGTACTGTAGGTTCAGTTGCTCCGCTTGGGCATGAAGTGTTGGTGTGCTCATCCATACACCTTGGTGGCACCAGAGCTCTACATTCTTGGGAGGATTCCTTGCGGAACCAACATTGCTACTGATGCTGCTTAAGTTCATAGGCATAAATGACTGCTTTGCAGCCACCAAATTTGCATTTCATCAGCCCCATTGCACAGTTGTTTTTGTGCTCCTTCAGTTGATCCACCTTTCTCGTTCACTGGGAGAGACAAACGTCAGATCATGTTTCAAACTTACCAAATTGGACATCAGGATTATTCCCTTCTAGGAAAATCTCCTTTCGCATGAATTGCTGTCCATAGTCATGTCGGTCAAGGAAGCGTTTGAAGGTTAAAACTGAGCTTACTGGACATCCGAACCAACGCGAACCAGAAGATAACAATAGAAAGTACGCTGCTTAACCCATTTTTAAAATTCCTAAAATCCCAATAATTGTTTTGATCTTTCGCTTCATTCATGATTTATTTGAAAATTTACCACGTTTTCCTTGTCTTTAGCATCGGTTTCTGCAAATCAAAGTGATTTCATGTAGTAAAAACGCCTAGAGCTCCATTTTATATTTTCAAAGATATCGATATCGGCGCCGCTATTTGATTTCCAGGAAACGCACCATTGACATCTGTCAATAATGTTACATTGAGTAACATTGGACATTGGACACTAGTATCAAGTATCAGATGAATCGTGCTTGTGTGCTAAACATCTCTGTCGAGGTCATTGTGTTTACCGTAATCTTTTCTTCCGAACCGGGGATAAAATCATTTAATTTTCATTATGGTGAGTTTCCTACTTTTGAGGTGTCTCAGGTGGTTTGTCGATTTGGTTTAGTATCTTTAAATCGGTACTAAAGAAGAATTGGAACAGCCGAAGAGCTCACATGGTGTGTTGTAGTTGTATAAAACCTAGTCAGTACATGATCGAAGAAATAACTGAAACATTCTCTATCTCAGGACAATAACAATCAAATGCACTTAAGTGTGTTGTAATTGTATATAAGTTCTTATTTATACTTGACTGAATATATACCCGAAACGTTTAGTATTTCAGGACAATAACAACAATTAAGTGCAGCCAAGTCAAGGTAAAGAAGAGCAGAAGGTGTGTTGGTAAAGCAATGGGATTGACTTCAGATTTAACCATTTAAGAGTACGGATATTTTATTAAAACACATGACAGATCGGGGAGAAAAGACTGAGCATGCTTTTGGGGCGTTTCAACCTGCCTAGTGTCGTCCCAGGCTACTTCTCTTTTATCTTTGGCGCAGCCATATTCTACAAAAGATCAAGTAGAAAACATCTCATTACTTGTAACGCCTTTTTTTTGTAAGGCATTTTTTGGCCCAGACTCAATCACCATCTTGCTAGTATACAAAAGTTTATTACAGGAAATCATTTTATCATTTGCTTTGCAGACCAATGGAAATGCAATCTCAAGAGTAGGACATGTAAGCTTAGGTTTTAGTAGATACCGTTAATTGAAAACACCATAAATATGGTGTCTATAATAACAGGAGTCAATTATAAGAGTGGGGAATATTCAATAAGTATATTTTATATATTTTATTCATTTATTATACTTTTACAGTGGACAGCACTTTGATGGTTTATTTTCTGTTCACTATAGATGAATTCCAGCTTAGGATGTTAATTTTTGTTTTTCTTTTTCTTTTTCTTTGTCGTATGCTCGATTAGCAAACAACATCGCCCGAAATGTGAGGCAGCAATTTGTGAGACCTCAACCTTTGGTTATCTTGTAGGTACTATCATCAAATAATAGAAGAGAAAGAGACAGGGCACAAAACTCCTCTCTCTCTAGAAGAGAGCAGCACTATATTGATACAGTTGTGCTAAACCAAAATATAAACACTGTCCCAAGAGGGAATAGCAGACAAAGTTTTGTTTCTTCTGGGCCGTTGAAACAAATGGTTTTAGCAAAAGGTTGTCCAGCAGGGGAAGCCCTGGAGCAAATTAAGCAGCTTTTCCCCATTTTGAGGTAACAATATGTGATTCCAGTAAATTTCTCTGTGACGTAAGTTACTAAGATGTGATTTTTTCCCCCTTATTGCTAGGGAAAAGATCTTTCAAATAATGGAATGTATGGTGAATAATACCCTTGCCCTATCTGTTAGAGACCCTGTACAGTGTACAGCAATAGACTTCAATTCTGTGAGAGGTCAGGGAAGCCTCTATTTGAGGCTAACCAATGCATCTATAAGACTGTTAAGGAAGTATAATTTACTTTTTTCATCATTCATGCATACTGTTTTCATTTTCGTATTATGTGCCGTACCGTTAGTTATGATTTTGTAGTACATGTGGCAAAAGATTTACATTATTATTTGTTTTGCTATCTCAGGTAAATGGAAGGTCAAATCCGAGAAACAGAGGTACAAGTTCAAATAAAAGTAATACTATAAAATTAGAATATCAGTAATAATATCGTGGAAATTGTTGCCTGCAGTTATCATCAGTATATTTCTAAATGACTCTAATTTGTAATTGTAGGACAGCTCTTTCAACAAAATATGAATGCAACTTTGGCTGCTGATCAAGATGTAGATGATGATTCATATATTGACACATTGATGAGTGAAATGGATATGCCATCAATAGGTATCACATGATAAACAACAAACATGAAATTCATTTCTGTATCACTTGTGTTCATATCGCCTGCACCATTACTAGCAAAGGTCAAACGTATATTTTTTACATTGCTACTTTGGTGTGCAGAAGACTTCACTGATGGTCAGGGGTCTGGGGTAGGCCAAGGTATGATATGACATTTTACTAGTAAAAAAATAAATTCAGTCAGTCAGTCAGACAGTCAGTCAGTCATTTTAATTAGTGAGAGTAATTCGGTACATTGATAACCTCAAAACCGAGAACCAAAAAGTCATCCAAAGTGACAGAAGACGTGGATGAAGAAAGTGAAGTTGATCATACAGGAAACAAGGTATTCAATGGGAGTGCATAAATAAAAAGGAGTGCATAAAATTGAAAGTGTTCCAACGGTACACATCGCTTGACAATAATTGACATTACATTAAGTGTCGGCCTAAAAGAAGAGAAGAAGGCTAGCTTGTTTGATAATGCTAAAGTCATGTATCATGATAAATACCTTCATGGCCAAGGCCTTCGACCAGAATCGAGACCAAATAAAAGTGGTACGAGATGCTCTGAGCGATACGCTAAGAATTTTGATCGTTCGCGTAAATTTAATTAAAGTGAATGAATTCCTTTCACCCAGCCAAGTTCAGTCCTATTTTTCTTAAAAATGCAACAGGTGAAGAGGTTGAAGAAGTTGACGATGAAGAGGATACCGCAGCTGCTGAAGATGAAGCTGCATACTGACGAACTCACAGTACGATACTGGAAGAATGCAATCTACAGCATCCTATCTTGTTCGAATCAATGAACCTTTGTCAGTTGTTTACAAATAGCAAACTGACTAAAATGTCCACATGGCACAAAATATTCTGATGCATCTGAAGAAAGCACAGGAACCAAGAAGAGCAGGGAAGGTATTAAACAAAAATGTTTACCATTAAGAGGAATAACAATTTTCTTGCAAAATTGCGGTAAAGGTGATTCCGAAAGCCATTATAGAGGCTGGAGGAGAAGTGGCTATTTTCTATGACATTAATACTATATCAATGTCAAGAACACCTATAATGTTTTCTTGCAACACTAAACCGTGGGAGTACGTTGGCCAAGCTCCTGTTTATGAGTGCAGATGTATTATCTACCAAGGACTATTCAAACAGCCTTGGTTAACGGAATATAACAGAAAGATTCACCCGAAGGGATGGCTATCTAGATTGCATCATAAGAGAACGAAACGCATCTGTCAGCACAGGAACAGATTCTTCCACTGATTTCGAAATCGAAATCCTAGCAAAGTACTTACCAGTTGCAAGTAGCAGTGATGAGTCAAATACAATGTTCGCACCGCCATCTCCAAGCTACAGTCCCGACGTTGCAGGAACATCAGGACTTAACTATAACATCGTCATTTATTCTCCTAAACAGAGCCAAAATGTCAGACGTACATCGAACGCTACTTCAAGTTCCCCTCCACTCCCATCCCTCCCCCAAGAGACTCCACCGAATACTCGTACAAAGCAAGAGCAAGAACACACGAGGGAATGATGTGTACAGAAGATAGGTGGTCAAAAGTTTTTCAACATTAGTAGCGATGAGAGTGAAGACACGTGACAAGATGCCCAACCCCCTCCTAAAAAAACAATTAATATTAATATCAAGCGATGAAAGTGAATTAGAAATCGTAGATCTCCCGCCTGAGATCGGTAGATGGTGCTCGAAAGCAGTTGTTTGTCCAGAACGGAAGACAGATTGACAATAATCCACCTACAAGAGCAGCTTTAGTAGAGCTCGTAAAGCGTACTGCTTACCAGGCAGGTTATGTTTGGGGCCAAACCTCGATCCTATGCCCATCTCTTCCAAGTCCTCACGATTGGGGCTGGTTACTAGACAGCAAACAGTGGATTCCTTTATGGACCACTTTACCTGAGGTCATGCAGTCATGTCAAGAACTAATAAGTTGTCGCTGTGTAAAGGGATGCCGAGGACGGTGCTCGTGTTCAAGAAACGATCTACGCTGCAGTGATCTGTGCAGGTGTCCAGCAGCTTGCAACAATCGATAAGGAACCAGACTCTTTGGACCATTCCTCCACTTGTAAATATCTTTAGGACATCTGCACATATATTATTATTTACATGCCCTTCTAAGGCCTAATATACTTCTTTAGTGCATATATAAATACAAATCATCTTGCGAGGCCTAGATACTTCTTAAGTAGATCTGTAAATATTGATATGAAATCGTAATGCCTAGTATACTTTTTCACGGAACTGAGAATGTACTGGCATTATCAATATGTTTAGTTGTTCCATTCTCCAAAACGATCACCTTCACCTTTAGCCATTTGTTATCTGTCATATATAATATTTTGGACAGTTGTGTTCATAAAGTCGTGTGTAAAGTATTGCCATTTAAGTCTTTCAGTTCCTAGGAGTTTCACTTCCGGTTAAAAATGTGAAAAATCCTAATTCCGCTATATTAAATCTATGATTATAAAAAAAACTGTATTATGTCATATATTTGGCCATTATCAAATATCTAAAACGCCTTCCATAGATTTTGCTAGTACAATTGTGCCAAAAGAATAATTTTCTGGATCATCCATAATGGCGAATTTCAATTCCGGTTCAAAATGGCCGCCATTTTGAAAAAAAACCCTTAACACTGCAAAACGAAAAAAATTATTCTACACCTAAAAAGCAATAAGTTTGCAAATTTTGGTGATTTTCACAGAAATTGAACAATTTCAGCACATATCCGCTCCACTAAGGAGATGTCGAGAGAAACTGAAGGCCAGTACAACGTCCAATGTCGATGAGTTGGGAGATCAGTTAAGGAAACTGACAACATTGGTATGCGATGTTAATTTTGATAACTTATTGTCAATAAGGAATGAGAATGAGTCCCAGCTGTTAACTTCTTGCTAGAGTGGTTTTTTTCTTTCCGAGTTTAAAAAAACATACTTTCACTTTAGGGCGATGCGTTTGAGGTTTCTTTCATAACGCCAGAGCACAGAAACATTCCAGTTGCTACGACGCCACTTAGCGCAGCAATTCTTTCGACGTCTTACACCCCTTCTGCTATGTCACAAGCTTTTGACCTCTCAATGGAAAGCCAACCCGAAAAAGGCGCGGCCGATAAAGACAAAACACTGAAGGAAAGACTGAATCTTTACCTTGCTTCTAGAGACATAAGCCCGGTTCGAACATTGATGAGCAAGTCATGGGAAACAGCCGCAGAGCGGACAAAACGGCACTACATACGGAAAGCTAAACAGATTGTTTTTGCCAGCCTTGAAGAAATTGCACCCCAAAAATCTGAGATGCTGTTGAGCGCCATAAAAGCAACCCAACTGAGCGAAGACGATGACAATATGGATTCAATACTTTTAGAAACTCTAGTTGATTGTTATGAGAATGCAAGTCAATGGAGCAGTCGCAGGCAAGTCACTGGAGCAGTCGCAGGCAAATTTTGGCCATAATTGCCGATAAAGTCAGCTTTAAAAATATTCAGCGATGGATTCCTGATATAACGCGCTATCGCTATAGTATTGCACGACACCATCTTTTGCTACATGGGAGAGGAGCTGAACTTCCTCTCCAAAAAAAATACGAGAATCAAGGTATCAACCGAGAAGCTAGACCAATTCTTGGCATTTATCACAAGCGCAAGGGTGGTGCAAGATTTGCCATTTGGTGAAAAAACTTTAAAAACTCTCCAGCGGAACCGAAATAAAAGTCCCAAATGTTGTAAGAACCTCTATTCCAGAGCAAATTGTCAAACAGTGCCAAAGTTATTGTGTCGAGATAGGATTCATTCCGATGAGTTGCAGCAGTCTTTGCAGGGTACTGGACGTTTGCTCTGCGTCCACCCGCACCTCGCTTCAAGGACTGGACTACTTGTCTGCAGATGGAAGTAAAGCATTTGACGACGTCATAGAGATCATGGATAAACTAGGAGACAACTATGGATGTAGCCTGTCATGGTCGAAAGAGCAGATTAGAAAGCTGAAGCTGGCAAAACGTTATTTAAAAGGGGATCACTCGAATTTTATATATTTTCATTCTTTAGTATTACCTAAAAAGATTATCTTCTATCACTACCGACACTTGATAAAAAATGACCACTTTGCCAGGTACAATTGTGCTAAACTTGATCTTTCGTGCTGCTCAGCCACTCCCTGCAAGGTACATTACAGAGAGATAAACAATTTTATAAGAAAGGGCAGAAATTGCTTGGGGCTTCTGCCTGATTGCTAGCAGTAAAAGGAAGTATACTACAAAATACTAAAAATTTCCAAATATTATTCGCTGTATAAATATGCAACTTCAAATCACTCAATTTTTAAAGCCCATGTCTTTCTTAAAATTGTGCAAAATCCTCCCTTGATTTAGAAAGCAATTAACCAGGTTCAGATATTAGTAATGCTTTGAAACCTCCCACCTGTATAAAAATATCTAATTGGTATATATATAACTCACGAATATTACATATTTCAGGGACAAGCTATTTCAGACCACGCTCCAGAGCAAGAACATGAGACAGAGGTAAATGCAATATTGAAAAGCAAGTTGTTTATAAGAAAATTGTTTACCAACATAAAATGGTTTGATCTGGTGAATAAACCTCATGTGCTAAGGTTGCATTTACGTTAGCAACTGTTGATACCCATGTACCGTGAGGCAATTTAACTCTTTGTGACATATGGATGACAAGTGACTTCCAAGAGGTCCAATGGAAGGAGTTCAAAGAAAATTAATGCTAAGAACCCAACTGAGGCAGATTTTTTAATCTGCTTATACACTTGATGTAGCGTACACTTAACATATAGATCTTTACCGAGTGACAAAAACACATTTCATAAATGCTAAGAATTTTTACTACCTGATACTACAAGACATACTAGATTTGTGGATTGTTGGGATGTTTCTTCTTTTTCTTTCTAAGTCCAAAGACAGAAGAACAGTATATAGAACAATATATGACCTTGATGTGAAAGCGTTGTCAATTAATAAAATGTAGATGTAGATATTTTTTATTTATTGCATGCAGATATTTGTGTCAACCGGAGCTATTGGCTATTGTAAACTGTGAACATTGGTTTACCCTATATTTACAGTAATATTGTGTCAGATCTTCTATGAATCAATATTTTAATACCCAAGGTTTTTCAAGTTATTTGTCTGTAGGAGAACTAGATTGAAAATCATGATTGAAAGTCAACAGTTAGTGATCACTAAATTACCTTGATTTGAAGAATTTTTTCAGTGAATGGAGTATCATTGCAACTGTTACCTGACCCATTAAACCACTTCTACCTTCACGTTTACCAATCACAGAAATATATGTTTAAATTTGACCTTACTTGTTTCATTAATTTTAGAATTCGTCAGAGTCTGAATGGTCGCAAAGTGACAGTGGGGAAGATGAAGAAGAGGTAATTACCTTATATTAATAAATAAGTACTTCTGCCTTAAGAAAGTTATTCTCTTTTGCCATACATATGAAAGTATCATTGACATCATAACTTGAAAAACTACTTGATAAAGTATGGAAATTGGTGTGTTTTAGCGAATTCAAATGTACAATTTTCTGCTTTCTTAATGTCTGATGAGTGTAATAAGGTCACCCAGTCATATTGAAAGGATGAGCTGGGTTGTTCATTCACATACTAAGAATTCACATACTAAGAAAGGTGGATAGCATAACCTAAATAAAAATGATAGGCCATTTTTTGTACTTTCCTAGTCTATAATAGTTTTTTTTTTTCGTGAAATTATGATTTCAGTTAAACAATTAAACAATATAGAGTAATGGGAAAAATGGTAGTTACAGCACATGGTATCATACTTGGAGCTGGAATGTTGCTTAGAAAACTCGCTTAAAAATGCCTATATCTTTAGATAGGGAAATGTTTTCACATAGTTTGTTTAAGAAATGATTACAATTTAGGTAAAATAACTAGGTTCTTAAACGTTAATTTTCTGTTGCCTTTTTTTAGGACTTTGAAATCTCATAACTAATTACCAGATTGAGAAATAGTGAAGGTGTGAAGAAAAGCTTGCCCAGTAAGACAAGCCCATTTCAGGGATTGTTGATGATGCAGAAGCATTTCATTTGGTGCCTCTGCACACCACACTACTCCACTCAATCGCTCGCAGTCACATCAGTGCAGCCTCAATCAGCCATTGCATCAGCACCCACATCAGCACAGCAGCAGTTTGTCATGCCAACAGCACATACATCAGCGCAGCAGCAGTCTATCATGCCAACAGCACCCACATCAGTGCAGCAGCAGTCTATCATGCCAACAGCACCCACATCAGCGCAGCAGCAGTCTATCATGCCAACAGCACCCACATCAGCGCAGCAGCAGTTTGTCATGCCAACAGCACCCACATCAGCGCAGCAGCAGTCTATCATGCCAACAGCACATACATCAGTGCAGCAGCAGTCTATCATGCCAACAGCACCCACATCAGCGCAGCAGCAGTTTGTCATGCCAACAGCACATACATCAGCGCAGCAGCAGTCTATCATACCAACAGCACCCACATCAGTGCAGCAGCAGTCTATCATGCCAACAGCACATACATCAGTGCAGCAGCAGTCTATCATGCCAACAGCACATACATCAGTGCAACAGCAGTCTATCATGCCAACAGCACCCACATCAGCGCAGCAGCAGTTTGTCATGCCAACAGCACCCACATCAGCACAGCAGCAGTTTGTCATGCCAACAGCACATACATCAGTGCAGCAGCAGACTATCATGCCAACAGCACCCACATCAGCGCAGCAGCAGTTTGTCATGCCAACAGCACCCACATCAGCGCAGCACCAGTCTGTCATGCCAACAGCACA
The DNA here is from genome assembly GCA_011057435.1 of Actinia equina. Taxonomy (NCBI): domain Eukaryota; kingdom Metazoa; phylum Cnidaria; class Anthozoa; order Actiniaria; family Actiniidae; genus Actinia; species Actinia equina. The sequence continues at coordinate 161,824 of WHPX01001210.1, forward strand.
TACAACAGCCCATTGTCCAGATGCCAAAACATTATCACTATTCGAATGTCATGGCTCTGGATATACAACATGCCCAAGTTAAAGAAATTTGGGAAGCTGGAACAGGTAATTGTCCTTCTTTACGAAAATGGACGGCAGCGATGATAAATGCCAGATCTTTAAAGGGAAGTAATGCCTCCATTTTCAGTCAAAGAAAAGTTTTGTACAATTTGCTACAAAAGAACAACTTCGATGAAGAGAGTATTTTAAATGCCTAATCCAGGCCTGGAAAGCTTTATAAATTGTTAAATTCTAGAAAAAAGTAAAAAAGCAATTATCTTATCGTTTATAATAAGGAATTTTCTGGTTTTAATTGTATTATTAAAGTATATTTTTTAACTAAAATTTTGCTTGAATATTGATTTGTTTATTGTTTTGAGGGACTAGTTACGTCCATTTTCCATTCTCCGTCACGGCCTTTCTGCCCATTACTGAGTTTACAGCGCGCTAGCTCATGATAACAGCATTTAAATGTTCTTATGCGAAAAATGTAAACATATACAAATTTATAAGTATAATGGCTCCAAAACGTGTGAATTTCTAAAAAAAAAAGCTTGTTAAACAATACATTTCTTTCATTGACAAAAGTATGAAAAACATGTTAATGTTGGAACCCATCCCGAACACGTCTTTAAGCTTTGTAAATCTTGACTGTTGATACTTTCTTTTTAGTAATGAAGAATTTTATGACTTAATTAATATCTAGAAACCGGTTAGCTTTGGGACCAATATCTTTTTTACTGATAGATTTTGTTAGTACCGGCTGTCAAACTCAGATTTTTTATCCTACGAATATGTTTTTTAAATTGCACTCCTACAAAATATTTTTTTGAAAGATATACTGCGTGCCAAAATTTTTGGATATTTTAATGTGGTGGAATGAACAGAACCGTAATGTCCGGCACAGGCATCAAGTGTCTTAGAGGTCACATATGACAAAAGAATGCAAAGACCTTCTTTGACGGCCTTCAAGTTATACAACACACAGGACTAACACCCCCATTCACACTAACAACAACAATAACTCCCCCATTCAGACCACCCACAACGCCAAGACCCCAATCCACATCAACTAACACCCCCAGTCGCACTACCCACAGCGCTAATCCCCCAACTCACACCACCCACAACACTAACGCCCCACTTAAACACCACCTACATCAATAACACCGCCATTCACACAAACCCACAAAAGAAACACCACCACTAACAATATTTATGCCAACAGGAGCAACGATAACACCACTTACAATAGTTACGCAAGCCATAATCCCCACACCGCCAACCATAACACCACCTTTACCAAAGCTATTTACATCATCATCGCCGCCCAAGCAAAACTCCTTGCTCGACATGCTTATGGAAGTAGAAAAAGAAGTTGCCCAATGCAGCGGCTGCAAAAATGTGTACTGCTTCAAAAAGAAGTCGATCAACTTGGCAAAACAAGCAAAACGATTCAACATTTACCTCAATTTCGGCTTGTCGCTGGTGTAAAAATAATTGCCGTACCAGCGATAACGCTAGGGCCACAAAAACGCTTTCTCGGTAATAAAGCAGCTAATTTATAGGCAATCTCTCATCAAATTGTGATAGATTGCATATTTGACAATCTATCCATATCGATTTAGCGCTAAAATTCAATAAAGTTTAAAGAGGGAACTTTTCGCCGTACTGATGGACTTGGTTTTAGCTCAGATTTTAAAATAGCTTTTCTATATGTGGCCATTCTCCAATAACCATATAAATTTGGTTATAAAATATAACACCCTTCTAACACTAGTAGGAAAATTATTTTTGGGTTTATTTCGCTTAACAATTTGGCATATCTTCTGCGAAATTTTCTACTTAATGCGACCTAATTGTGCAAATTAAGTGTTCTATTATTACAAAAACTATAAAACATTGTACCTAAATCATTTATCTGCACCAGTGAAATGAGAATTATATCTTAAAGAGAGAGGAAAAGACGGTCTTTTTAATTCTACGCCAATAGCTTAAATGACAATGTTCAAGTTGTCTTCATTCTTATGATACCTTTCAAGATGGTTTTTCAACAGAAAAACGGTGAAGAAAAAAGAATACGCACATAGAGCATGCTAAAGCCATCTTCATGATGTATGTCCTCAATTTGAGCTCTTTGTCGACACGGCAGCCCAAATAAGAGCGCACTTGGTTTTGTGACCTCACGTAATAAAGTTGATTGTCATAAGGCGGATTGCCAACAAGTACTTCTGTATATTTTGATAAAATGATGGACTGTTATCTGCCTTATCCTACATCAATCGAATTTCAAATCTTTTCTTTAAAGTACTTTGCCAGCTTTCTGCTTCAAAAAGCTAAGTTATTTCCCGCCAAATTGAGGAATTTCGAGAATTTGACACGCCAGTGACAAATTACAGATTTCAATTACAGATTTGTATAAATTGGTGACTCGTGTGAAGATTCTTCCTTTCCTTTCGAACCGCTTTACAGTAAGGAGTAATTGAACGCATGAGTTCATCACTAATATACAATGTCCGATTGACATGGAACTTAGTGAAAAGATCACAGATGTAACAGTGAATGAGTTGGGAGAGTTGTTAGGGTCCCGTTTTTTGGACAAAGAAATCGTCAAAGCCTTCAAAGGTAAATCTTAAGCTTACGTTACCCTATTGGTATATAGAGAAGTTAGAGATGTCCATGGCGGGTCCATTTAAAACAACTGCAAACAAAGCTCCTGTGTTTCAGAACTCATCTTAACTCCTTCAAATGTCAACTATATATATTATGGTTTATTTTAAGATGCGGAATTATTCCCCAGTCTTACTGGAGTGGAAATTGCTCTGGGTAAAGGCAAGTTTGGAATTTGTAAGCTAACACAGTTTATTGCATCAACGTGTTATATTGCTGTTAAAGAATATGTTAATAACACTGTTGAGATAAATGATATACTGTACGATTTGCAGATTGTACAGCAATTATCACATATAAATGCTTCCCATTTGTCTTTAGAATTTGCACTGAAAATAGTGTTTAAGCTTTGCTCTGAACCAAATGTTCTCAAATTGCTAGGGACAATTAAGTTTATCTTAACCACCTCAAAGTATATTTATCTTCAACGTTATCCTCACATTGCACCAGAGGTGAGCAAATGCCTTGCAAAGAAATCACCTCGAAGTGATTTGTATAGTTTTGGTTTCCTAATAAGGCGGGTACAGAAAGTACATAACTCTGAATTTCTATCTGATATTTCTTGTGCATGCATAAGAAACCCACTTGATAGACCACCTGCAGAGAAGCTATGCCAGCACTTAAAGTCTGTAATATAAAGCATTTGCCTTGGTAATCACCAGTTTTTAAAGATCGATTATTTCAGTTTATTTTTATTTATACTATATATCTGCATGAAAGCCATTGAATAAAATGAACTATGCTTAAAAAGGTCATTGCTTGAAAGTAATCCATACATATATCTTATCACATATCCTTTTGTTTCATTGAATAACTAAAGTATTTTGCAAAATGAAAACTAAAATGATATTTTTTATATTACTGTTTGTTTAATAGATGTGTTTTTAATCAACAAAAGTTTATAGTGGAAATTTTTGTTTAATCCATGATACTTCCATAAATAATATTATTCTGTGAAATATTCAACTATAATTATCAAGAGCAATTGATTGCATAGTATAGTTTGCACATTCCTGATATTAGTTGAATTTTTAATACTATTTTCAAGATACTTGTTTTTGTTCTATTATTGAATTCTTACACGTATGTATTATTGGTCAATACCAAGGGACCTTAAATATCCCCCTACATGGGCTGGCTATTCAGTCAAATATCCGATATCAGGACAGGAAAAAATCAATCTTTTCCCCCTTGGGCAAGCACTGACAACATTCAAAAAGGCAAACCATAGCTATTTAAGTGGTATTAGTTTTGCTAATAAATATTAATGGTTAGTTTTGTTATCATAGGTCTTGTGACCATATATCACATTACTTGTCACGTGCACTATCATACTGCATTAGCACGTTGTATCGGTTCGTAGCTGTTAGCGAATAATCGTATATCGTTCATATCTATATTATAGTTTTACCCATCCCTACCCGCCCTTATGGCAGTGGTATTATCCCAAATGGAAATGCTATTAAACTGCCCGATTATGGCCAAACTCATATACTGTTGTCGCGTCGTATATATTGTATATTTTAGAAGTATTAAGTCCAGGCATATAGTAAATTGTGCCCTCATTGTCATACATTACTAATGTTTTAAAGATATGCATTATATTTCAGGTAGATTGGCTAAAACGTTACAAGCTACCAGGCAATTAGCAAAATATATCATATATGATTATGGACTTTCCTATTGATAAGAATTTGGCTTATGGCTTGAGGGTGATTTATTTACTATGTATAGTATATCTAGCATACGGATTAAGTAAGAAAAGGTAAAGTAATATATAGAGTGGGGGATGGAGAGCTTTATCGATATCCTGAAATGGCAAGCTGTTTTAAAACCAAAAATGTGAGTTTTATAAGTTCGTTTTACTAACATGATCCAATTTTTTATTTTTTAGTTTTCATGTGCTGTTGAGGCTGGACAGGCCAATAATTTTCTCACCCCAAACCTCATTCATGAGATGGTGCGTGATGTATGCACTAGTGTGCAAATTTTTACACAAAGCCTTGACATCAGGGAAAGAGAAGCTGTGGCTTGGTTAATTGTAGAAACATCATTTTTTGAAAGCCCCTCAACCCAGCAAAGATGCCAAGCTTTGGGTAAGCAAATATGATTACATTTTCAGGTTAAATTGTGTAATGCAATTAATTTGTTTTTCTTAAAACTTAGGTATATTTAATTCTATATGTCTAGAACATGTCTAGAAAATCTCAAAATTCTGATGTGAGGCAAGCGAACAATAGAAAGCGCTATCGTTCTTATTTGGAGCATTACTTAAATTTCAAAATTCGGAGACAACATTTTTGTATTATGAGTTACTTCATAAACTCTCCAAATTTTAGAAAAACCGAATGAAATCCAAGGGACCTTTAGCTTTTTGAAGTTGAGGTTTTAGCAGCAAAAAGATTCGAGAAAAATATAGTTCTTTGCTTGGAGCTGGAAGCTGCAGGGAGCCACTATGGAGTTGGCAAAACCCCCTTGAGCCTTCCATGTTGTCATCACTTGTCAAATTATCTGCTGTTCTGGACGATCGTAATGTAGGATCCATTTTAAGGACTGGTCATTATTTAACGGGGGAAGGGTCACTATTTTGATCAATAAAGGTGTTCCAAAAATGTGAAGATACTGTAGTTATGGTTTAAAAAATTGTAGCCCTTCCCATCTTTATGCTCAAAAAATCAAGACCCTCCCCCTTGAAGAACATGCTATTCCTTTCTTCCTCCAGGCAAGATCTCTACCTTGAAGTTTTCTTTACTTTGAACGTATGTCCATCATAATGTTCGAAATATTTAATAATGCGACCTTGTTAATTTAAATAAGTTATTTACGATGTCAGAAAATATTCATCACTTCAAAACAAGATCAGTTACAAATAAATGTTTCTACATAGAGAATGTCAGAACAGAGTTATTAAGGCTTTTTATTCCGCATGCCAAATAGGTGTGTGGTTTATGGCTAGAGTAATTATTCGAACGTGGAAAATGGAATTTCAACTTCATAAAATCCTTTTTTATAACGAGGAGCAACTGGTCATTATTTCTCGTTGTTTATTTCAGTGGGCCCAAGAATCTGCTGGATTTGCAACAAACCTCTTAGCAGTAAAAGCGGACTTAATGTACATCTAAGGACTCACACTGGTGGCAAGTCATACTTGATTGTATTGCAAAAGATGTTATGGCAGTAGAGACAAACTAAAGGCAGATGTTGGCACGCCACACCATTTTTCATGTTCTTCCTGTGACAAGGTATTTACAACAACTTCAAAACTGAAAAAGACACCTGAAGACGCACACAAGCCCAAAAACATAATATATGAAACATCACATGAGGACATGCACCGGGAAAAGACCTACAAATGCAGTCATTGCAACAACTACAAAAAAAAAAATGGGCCACACGAGTTGGTCCTGAACCAGCACTTACGAGGGGCTGAGTCTAAAAATAATAAAATAATAATTTTTAAAATGTAATTGATATAGATTGATTGCTGGACTGAATTATAATTGTTTGAAACATCAGACATCATTCGTTCATCATAATACCAAGACCAAAAATTCCCAGCTTCATTAAATCAATTTGGAAAAAAAATTCCCTAGGTTGAGAATAAATAGATAAATAAATGAATAAAATACAGTAAACCTTCCCTAGCTTGACAAATTGTAGCATACACTTCAGTCCCTGGATAAACGTAACTGTGTTGCTATGTTGTTGCTTGATTTGTCTGCCGCCTTTGACACCGTCGACCACACTATTCTCCTACAACGTCTTCGCTCCAAATTTGGCATCTGTGGTTCTGCTCTCCAATGGTTTAAATCTTACCTGTCCGACCGCTACCAATTTGTTTCTGTTGATGGTGTATCCTCCAATTCTCTTCCTCTTAATTGTGGTGTTCCTCAAGGCTCTGTGCTTGGTCCTCTTCTTTATATTCTGTATACGTCTCCGGTTGCTGATATCCTTCGAAAGCACAAGATGTCTTTCCACCTGTATGCTGATGATTCACAAATTTACATCCCTTTCTCCTGTAATGATGACCTGTCTTTTAAAGAAACTATGATGCACATCAATGATTGTTTATCTGAAATTGATTCTTGGATGACCCTCAATAAGTTGAAATTAAACAAGAGAAAAACAGAATTTCTCATCTTCTCTTCCTTGAACAATCCTCAACACTGTAGTCAAAATCTTCTTTTTGGTCCTGATGAAATTGTCCCCTCTACTCAAGCTAGAAATATTGGTGTCACATTTGATTCTGCTCTCACCATGGTACCTCATATAAAGAACACCTGCAAAACTGCCTTCTTTCATCTTCGTAACATTGCTAAACTTCGTAAATATCCCTCCGTAAAGTCCACTGAAATTCTTGTTCATGCTTTCATAACTTCAAAACTTGACAATTATAACTCTTTTTTATTTGGCCTTCCGAAATACCTCATTAACCGTCTTCAATCTGTACAAAATGCATCTGCCCGCCTTGTAACTCTAACCAAGAAACGCGATCACATTACTCCTATTCTCATCAACCTGCACTGGCTTCCTATTGAATATCGAATAAAGTTTAAAATTCTCCTACTAACCTTCAAAGCTCTATATGGCTCTGCTCCTATGTACATTCAAGAATTAATAAATAGATATTGTCCTGCTCGTAATCTCCGTTCGTCGTCTAAAGTATTGCTGTCTGTAAAACCGTATAATCTAAAGTGTTATGGTTATCGTTCATTCACCGTTGCCGCTCCTGTGTTGTGGAACTCTCTGACTAATCCTATGAGGAACAATACCTCTCTTGAATCTTTTAAAACTGAACTGAAGACTTATTTATTTAAACTTCCTTGTGATTTGTAATTTAATCTATGTTTGTATCGTATTTATTTATTATTTTTTACAGTGCCTAGAACCGGCTTGTATAGGCGCTTTACAAGCCTCTTTATATTATTATTGTTATTATTATTATCATTGACACCCCAAGATAGCCCCAAGATGTTCTTTAAATATCAAAAATCTGGTTACATATCACCTTTTCATTTTAAAGTCATAGTGACAGAAGTCAATCAAAAGGGGCGAGGAAAATCCTCTTAGGCGACACTTTTTTAACTTTGTTAATTAAAGTGCCCTTGTTAAACCACAAAATGGAGGAAGACCTGTTGGGTCAGCGGGCCTCAGATCCACCTACAACCATAGCCCACACTACAGTTCAAACAGCAATTGAGTATGTCCATCATAGATATGTGCCAGTTAATTCTTTTCAACATTCTAATTTAAAGCTTACAATTTTTAGTGTTATAGCATAGCATACAATTCTTTCAATTACATAAATGACTTTAGCCAGATAATTAAAATGGAACTTCAAAACAAACTTGCAGTCAATAGATTGCCAATAAACGGTTTTCAAGCTAAATATATTAATATTCCCGATTTGTAAAGGTGTCTATCTTGACTAGCCCTTGTGGTCGTTATAGATAGCCTGTACCTTAATTTAGGTTTTTAATACATTGTATTTATTTTCAATTGTAAATATCATATTGCACAGCAGGTACTGAATAAACACAATTGTTATTGTGGTTGTTGTCTATTATCTACAGTTACTAACTGACTAAATAACATTCTATATATTTTGCAGTTCCTCAAGCAAATCACAAACGCTGCAGAAAAGAAGACCATTGAACAGCCAATGAAAGAAACTATCCGAGACAACATCCTTTTAGCTCAAAGCAAAGCATAATTATTCTTATTATTCATAATACTGCATTTTGCTCATGATCAACCCTTTGCTCGCACTTTGGACCTGGGTAATGGGTTAGCACTTTAACATAAGACTTTGCCATTCTCAAAAGCCTCGCCTACTGAAAGTACCATAGGGCTTTTGCGCGCACTACGGGCGACCTAGGCAAAAAGAAAGCTGATGGGAGATTGCTTCGAAGGGGAGAAAGCCTTTCTCGTAAGTGCAAGAAATTAGTATCCTCTGTATGGAAAGACATAAAGCTTGTGTATTTTTTTAGTACACAGTCTTCACCAGTTGGCACAGATCTGTAAAAATGTCCCAACAGTGCTGACCGCTATTGCATACAACAAGATAAAAATCAAAAACTATGTATGTGGTAATTATGCGATCAAAAGAAAAAGTAGAAAGTGGTGGCGCTATCTAATGTGGATTGTTCTAGATGTAAGCATTGTCAATGTTAATATTTTAGAGTGTGAATCAACAAACCATCGTACAAGAGCGTACTTAAAGTTTTGCCCGATCTGGCAAACAGACTTGTGAATGGCTTCAGTTCACGATCACTCTTTGTTGGCCAAGGCGAAACAGTAAGTGGACACTGGCCAATAAAGTCAACCAAGGGATGGTGTAAACTATGCTTGGAAAAGAAGACAGTGTTTTGTAGAATGGAATGCATGCCGTGCAACAAACAACTTGGCTTGGACTGTTTTGCTAACCATGCATAATGACATGTTGCAAACTTAAGAGAGGCTGTCCGTAAATATCGATATTGTCGGAAAAAATTTAAAAAATGAAAATTTTCTTTTCCTTACCAGAAGATTGCATTAGTTGAACTGATTCTCAGGAAAAAATAAAAAACTTGAAAAAAACAATTTTCTCGCCGAAAAATGACATTTTCGGTTTTCCTCGCTTCCAGGCGGGTTTTCAAGGGTGAAAAGTACGTCTCGTTATGAACTCTCTAAAAAAATTCATTTCAATGCAAACTAAAAACTAATACAATATTTTGATAGAGCACATAATAGTTGACATTCACATTATAAAATTATTACGATTAATATAAGATTGATTATTTAGTGAAATTTTTGAATCTTTGACATTTTTTCAGTACAAAAAATACATCAAAACCAGGGCATCTTTTTAGCCATTTCTACATCGCCTATAGACTCAAAACTATATCTTGGTGAAAGAGCAATGTTTCGTCTACACGAAAATGCAATAATATTTTTGGGCTACTCATTTTTTTAAACACGAGAGCTCATAACGCAAGCTGCTCTGAGGTCAAATTTAGTGAAAAACTTCTGGTACAACAAACTGGCGACAAAACGCAATCATGTCTATTTATATACATCGTTAATGATAAAGAAAGAAATAAAGAACATCTGAACGCTGTTTTTAGCTTTAAAAACACATACTTTAACCAGAATGTATGGAAATCTCGATGACTGCGCGTACGATGCTATGTTGTTGTCGCCATTGTCGGCATTGCATTATTAAAGTACAAAGTTGACCAAAGTTTGCTTTTAATTTCCACGGCCTGTGAGTCTTCCTCGGTTCTATTATACATCCTGAACCCATCTTCAGAAATATTGGCATGATATTTGAAATAGGATTAAGGGAATATTTTAAGTGAGTAATAGAGATGCGAAACAAGCTAATCATTTAAACGAGAGCGTGACGCCGTTACACACAGGAAGCCCGGTCAAATACTTTCTAACAGAGTCGGAAGACTGTACTTTGTCATTTTTCAATTTCACGATCATGTATTTTAGATATCTATTTATTGTTTGCCTTTCAATGCAATTGATTGATCTGTTAGAATATCAATAGATTTTTCGCTTTATTCATGTTTTGTTATATCGTTTTCTACGGAAGAGAAATGAAATTGACAACCTTTTCCAGCACGCGCGTGTCCACGTGCCCTTCTTTATGTTCTTTACGCAGTGTTTTGAACGACGCTGAGAATAATTCGCGACGAATAATGGCAACATGTGATTATTCCAACTTTGTGGGTGGTCCTTGTGGTCCCAGCAAGTTTAATCCTTCTAATACTAAATGCATATCAATTGCAAATTGCAAGAAAGAAATCAGAGGTCATTTGAAGACTTTCCGAACGTTTGATTCTTCCGTCGATACCGAAATCTCTCTTCTACTAGCAAGAGCAGGTATGTTTTCATGAAGTTATATAATGACCCAAATATGCTTGACTGATCGCCGTATATATACCCCATACGTCTCTAACGTATTGGCAGTTTGTTTTAAACAATGTAAAGCTTGACTATTGAAGGAGAGAAGATCAAGACGTGGAAGATTCTTCAGTGGGACTTCACTCTGGAAATATGATTGACACCAAACAAAATTTGTGTATATTGTAAATATTCTTTTTTAAAACTTTTTTTCTAAGCTGTCTCACATAGTCCAAACTTCAAAAAGGCTTCATGGCTTATATCTCCGGCTAACATCTATTAGGCGGTAAACTGGTCCAATTCTAATAACTCTCTCTTTTCCGATATTGTAGGTATTTTCGAACAAGACGATAATGCACTAAAGCGATCTATTTGTCCTCGACATAGAGATAAATTCGGCGTGAGTTGGGTTTGCAACAAGAAAATGTGTGTTGTCCCTACAGAGTGGGCTCCTCATAAAACACACCCCAGAAAAGGTGATCGCGGAATCAACCTTGTACAGTCCAAACGACTATTTGATCTCACATCAGTGCTCGTTCCGGTTGGTTCACGTAAGTTCGCATTTAACCGATTATTTTTCTCATCGATGATTTATCATTCTCATCAAAATCATCATGTCATCATGCATGATTATCGTCATCATCATCATCATCATCCATGTTTATCATCACCATCATCCATGTTTATCATCATCATCATCATCATCCATGTTTATCATCATCATCACCATCACCCATGATTATCATCATCATCACCATCATCCATGTTTATCATCATTACCATCATCCATGTTTATCATCATCATCACCATCACCCATGATTATCATCATCACCATCATCCATGTTTATCATCATCATCACCATCATCCATGTTTATCATCACCATCATTCATGTTTATCATCATCATCACCATCACCCATGATTATCATCATCATCACCATCACCCATGATTATCATCATCACCATCATCCATGTTTATCATCATCATCACCATCACCCATGATTATCATCATCATCACCATCACCCATGATTATCATCATCATCACCATCATCCATGTTATATCATCATCATCACCATCATCCATGTTATCATCATCATCACCATCATCCATGTTTATCATCATCATCACCATCATCCATGTTTATCATCATCATCACCATCACCCATGATTATCATCATCATCACCATCATCCATGTTTATCATCATCATCACCATCATCCATGTTTATCATCACCATCATCCATGTTTATCATCATCATCACCATCACCCATGATTATCATCATCATCACCATCACCCATGATTATCATCATCACCATCATCCATGTTTATCATCATCATCACCATCACCCATGATTATCATCATCATCACCATCACCCATGATTATCATCATCATCATCATCCATGTTTATCATCACCATCATCCATGTTTATCATCATCATCACCATCACCCATGATTATCATCATCATCATGCATGATTATCGTAATTATTTAATTGTTGATTCTCCTGGTTCAATTGCCCTATTTCACTATGACGTCACATTGAAACAATCTATTGTTTAAACGCAAAGGATCATGGTCGTCGGACGGGGTCAAATCAACGCAAATTAACCGATAATTGTTCTAAAATCCGTATCAATTCACGAAGAGAAGTAGAATACCCAGAAAACGCTCAGATACATATTAACACATATTATATCTGAATATCAGGCCATTTTAGATTAAACTGTTTCGCTAGGAGCAAATTTTTACGAATTTCCTGTTGCATTTGGCAATTCTATCCCCCACATAAACAAGCAGTGACGTGAAATAGGGCAATTACTCACACATAATAATATTCATAATAATGATAATTTGTTATTATTTCATGATTTACACGATTACAATGCTCTCTTTATTATCCCCACAGCTATATGCAAGCGGTGTCGTCTGTCTTTAGGGGGCGCAGAGCTAAACATTAGTCAAAAAGAGCAAGATCAATCCATGAACAATGCATCATGCCCATCATCTGATACAGAAAAAGTAATCAATATATGAAATTCTTTCATAGTGTTGCTTCCAAACTATTAATTTTTTGTGTGAATATTTTGTTTAAAGAATGACTCTCTAACCGACCTAAGTGGCATATGCTCTGAAATGGAAAACCTGTACATCGCGCCAGAAGATTCAAGTCAGTTCATCCCAGAAAACACCAGCAGTAGTAGTTCCAGTGAACAACTTATCTTAACTACCTCGAAAAAAGATTCAAGTCTACTTATCCGTCGCGCAAAGTTAAATGCGTTTCTTGATGCTAGTGGAAGAGCCAACATATCAAAGACAAGTAAAGCATGGAATCATTTATCTTCCCATTCTCAGAATAAATATATCAGCCAGACCAAAGATGCAGTTGTAGCAGTTTTAGAAGTTATTCAACCAAATGATCCACGGTGTTTATGGGAAGATCTGAAACGCTCACATTCTGTAGAGAAAGCGTTAGGTGCTCATGATATTATTGAAAAGACCTACTTAACAGCATTGGCTGAAGCTTACGATAACGCAGATAGTTGGGACACCCGACGACAAGTATTATCTTTTATGGCAGACCTAGTTCCTTACTCCACTATTCAAGCGTACATTCCAGGGATTACTGATTTCAGAGTAAAGGCTGCCCGTCATCACCAATTACAACATGGGCGTGGTGCATTATTGCCTGAAACTCAAAGTCCAAAATTGCGCATCAACCCCTCTCAACTGGATCACTTCTTATCTTTCATAACAAGCTCTCACGTCGTTCAAGATCTGCCTTTTGGCCAGCGGTATCTACAACTCTCAAATGGGCAGATTCTCCAAACACCTAACGTCATCAGGACTATGGTGCCACAGCGTATTATCGACCAGTATACTCAGTATTGTAAAGAAGTTAGCTTTATCCCATTCAGCGCTTCCACCATGAGACGAATTTTGTCATCATGCAGTGCCTCAGTTCGCAAATCTTTACAGGGTCTAGATTACATAGCTGCCGAAGGGTCTAAAGCATTTGATGATTTGCTGTCTATCTCCCAGAAGCTTTGTGATTATGGGTGCCTCGAAAAACCCGTTTTGAAACAACTTGATCTGTCATTGAGAAAAGGAAAACAATACCTCAAAGGCGATTATAAGGTATTACTTGTCTGAATTATTTTGTACGAATCGTTATCATTCATTTCACCGGCAAATACGTTTCCCATGTGCTCCACCCTCAAACTGCGCATGTTGAAATAGGATGATCATAAAAGGTGCAACTGGATGAAGTGAGTACGGTCTTCTTATTATCGAAAATCGCTATCGCGCAATCCTGATTGCGAGCGTTAAAGTAGTTTACAAAAAAAAATGTTTTTCTAAACGACGATCTAATAACCTATCAGGTAATGGTTAAATTTTTTTTCTTACAAAGGTTTTTTTTACTCAGGTGCACATAGCTGTTTTGTCTAATATTGCTGACCACTGCATCTCGTACGCTTTGAGCGATCCAAAAGATGAGCACTTCAAGACCCTTGCGTGCGTTCATGCTCACGATGAGCGTTGTGCATCATGCGAGGAGTTAAAAAACGCAATAAAGGAAGTGGAGACAAAACTACTTAGTTCCGGTTCAGCATTAACGAATGATGATCGAGACGACCTTGAGTATATGTTCAAGCAAGCTGTTGCAGCAATTAACGCCTGGAAGGCACACCAGCTACGATCTACGCAGCAAGATAGGGCTCGTATTGACATATTGCGAAGACTGGGACCAACGTCTGTGTTTGTAACCAATGACTGGGCGATGAAATTCTTGCCGCAAAAGTATAGGGAGACGCAGGCTGATTGGTTTGCGAAGCGTGGCATATCCTGGCACATTAGTGTTGTTGTGCGGAAGGTGAAGGATGTTATACAACACCAGACGCTTGTGCATATTGTCAAAAACACAACACAAGACGCCATGACCGTCATTGCTTTGATGAAGCATACGTTATTGCAGCTTAAGAAAGAACATCCTGAACTTGACACAGCATATTTTCGGCAAGACAACGCCGGCTGTTATCACAGCGTGGCACTTTTATCTGCATGTCGACATCTAGCTAAAACAGGTATCAAGGTAGAGAGGGTGGATTTTAGCGACCCCCAGGGGGGCAAAGGACCCTGTGACAGGAAAGCCGCTACGATCAAATCTCATGTACGCCGTTATATTAACGAGGGAAATGACGTAACAACCGCGGAGGAACTTTTCAACGCTATGGTATCGCATGATAGAGTAAAAGGTGTCCGGGTGGCCCTCCTAGATAACGCAAAAATGCAGGTGTCAATGGCCGAATGGAAATGGAAAGGCGTGAACAGCTTAAACAACTTTTTGTATAGAGATAAAAAACAACAAACGGTCCAAGTGTGGAGAGCCTACGACATCGGCAAAGGCAAAGAGCTTTCCTGGAGTAAATTGGAAGGTACGTACCGTTTTTGTTTATCATCATGAACATCGTCATCATTATGCATCATCATTAATTTCATGGATCATCATCACCATTGTCATTATGCATCATTTTCGCCATCGTCATCATGCATCATCTTGATTTTTCATCATCAGTCATTATGATGATGATCACTCATCATTTCATCGCTATTTGTTATTATTACTTATTATTATTGAATTTACTATTGTGTATTATTTTTTATGAGAATAGTTTTTTTTAAATGATTCGTACATGTTATTAGGCAAAGGAAGTCCTTTCAAGTGCACTGTAGAGGAGATAGAGTTCTCAGAGGGTGATTTCGTAGACGCCGCTACCAAACCAATTAGGTATAATAATATTTATAAAACATGTAATATACATATTACTCATATATGTATATATATATTATAGGATTTATATTTATATATCTTTTTGGTCAGCTCCTTGGATAAAGAAAACTCCAAGTCAGATCTAAAAGTAGAAGATGCAGTAACAGAGGACTGCACACCTGAAGGTGACGTTCAATTGCCGGCTGACGCATTGTATTCATGTCCAAAGGAAGGATGTGTTAAAGCTTTTCAAAGGCACAGCAGTCTTGAGAACCACATGTTCTATGGAACCTGCATTATTAAAGCGGAAAAGGTAATCTTGCACAGAAAAAATGTAATCTTACATTACCGAAATAATAACCCGGTATTTAGTTTATAGAGAGATGTTTATATTGCCAAGTCTGGACTTAACAAATATTCTCTTAATAAAAACGGACTTTTAAATGAGCTTTAAACTAACAGTGTTACTTTTCATTATATATATAAGGAAACTCTCCTGGACAAGGCTAAAATATTGTATCGGGAGAAACTATCACAAGAAGGATCGTGCAGCCAACCAGTCGTCCTGGGTACCAGCGGTGCATCTTCAACTGCTCAGTCTACATTAGAGGTTTTGCAAATGGGATGGGCTTTAAAGATTTCAAAGCAGGGCGAAAGATTTAATGAAAACCAAAAAAAGTACCTCAATGCCAAATACCAGATAGGTCAGGATACTGGCAACAAAGCGGACCCCGAACAAGTGTCTCGCGACATGAGGCGAGCAAAAAGCGAAACAGGGGAACGTCGCTTCACGGTTAAAGAATTTTTGTCGGCCCAACAAATACAGTCCTATTTTTCAAGGACCTCTGCAAAGTTGAAGCATGCAGGTGCAGGCCAAGCACACGACATAGAGGCCGCTGAAGATCAAAGTTGTTACAGCTCTATCCGTGATAACATCCTGAGAGAATGCCAGCTAAGTCATCCCATTATTTATGATATATACAACATTTGCGAGCTTTATGCAGCTAAAAACCTTAAAAAGCTCACTGTTTTAATGTTGCACAACATTTGCGTTTTCTTCAACATGGATGAGGACTCTTCTCACAAGAAACGCAAGGCACCTTATCTGGCATTCATAAATGAACTTGTTCAATCGTGTACGTGCACAAGAAGCAGCTCCTGAAAGTTTTACAGCTGCTAAAAGCTTAATTTGGGTATGATTAACAGAAACAAGAAAAGAAAAAAACGGTGGCTTTCCTGTGTGTATGTCTTCCGACTCTGTTAGAAAGTATTTGACCGGGCTTCCTGTGTGTAACGGCGTCACGCTCTTGTTTAAATGATTAGCTTGTTTCGCATCTCTATTACTCACTTAAAATATTCCCTTAATCCTATTTCAAATATCATGCCAATATTTCTGAAGATGGGTTCAGGATGTATAATAGAACCGAGGAAGACTCACAGGCCGTGGAAATTAAAAGCAAACTTTGGTCAACTTTGTACTTTAATAATGCAATGCCGACAATGGCGACAACAACATAGCATCGTACGCGCAGTCATCGAGATTTCCATACATTCTGGTTAAAGTATGTGTTTTTAAAGCTAAAAACAGCGTTCAGATGTTCTTTATTTCTTTCTTTATCATTAACGATGTATATAAATAGACATGATTGCGTTTTGTCGCCAGTTTGTTGTACCAGAAGTTTTTCACTAAATTTGACCTCAGAGCAGCTTGCGTTATGAGCTCTCGTGTTTAAAAAAATGAGTAGCCCAAAAATATTATTGCATTTTCGTGTAGACGAAACATTGCTCTTTCACCAAGATATAGTTTTGAGTCTATAGGCGATGTAGAAATGGCTAAAAAGATGCCCTGGTTTTGATGTATTTTTTGTACTGAAAAAATGTCAAAGATTCAAAAATTCACTAAATAATCAATCTTATATTAATCGTAATAATTTTATAATGTGAATGTCAACTATTATGTGCTCTATCAAAATATTGTATTAGTTTTTAGTTTGCATTGAAATGAATTTTTTTAGAGAGTTCATAACGAGACGTACTTTTCACCCTTGAAAACCCGCCTGGAAGCGAGAAAACCGAAAATGTCATTTTTCGGCGAGAAAATTGTTTTTTTCAAGTTTTTTATTTTTTCCTGAGAATCAGTTCAACTAATGCAATCTTCTGGTAAGGAAAAGAAAATTTTCATTTTTTAAATTTTTTCCGACAATAGTCGATATTTACGGACAGCCTCTCTTAAAACCTTGATTTCAAATAGAACGTTGCTTTTTACTAAATTTATTGAATTTCTGCTTTTTCACTTTTTTAGCATAACTTCAAGCTTATATTTCTTAAATTCAATATGAAGATTCCAAATAATGTTATTGTATATTGTAGATATTGATATTTACAAGAACTCTAGAAGAAAATGTAGAAAGATAACAACACACTACTTTCAAAAGAGATTTTCCACTAATGTGTTTATTAAACTCCTATTGAACTTTTATGGTTACAAAGACTGCCCTCTTGTAAATAAAATGTCTTTAAATCATAACTCTTTAATCTATCTGTAATCTGGAAATTTGTGCTCTGCCCCTATAGTGAGGGGACGTAATCATGAGGCACTCCTAGGGGATAAAGAGTTAAGCTTTCTGCATGTAAAAAAGAAATGAACGACATCTTCAATTTGATCATGCAGATGTAAAGGTTGTTTCCAACCAACCAGAGAGAGCCATTCTCACAGTCAAATGTCATTATCTTTTCTAGTACATGTGTGACTGCAAAATTACGCACACATCTACTAAAATAAGGCTTTCATCTGATTTGGGGGCACTACATGCATGGTGGAACACTTAAACTTCTACTTTCTCTTGCCATTGGCTAATTAAATACCTGTGATCAGAAAGCCTCATGACTGGATTTCACCCAAAACTAATAACCAATATTCTTGTTCATGAAAATATTATTCGGTTGCAATTTAAATGTTTTTATACGAAAACATTTAACATACCCTTATGTACTAGACAAAACCTTTCCATTTTTTGAAAAACAAGATTTGTAAATGATGTCACAAGCACTAGGTACCAACCTCTATTTTGCGGCTCCAACATTTTCCTAAAGGATGCCCACGAACTTTTCTTAATTTTAAACCTGGGAAATTGGTACAAAAAAATGAAACTTTAGGCATTTTAAAATTTAGAATTCTTTTACTTAAGGTGACTGCCTGCTTTTGAACGTTTGATTTGAGTCCAATATGAAAAAGCCACAAGATTTTATTGATGAATCAAATGTGGTTTTATCTTCAACAGGGCAATTTTACACGGGACTCGTTAAATAGAGTAGAAATAGAAATAGTTTTTTTGTAGGAATTTTGGCTCAACTTTAAGATTTTTAAGAGCACCAAAACTACAAAAATGACAAGTTGTGTCAGTGGAGTAATTCTTCAAGCCAACCATGTACCCTCTTACAGCCACTGAACGAGCAAGCAACAACTGAATCTACATGTACCGTCCTACAGCCACCAACTGAGCAAGCAACAGCCGAATCTACCACATTTACAGAACCCCAATATGATTGGGAAACTGATCAGTTGAAGGAAATTACACAAAATGCATGTGATTGTAAGGAGGCGATCCTTTTTCTGAAAAATGAAGTAATAAAATTAAGAGAGCAAGTGTTAAAAAACCAAATCTCAATTTTACACAGCTTAAATGTAGGAAATGAGAAATATACGGATATTCCTGCATAAACACCGCAAAATAATTTACTAGATACATGTGGCTATCCAACTATAAGTGATTCTTTTCTGAACACTTTAGAGCAGTTAAATATAACTTCATCTAGTCCATTGCTGCAGCGCTCTATTTTACTCTCACATAGTGAATTGCAACAGATTAAGATCAAATCAAGTTCATTGATGAATTTTTCTGTTCATTGCCTTAGAGCACTTTTTAAAATGGATGAATTAACAGGATGAAATATTGCAGGAGTGATATCAAAAAGTCAGGTCGATCCAATTAGGGTCAATTATATTAAGAAACGTGTTTTTGAAATGTATCCAGTACCACTGTCACAACAAGATGCCGCTTGATCAACTTGCCTTAATGTACAATGAACATTTTTTGAAAAATAAAATGGATTAAAAAATGAAAGCAATGTCGTGCAAAAAAATCTCAACGTTATTTATTACCTCACCTCACCTTGCACAACCATCGTTCACATATTTCATAGTTAATAGATTAACTATTAGGTACTTCTTGTTATAGGAAATTCACTCACTCCACCAAATCAAAAATCCTTAAATAGCATAATTTAAGTCGTGTTAATTCTTTTCTTTTTTCCAATTTTTGGTGGCTTCATAATAAATTTATCCATTTTGAGATATTTTAGAAGTTGATAGATCTTAAATATTTATGAGAGAAATATTGTTTTACACACGAAAATCCTGTCTGCGAATACATGCATTTAACCAGAACTATCATTTTCTATCTATGGCTGCTATTGTTTGATTTCTAGCCAATCAGAGAGTAAGTTTTATTTAAGGCTAGTAAACAGGCTCTTTCACAGTTTTTAACTAAGAACGCCTTGTTTGTTTTCATTACACTGTGGCATATGATTCAATTTACAGTTTTAAATGCTGTTTATTGCTTGAAATTTGGTAAGTAAGCCATCAAAATAAGTAAACATAATTCATTTTTTCTTGTTTATTAAGTTATTCTTTAGGTTTTTGACGAATTATGCTGGTCCGCACCTGCTCATCCTCTCAGAAGCCCTATTTATAGTGGAAAAGCCCCTTTGGGAGCTATTTTCTTATGAATATTAATTTGTTTCTAATCACTTCCGGTGGCAAAAGTTTTGATCCAAAAGCTAGCTCAAGGGCTAGCTCATTAAATGCTGATTAATGCGAAAAGAAAGTTGGGACAACCAAATTATTTTTCCACATTTGAAATCAGGATAAATTTCAATTCGGAAAAAAGGTTTCAAAAAAGTTTTTTCCCAAAATTAGGCTGTCACCTTTAAACATAATCATAAGAATGCTAATGCTTAATTCTAGGAATGAAACAAGCAAAACCCTGATATGCACTTTAACATACTGTGTTTTCACTCTCAAAGTACACTGTGAGCAGAGGTATTTTCTGATGCTCCATGAGCTGGCTGGTCAGGGAGGAAAAATACCTCCGACCTCAATGGTCATTTTGTTTGAAGAAACCTCCTCAAAAGTTTTGGAGGTAAAACCCGGTCCTCAAACACCTCAAACCAGTTTTTCTGTATATTACATCATATGAGCATGACTTTTTGTTATCAACCCTGGCTCATGTAGTGCCTGCATTGTTCAAATCACATTGGAAATTTGGCAATTCGGAAAGTTTGAGAAATTTGTCTTTATTTAGATAATTGAGACGGAGGTACGACTTCTTTATGGTTTATAATTTTTAAATCTTAGATTCCGACAATCTCTCTTTTAAGTTGACTTCTTCATATTTGTCTTTGGACAGTGCAATTTAAAGTTCTTTGCACGTGAGAATTGATTCAATCTGGAAATGAGTCATGCGTTTCCAGGGTAACCGTCACACACATGGCAGAGGTATTTTTTCTAACTGGCCAGCAAGCCCATGGAGGGAAAGAAAAAACCTCTGCTTGCAGGGTAATCTCATAGCAAATAATGTAAGAGAAATTAAATGTAAGATCAAATGTTAGATTTTAAGATTGGTAAGAGAAACATTACAATAAGTCAAAAACTATATCATTTATCACCTATCATTTGCTTCCCCGTGGGTGGTTCATTATCAATTATTCTTTTATTGTTATTGTAGTCGTTCATAATGAGGGTACCTAAATGCCAAGTCAGGATCTGAGTTAGGACTCGAGCTAGGACTCGAGCTGGGACTCGATTTTCAACATTTTTTTAAAAGAATAACTAAAAACAGATAAAATGCCAAATGTAGTCATGACGCTTTCTTAGCAAAGTATTTCACGGATTTGTCATGTTCTGCCGAAAGTACATATTATAGGCTGATCTTCGTTTACGATTTTTCCTCATTAGCATTTAAAAAATTTCAAGCCACAAGCAAACTTTTTTTGAAAGCAGTATGAATTACAAAGATATGACTAGAAAAAAACTAGTGTGAGCTGTGTCGGTGTTTCTAATGAAACAGTAATGATGAAAAGGTAAATTATACATGTGAAAAAGATGGGGAAAAATCTTACTGACGGAGTACTACCTCCAACGAAACACTAGCGTCCGAAACGTCAGTAAGTTTTTTTCATCTTTTTCATGGTGTATAATTTACCTTTTCATCATTACTGAATTACAAAGAAATGTAATGTAATGGCCTTGTGGCAAGACTTGCTACACAACCAAATATAATATTTCTTTGTAATTTATAATGTTTTCAAAAACATTCTAATCCCAAAATAATGAACAAACTACTCTCACATTTTCAGTTGCTACTAAATAAAACATTTTCTTTCGATTTCTGGAGTAGATTTCCTTGTAACTTGAAATTTTTTATGCTGAGGGATAAAAAGTAAACAAAGATTGGCCTATGGATACTAGTACAGCAGGACGGCAACGTGGGCAAAAACGTCGGCAAAATTAAGGCGCAACCTTCAATTGTATCATTATTTCATGTTTACCTAGTTTTTTAATCAATTAGCATCCCCATGTAAGAGTGAAATGTCATCTTTTGGGAACACCTCTCATAAAGAAAATCAGCAAAGATAAGCTTTTGGTGTAACCGTTCTTTCTCTCAAGTCTTACTTTCAGCATAAGACGGCAATGATGCACAGTGTTTCTTACATTCCAACGAGTATCTATTGAATAGCGCAATTAGTGCTATTGTATGTTTTCCGTAATCGTCATTGTTGCTGTCCTGCAGCTTAAGGTCCCTACTGTCTGCCTTAAAAACTTTAGAAGTCTTTGCATTTGATCAGCGTTTCCTATTTTATTCAGTGTTCATCCAAGTTTTTCTTAGTTTATGTTCTGCCGGAAGTACACATTATATTGGCTGGCAATTGTGACTGAATTCAATAGGGATGCTAATTTTTTGTAAAATTGGCTTTGCAATGCCGCGGTTCATGAAAACGACTCTAATGTTTCAGTTTTTCAAATACTAATACTTTACGCGTATACTTTAACAAAAAAACTTTGAAGCATCGTGACTACCTTTTGCATTTTATCTTATTTAAATTATTCTTTTAAAAAAAATGTCGAAAATCAATTCCCAGCTCGAGTTCTGGCTCGAGTCCTGACTTGAGTCCTAACTCGAGTCCTGGCTCGGATCCTAACTTGAGTCCTGGCTCAGATCCTGACTTTGGACTTAGTTTGTTTCGTTCATAACGCATCCTTACCAATTCAAACATAAACTCCTTATTTGCTGTTGCCCCAGGGGCTTTAAGTAGTATTTGTTTGTCATGAAAAACGATTCCCCAGGGGTATGAGGGATTTACCAGGATTTAGTAATGATTCCTTGCTTGCTTGCCAAAATCCTCAGCAAAAAATGTTTTTTGTCTTAAAAAATAATTTAATGAACCCTTCACTCCCAAGACTCTGAAGGTGAAGCTGAGGAGTCATGGGCAGCAGCTCTTTCTAACTTTGATCGAAACAAATTCATTTCTCTATTCTTCCAAAGCAATCGCAAGGGACTTTGCAGTGATCTTTGAATTTGGATTAATCTGATATCTCTTATTCTCATAATGATTTGTATTTTTTTTTGTATTTAAGTCCGACTCGAAGTTCATTACTGATTCCAAGCGTAAACAAAAATCAAGCGCTGGACGAAAATAATTAAGTGCTAGTTTTATGAAAATGACACCATCCCTGAAAAATATACCTTACAAAACTCAGTCCATTGCACCTAAGATAAACAAAACATAAATGGTCTTTTTAGGAACACAGTTGCAAAAACGTTAGGCTTTCATAAAACTATGAACTTCGAAAATCTTGTAAGTTAAGAATAAATCGTAAAAAACATAAATATGTACCATGTATTAACATCTCGAGCTCCAGAAGCCGTTCCAGCAGTTGTTGTTCTTCTTCTTCGTCGCGAGAGACTTCACGCTCGTATCCTTCAGCTTCTTGCTCCGTCGCTATAGGCTCTAAATCTTTCTCAGACAACCAACCACGGATTGATGAAGAAGTCGAGGATTCTTCTATGTCATTTTCTGCAGATATTTTGCAGGAATTTTCATCTAAAGCGCACGCCATCTCAATATATATAGTCGAATATAGAGTAAGTATATGGAGAGTAAATTCATAAGTGCGCATATGACGTCATGAATAACTAAATATAGCTCCGCTGACCAAGCTAATTGGTGTGACCGAACAGAGGCATGGAACGGGGATCAAAACCGGTCTTTGCCCATGGTGAACATGGGGAATCAAACTACCGATTATTGGTTGTTTCTCACCATCACACAGGGAGACCAACAGACTAGTTTTTGAAACTACAAAAACAAAATGGCGGACGGCCTTCGAGAAAGAATCAGTGTTTGAGTTTAGGCGAGTTCGCCACCATAAAAATTCCCCACTACTTCTAACATTATAGCAGAGTTTCATTGGCTTGTTGGCTCCCCAATTCACCCTTCTTAATATTTATGCGCATATTTAATGAGCAGCATGAAAACGAGGCTATTCCCGCTTCAGAGATTCAAGATGGCGGCCATTATACAGTCCTTTCAGTGAAGTGGCCGTTTTTTCTACAGTACTATTTTTTGTCACAGATATTTTTAGTTTGATAGATTCCTTGAATACTGTTATAGAAATGGCAAGCAATTTTTTTAACCGTGACCTTGGTTTAGTCCCTAGTTTTACTTTTAGTTTAGTGGAGGAATACATCTCAAGTCATAGCAAATCGTCAGGAAAAAAATACATAACTAAAGGTTTCAAATACTTGGATTATCTGGTAAGTAAATAAAGTAGAGGATTTCCAATAGCTATTTTGAATATCTATTATGCATGAAACGTGGTATATTTGAATTACAAAACAGAACATGAAAATTGTTTCCTTTTATTTGTAGTATGCTCCTGAGAACCAACATCTACTACATGTAAAGCTAGGTGCTTCAAGTCACAAAAGAAAAGAGAAAATCCCTACTATATAACGGTGAGCTAAATTGAACTGGCAATTAATGTTTATCTATCTTTAATTTGATAAAAAGGACAAAACTATGCATAGCAAGCCGATGTATAAAGTTTAGCTTGTAAATTAAACTTTGTAAATTAATTTGCCATACAATGAAAGCTAATAATGCATTGTTGTAATTTTTCTAATTGAACCTTTTAGGTAACAATCAGTAAAACACCCTCAGTGTCAATTAAAAGTGCCAGCTGTACATGTCCAATTGGAAGTGGAGAAAGATGTGGACATGTGTGTGGTCTTTTGTATCAGATAGCTAAGTACAAGATGCTGGGACTTAAAGCAATCCCTGAAGATATAGCTAAAACATCACTTCCACAAACCTGGCATAAACCCAGAGGCCAGCAAATTGAACCAGCAGAAGTGCAATGTTTGGTGGTCCATGGATACCATTCAAAGACAGACGATGATTCTCCTCCCAAGTCAGTGAAGAGCACACTTTATCTGCCAGTCAACCGAGAGGAATTCCTTTCCACACAAGCTTTGCTAGAAAGTCTCGAAGAAGATATTCCTGAGTGCCAGATCATACCAGGTCTAAAGGAGTCATGCCTACCACACCAAGCTATTGCTACAAGATATGGAAATTTTCCCAAAGGTTCACCAGTGAGCTACCAGCAAAAGCTCTCTTCCACCTACATTTATAATATTGTTAGTCCCTATGATGTCCCTGATTTACCAGTAAGAAATGTCATGAAAAACAACTACAATGCTGCCCTGACAGAAGAAAAGCTAATCAAATTTGAAGATGTAAAACTTTCTTTACAAACATTGATAAAATTTGAGAAACAATTAAGGCTACAAAGTACATCACCTTTGTGGCATAAACTAAGAAGAACCAGAATCACTGCAAGTAAGATAGGAAGAATATATAGCAGGCAACGAGCTGATCCAGTCAAACTTGTAGAGAATTTAAAGAAGAAAACTGTACAGACAGAAGCCATGAGACTGGGAACAGTGAATGAGCCCCTTGCAGCTGAAAGATATGCCAATCATATCAAACAAGGGAATGTCAATGTCTTGCCTTGTGGTATTGTTGTTAATTTTTGGTGTCCCTGGCTGGCTGCAAGTCCTGACAGAATAGTTTATGACCCTCAAAAAAACCCTTATTTTGGTCTTTTGGAAATAAAATGTACTGTGAAGAGCTCAGTATTAGAAGTTGACTATGTCCAGAATCAACAAGGGCAGATTTGTCTAAAGAGGAATCATGCATACTACTACCAGGTTCTCATGCAATTGGCTGTCACTGGCATGGAATGGTGTGACTTTTTTATATGGTCAAACAATGATGAGCATTTGGAAACAATCCAGTTTGATGCTGACATGTGGCAAACAGTCAAAGACAAGGCTGATGCCTTTTACTTTGAATACTACATCTAGACTGAAGAATCCAACATTAAATTGTTCATATCTGTGGAAAAGGCACTGGACAAAGAACATTGAATTATATGTAATTTCTATGTAAACATTACAGTGACAAAGATTCAATTTGAACAGTTCAAACTTAGTTTATTATTGCATATGGATACAACTCTTCATAATACATTTGTGTGAAACATGTAGTTTTATTCTAAACAAATGATATAAATTTATTTTGAAATTATGCAGTATTATGCTTGTTCTAATCCTATGAACTAGTTCAAAGCAGACATGGTATTGTTAGTACCATTTACTAGCAAAGAGGTCAAATCCATTTCATGGTTTGGGACAAGCAATTTATCATCATTTAACTTCATTATTTCAGCATTTTTCTCCAACACTGTTTCCCATATATGGCATGGGATAGGTAAATCACATAACTATGCAATAAGGGGCCCCCTAAAGTTACTTAAAATACATGAAACAGTCCAGAATTGATTTACTGATCCTGCCATAGAAAGTGGGACAGTTTTTGCCCAAAATGAATCCTCCCTAATTCTCTTAATGGCCCTTTCTACATGCACTCTAAGCTTAGCAATATCTTCTGTCTCCTCTATTTCAGTCGGACTAAACTGACCTTTCGAACTCAAAAAAGGTGGGATGTTTAGAGTAACACGTTTTTCAGCTAGAGCAGCTTTGATCGTAAAACCTTTATCAGCCATGACATCATCTCCTGGCTCTAACAAATCTAAAATACCACTTAATTTAGTAATAGCAACATCAGATATTGAACCAGTGTATAAACTAGATATAAATGTAACTGCTCCATGAGGGGCAATTCCCACAAGGGCTTTGAAGGTGTTGGTTGATTTATATGAGGAATAAAGCTGTGACTTTAATACAAGGGAAGAAGGTGACTGAGTTTTAATCTCAGTGCAATCTAAAATGACTTTGGTATTGGCATACTCGTCTTTAAAGCATGCAGGCCTACTTTTTTCAATTTCTTGCTTAGATAACCAAATAGGAATGCTTCCCAAAACAAAATATAAGAAGTTGACCCAGGCAATAATTAGTCTACTTATAGTGGGAAGTGAAGCATGAAATCTTACACTAAGGTCATACTCGGTCAGACCACACCTTAGCCTACATAAAAACATAAACAATTCATCAATAAGTTTTAGAGTCCTTGGTCTACCTGCTCTACTTAGATAATTTGAGGCCTGGACATAATATGGACTTCTCATTTTAGATGCAGATGGCTTGATAAAATTGTAAAAAATATAGAAATACTTATGACTGGGAAATCCAGTATAGTGCTGTATACTTTTGTTATCTTTACCAAATCTTTCTATGCCAAATTTTTCCATTGCCAGCTTTTGCTCCAATTCTTTAATTTTAGCTTCTTTCTCTTTAACTGTCTGTTCTAGTTTATCTATCTGATTTACTTGGTCTTCTTCTTCTACAGCATGGCTTAAGATACAAATAAAAACAACACATCACAAGACATGTAAAAATAAGTCTTCTTGAACTTGTTCAAAACAACAAATAGATAAGCTTACACTTTAATTAAAAAATATATCAAAAATTACCTATCACTAGTTGGATCATCATTTTCACATGTATGGAAATCAGTATTGTGAGTAACAGTGTCAGAGGAAGGCTTTGGAAGGTCAACTTTAATAATTGGACGACGTTGTGGCGGAGGAGCTGTCCAAGGAAAGATGCTAGGCACTGCTTCCGATTTTAAAAGTTTCCTATTAATTATTATTATTATTGTAAACCCAACATGACGAACTCAGTGTCTGTTGCGTCTGGTAAACGTTCTACACTGCAAGAATCTTCATTTACTACGATTGAACTTGACTGTTCTACGTGTGGAAATTTTAGTCGAGAAGAACAACATTCTACAACTACAGTGAACGCTAACAAAGATCCAATTAAGACCGAAAATATACGAATTGCTTCGTTAAATTCTCAGTCACTAAAAAAGGATGTAAATCTTGGTTTGGCCATCGAGCTGTGCAAGCAGTTCAATATTCAGATTTTGGGTGTACAGGAAAGCTGGAGAACTGGCTCCGAGTACATTGAATTTGGCGAGAATAAAGATCAATGGAAATGGATTAACTACGGATATGAAAAAAAGAATAGAGCAGGGGTTGGCTTTATTGTTGGTCCAAATGTGCAAGTGATCAAAACAGTTGAGCATCTACCTGGTAGAATCTTAACAATCTATGTTAAATGCTATGGCTTATGTATACGCATTACCAATGTCTATGCTCCAACCGAAGTTGAAAATCTTGAATCAAAACAACGCTTTTATAAAGAACTCCGTAAAGCCATGGTGTTCGAGAAACTGAAGAAGTATAAGCCTTTGTTGGTTGGTGATTTCAATGCAATAATTTCTGAGGATAGTCGTGAGGGATTTGCAACAATACTGGGACCCAACAATCCTCCTTCAAGCACTAGAAAGACCAATGAAAGTGGAAGATTATTATTAGAATTCTGCCAAGAATACAAATTACGTATTGCAAACTCCAACTTTTTGACAAAGCGAATTCACCGAGACACGCACACTCTTCCTAATGGTACCAATCGAAGACTTGATTACATACTGGCAGGAATCCAACTTCTTAAGCTAATGAAACATTGTAGAGTCTACAATAAACCAACAAACAGCTGGAAGCAAACAATTGGTACTGATCACAAGATTCTGATATCTGATATAAGCATACCATGTAACAAAAACTCCTTAAAACAACAACTTAAAAAGAAGGCAATAAAAAAGGTCCAAAAGAGAAAGTGGGATGTTACTCATCTTAGAGATGATGCTGAATGTAAAAAACAATACTGCAAAAGAATTGACAATATTTTAAGCGATTGCAATTTTGATTGCACAGCACCGGAAGAAATCAACAAAAACATTGTCTATGCCATTCATGAAGCGTTAGACAGCGAAATCCCGGTAGCGCAAAAGAAAAAAGAGTTTAAAAAACCATGGGAATCAAGTGAACTATTAGATCTAATCAAGACTTCTGACAACTCTAAAGAGCAACGCGATAAGATTAAGAAGTTAAAATTAAAGCTCAAAAATGAATATTATGAGAAAAAGGCAAATGAACTGAATGATGCTAGTAACGCAAGAAAAGTTGAACGTGAGTTTGCTCTCTCAAAGAATTACAGTATGATCCCAAAGTCACAGAATAGGGTTGAAATTAAACCCTCTGACCTTAAAAGTTATTTGAAGATCACTTCAAGAAGAGAGCTGACATTGAAATGCCTGCAGAACTTGCGAATTCTGAGAAATATCCAGATTTATTTAATGACCGGAAAATAGAAATTAATTCCAATCCACCTGAAAAAGAAGAAATTATATCTGCTCTTAAGAGTTTTAGTAATGGGAAGAGCTTTGGCACCGACAATATACCATCTGAAGGGTTGAAGTATGGAATCCACTCAAATCATCTAATTACAGCTCTCTGGATGTTATTAAATAGTATCTGGTTAACAATGACGATTCCTGCTGATTGGCTAAAACTTTCCATCACCTGTCTCCATAAGAAAGGAGGTAAACAACAAGCAAGTAATTACCGTGCACTGTCAGTGGGCTCTAACATCTCTAAGATTTTGTCAAGGATAATTATCACACGACTGAAAGAATGTTATGAGGAAAATATTTCAAAGGCTCAGTTTGGCTTCAGAAGGGATAGATCAACGACTGATGGAGTTTTTCTACTACGACAGATAATAAAGAACACTGAAGGTGGTATAATTGCACTGTATATTGATCTAACAGCTGCATTTGACAAGGTACCCAGACATATTATGTATGAAGTTCTGAAAGTTAGAACTGGATGTGAGAAGTTAATTGATATCCTATGGTTATTATATGATGGAACAATCGGGAAAATATGTGGAGATAAAACTGATTTTCCTATTGAAGCAGGGACCAGACAAGGTGGTGTGGAAAGTCCTCCAGTATTCAATTGGTTCTTTGACTGGGTACTCAAGGTCGCTGCCCGTGAAATTGACCAACGCTTTCCAAATGGATGGGGAATACCATGTACATATACAATCGCTAATGCATGCCATCAACGGAGTACTGGACGAATGAATGGTGTGGAGATAATTAAATGGCTTTTATATGCTGATGATGTTGTTGTGCTATCAAAGGATCTTACTGATCTACAGGAGATACTGGAAATCATCCATGGAACATGCTTAAGATATGGGCTTGAGTTAAGTTTTAAGAAAACCAAAACACAGGTATTTCATGATGCGCAGCTTATGGAAAAGAAGAGCTTATTAAATATATCAGGACATGATATTGAAAATGTAAAAGAGTTCAAGTATCTTGGTCATATGTTTTATAGTGATCAGAAGGAAAGTTTTGTCGATAACAGAATACTAAGTGCAACAGGAAAATTCCATGAGCTCAAAAAAGTCCTTACTGATCATAAAGTATCTATGAATACACGCAGAAAACTCTTGGAATCCTGTATCAGATCCAGACTTACTTACTGTACTGAGGCTGAACTACCAAATGAAGATGAACTTAAAAAGCTTGAATCCTGTTGGTTTGGCCTACTAAGAAGAATGGTACGGAATGGCTGGAAAAGGAAAATGAACAGTGACGGAGAAGAAACGTTTGCCTTTAAATATAGGAACTCAGACCTGGAGAGAATAGTGGGAACCCTGGCACTTCGTGATTTTATATACATACGCTACTTGAAGTACATTGCACATGTTTGTAGGAGACCAAATTCAAATTTAACGAAACAGTTGCTGTTTGCAATTCCATCTGCTAAATATGTTAGAGATCCATGGATCAAAATTAGTCAACTACTTAATGTTGATAAACACCAAGCTAAGAAATCTACACAAGACAGAAAAGTTCTAAAAGGACTACTACATCAGAACTTTGGCTCTGTGCAGACTATATAGTCCCTGCTGATCAACTTATAGTTGGAAATAGCGGAATAACACTGATACTGATACTGATTAAAGGTTAATCTAAAATCAGACTTCTGAAAGTGCCTAGAGCACACATAAGTCTTAGAAGTTATCTGTAATAAAGAAAGGAGAAAAATAATTGACAAACAAATCTAAACATATTAAGATGGTCATTGAACTATATTATTGACAAAGGCAACACTCACCAAGAACCAAAACAAACAACGAAAAACACGTTTTAAAATTACTTTAAAGTCCGGACCGGGGTTTCTTCTTATTTTTACAATCCATTTTTTTCTTCTATTAGGTTCTGGGGGGATTTGATGAAAGGAAAGCTCCGGGTTTCTCCTTTTATCTCCGGAGCATTCAGGTACACAACAGTGTTCGGCCGCCATCTTGAATTTCCGAAGCGGGAATAGCCTCGTTCTCATGCTGCTCATTAATATGCGCATAAATATTAAGAAGGGTGAATATGGCGAAAATTCGAATAAGTACCGTCAAGGAACCGCGGGCAAGGAAGAGTTTCAAGACGGAGTAGCAAAAAAAACCGAAAAGGAGACTTTGCTAGCAGTGACAGGTTTCCTAAAATTATCCATTTCATTTTTAATAATTGTAGCCATCTTTGAGCGCTAGTATGCTTCAAATAAAAGTTTATAAGATTTTAAACCTTACTACTAGTATTGTAGTTGCATAAATTTATACACCTCAACCTCACCTATGAGTAATTCTATTTATTAAATCGATAGTCGTCTATTTGAAGTAGAAATTTCAAAGGTAAATTATATCCGGATAGGGGTCTTACCTAAATTCCGGTTATATTTTTTTGTGGTATTTTCATAATTTCAACTTCAGCTAATTGATCTACAAATGTAAGCTTATATGCAAAACAGATTATTTCACTTTTCTCAAGGTAAACATTGACATTATTTCTGGGACTACCTTTTTTTAATTTTCAAAACCATATATTTTCACGTGATTAGTGACATTTAGAGTGCTTCGTAGAACTAATTTATATACCTGCAAAACAGATTATTGCACATACTGTTTTAAAGTTTAATATATTGACATTATTTCTGGGAGTAGCTTCACAATATTCCGCCTTGAAATGCATCCTATTGTTCCTCTAATTCCTGAGTGGCTTCATGGCTATGTGGCTACAATACAATCCATGTACCCTCTACTCATACCCTATAGACTCGATGCAAAGGCTAAAATAATAAACAACCCCTACTCCAACCCACCCCTTGTGGTAGTCTACAGTGGAGAAAACATAGTTGACCAGGAAGGTGTGTCTATCAATTGTTAATACCGATCTGAGTGACGTTTCATAACTGCCGAACAATGGCGGACTAACTTTTTTGCGACTTTTTAAAAAAACGAAATTTATTCAATTAAAACTTCTTTTTGGCTACAATTTTTGTTCAGTGGTAAACTATACGATCTATATGTTGATATCAAGCACAAAAAAGGGATGATTTTAGGGTGTCATTTTCATAAGACTAGCACTTTAACGTTTCAAACTCACTCTAAAAGGGTAAATTTTCAATTTCCTCATAATAAGAATGATAATTCTTAATTTAAGAATACGATTCTTAAAATAAGAATGCAATACTCTTATTTTTGATAAAGTTTACCTTGCTTTCTTATCTGTAAAGTAAACTGTTTTACTTAAAATAAGAAAGATTAATTTCTAAAGAATTTAGTGATCTCTTTAAATTATATATTGTCAGAACTGGGTTATATTTAATTAATAATGCTAAATCTAGCAATATTATTATCCCAGGGATTAAGCAGAATTAAAGGCATGGGGTAATCGACAGGAGTTTGATCTTATCCTCCATAGCTCTTGAGACAAGTTATAGTTTATCATTACAATATATATATTATATATAGTATTATATAATAGATGTTTATTTAAATCATATGAAAACACATTAGAATAATACACAGTGATCATTTTCAAATTATAGACAGCTTTTATTCTATTGCTTGTTGTGAAAAGACTTTAATCATGCAGCAAATTAGTTGTTACAGTAGCTTTGTAGTTGGCTGAATGCATGTGTGGTGCAATTAGAATTTCAATGGGATATCTGAATTAATCATGTTCTGAAATGTGATCCCTATTAGCTTGCAGACAATTAAGGTTCAAGATATTAAACATTTTCTTAAAGTCAAATAAAGATATATTAAATATAACAATATCTAATATACAACCAAACAAAAAGCAATATATTATAAATGAGAAAAAAAGAAAACCTCTGAAACACCCTTTAATCTTAAGCTTACATTTCAGTATTCAAAAAGATACATAAATTATGGAATATCAACTCTGATATTTTTTTGAGTTCCCTTTGACTAGGGCTTTTTCTAAAATATATATATATACATATGTATATATATAAATAGCATGTAGATTAATTAGAAATGCAAGGTAAAACTGGCTACTTTTTTTTTTTTTAAACTTTATTTTTAAAACCTATTTTTTCTGTGTCAAAATTTAACTCTTTTTTTCTGTGTTAAAATGGAACTTGAAGAAATACTGTTTTTGATTTTTTTTTTTTAATTTCAGCCTTGTGGTGACCTCAAAAAGTCTCCAAAAAAATACCACAAATGTTTAATTTTCAAATGTTTTAAGCATCAAACTTTCTTTTTTTTAAATTGATATAATGTAGTGTTTTAGACATTATCAAAGCATAATAAAGTATAGATTAATAGAATCCCTTGCACAATTTAAGGGTTTTACCCTCTTGAAGTTTATTTTTGATACTGCACACACTCAACATCATGACAGACTGCTTAAATGGAACATTCAAAAGTAGCCAGTCACACCTTATGAATAGTTCAGATAATTAAAACTCATCTCTTTTAATAATATAGGACTTATCATTGAACTTGTATGCATGATGTACTCGTGGGCTGGGTAGATCATTTGCTGCTATTATAATGTAGCCTTGGGGTAAGTTGGGCTCTTCGATTTCAAAACCATTTATGTATCGAGAATAGGAAATCATATCCACCTTCTGCAGCACGAAAAAGACTCCAAGGTTCTCCACATACCAAAGTTTAATAAGCCTTCCAAATTCTGGATTCTGAAAGTCTTTGCTTATCAGTAAAAAGGTGTTTGCTCCAGGCTTATAAAGAGTGCCATAAACTCTCACAGAATCAACCAAAAATATTTCAGCAATCCGAATACTGCACTGCCCATGGATATCATAAAAGTTTTGTATGCATTGCCAAGCATAAGCAGTAGAATCATGATCTTTGATAGGTTTTATTGTTCCCATATCACAGTCATTGCTGAAAAGTGGGCAAGGATCAGTTTCATCATCCAGTGTTAAGCTGTCAGCCAGTTCCATGCATTGGTCTTGTTGATAATGAATGTGGGAGATTCCTGAATTTTTTTGTGATTCTTGCAATATCTTTCAAATATGAGTGTTTTGCCTCAAATCGCATGCACCACGACCTCATTAGAGGACCAAACTTCAATATTATAGAAGGAAGATGAACTAGATAATCCATTTTAGGAGTTATTCTTGCATCATATAGATCCTTAAAGGTTTGAAGATATTTTTTGATGGCAGACTTCAAGTATACCACACTCTGAGTAGTTATTGATGATGAAAAACATATCACCACAATCTCTATCAAAGACATGTAGCAATCCCAGTGAACAGAATCTTGAATGTCAATATGCTTTGCCATAATGAATGGAAGTATAAATGCCAAGAGATACATTTGGCTAGCACTCTGACCTAAGTTTGTGCTTGCTTTAAAGTGCCTATCAACCCTGGCCAAAGCATGAATTGTTAGAAAATATACATGTTTTTAAAACATATTCCGAAGAAAAAAAAAGAATGACTTTTTTTTGCTTTGAAAAACGAGCAGATTAACTTCTGAAAAATCGCTAATTCACGCCCGCTTCGATTTTCATACCGCGCTTGTAAAGGACTGGGTACTAAATCAATTCGTGACGTCGACGCGGTATCACACTGCTGCTGGCGCGTTGTTGTGCATACATGTTCTTGTTTATAGTGCGAGTTATACAAAGCTTTAAAAAATGCCAAATAGATGTGTTGCTGGCGGCTGTTCCAACTTTGCTAATGTGGAGAAAGGGATCGTACTCCATGGCATCCCTTTCTCAAACGATGAAAGGCCAGAGGCCAAGAAAAGAAGACGAAAATGGGTCGATTTCGTGAAGCAGAAGAGAGCTCAATGGGAACCCACCAGAAATTCGGCTTTGTGCTCTCTCCACTTCAAACCAGAGGATTTTCAAAGACTTTTCACTATACCAGATGCCCTGACAAATCGCCCAATCATTCCTCGACTGATAAGGGATGATATTGGTGTTTCGGTCTGTCCTAGCGTTCATGCAAAGTCCTTGACTTTGACAAGTGAGGTTACGGAGGCTCAGGCGAGCCGAAATCGAAGAATGGTAAGAGTCGATTTGCTTTTGACTCCCTATTGGTTTTCATCTTTTTTATAGATCACAATCCTGATTTTTTCTGTTAAAATAGCTCCGCGATTTGATAATTATATTTGCTTTCTCTAGTCCCTGAAAAACGCAAAAACGCGAATGGCATCACTCGAAGAGGAACGTCAGGATGGAGATACATGTAATAACGAGGTGGAACGCCTGGATGATGCGGACACAAACATCTTAGCCGAAGCTGAAGACGAAAGTGGAACAGATGAGCATCATTTATTAAATGTGTGTATTATGCTATGCCCCAAAAATGTAGTATTAATATTACATCTACCTTCTTGTTTCGGATTTTAACTTTTATCAACTTTTATGAAACCACTTTTATCACCAGACGCGAGATAGTTTTACTCAAACTGTGGAAGAGGCAAATGATGAATGCCAAAGTTGCACCAAGCTTCAAAGTCGAAACCGGCAGCTCAGAAACCAGATCATAACGGTGAGGTCTAAACTCAACAAGTGTAGAACGGAGAATAAATCAACCAAAAGAGCTATGAATAACAGTCATGAAACAGGTACTACTATTTTTCTTCTTCTCTGCATTGTATATTAAATTCCTTCTTAAACTGTCATCTGTTATGTACAGCAACACCATCTTCACAAAAATTTGCAATTTTGAATCATGGGGTAGGGATAGTCAGCATAAGCTGTGGTAGTGATGGTATAATTGTAATGATATTGTGGTGATCAGTGGTAGGGAGCATACTGGTAAGCTGTGATAGGATATCATAATAATATTATAAGAATAAATTATTGTAATCACATAATTATAATTATATATAAATCTATTTATACTTCAGAAACAGCACCTCCCATTCCTTTAGAAAATGATGTCAATGATGCTGGTGATGATTACGATGATGATTCTGATGACACCATGGAAGAAGAGCCAGAGTTATCAGAAATTGATATGGATATGGATATGGAGTCTGAAACAGATACAGAAACTGAAGATGAACATGATCAGGAAGAAGGGAGCAGGTAACCTTACATTTGAGATGGTAAACTAATAGTTGAAACTAAAAATATTAATTCATATTTATTCAATTATCATTTTCTTTCTATTTTTTTCTACAGAGTATATGTCAGAGATGACAACCTTAGAACACAACCCAAGTTTATTGTTTTTTTGTCGCAACTTCTTCTCCTGTTTCGCTTTTGTCACACTTGCAAATCGGATGGACCACTTGTAGAGGCAAAGCAAGTAGGGACCATGGTGGTGGTAACATCCACATGTGCCAATAAAAACTGCAATTCCAAAGATGTGATCTGGAGAAGTCAGCCATACATGACAGGAACAAAAATTCCTGCCGGAAATTTTTTGCTGTCATTCTCTATACTTCTCTCTGGTGGATCAGCATCCAAGATTATCCAGCTGTTTAAAAATATGGGATTGTGCTGCTTCTCATTGACAACCTTCTTTAAACATCAAAATGTGAGTATTTGACCCTGGCCAGGAGGTGGGATGCTTAACCTGGATTTGGATAGGGATGTGCTGTCAGAGGTCTAAAATACCTCACCCTATTTATGACCTTCCAAAGCGAAAAATCCATATCTTATACATGATAAGAGAAAAGAGAAATTAGATATCCAGCAGAGCATACCCATTTAGGAATGGGAGATCTTCCCCTGATATTTCCTGATATTGTTATGAAGAAAAATATAGAGACTGTAGATAAAAGCAACCCTTTTAGATTGGTTTACGAGATACTGAATAGTTTATTACATTTCATTTTCAGGAAAAGCTATTTCCAACCATTCATCTCTTTTGGAAGTCATATCAAGAAAATGTTTTGTGCAAACTGAAATCCATTGCAGCCCCCCTTGTGATTGCTGGTGACGCTCACCATGACAGCATGGGCCATAGTGCCAAATATGGTGCTTACACTGTGTTTTCATGTTGTCTGCCACTGATCATCACCTTTTCACTTGTCCAGGTAAAGTGATAATATTAGTATCCATTCAACTGAAGATAACAGTGCTAAAGAAAGGGTATTGCACATAGGATTAATTAGAATTATGCTTCTTTTACCAATAATTTAATTTGGATTAATTGAAGCAGAGTTCTGTTTATATGAAAATGAAGTTCCCTACTCCTAAAATTGGGCATTAAAGCAAAACAAAATGCTTTTCAAAACTATTCTGGCTAATACTTCAACAATGTATTTATTTTAGAGAAATGTTGCTGGTAGCAGTACAGCTATGGAGTTCCTTGGCTTCAAAAACTGTATGGCCTTTCTCCTTGGTAGTGGACTTTCTATTGGCACAATCATAACGGACCGGCATGTATCCATAAGAAAGTACATGAAGGAGCAGCAGCCGAACATCACACACTATTTTGACCTTTGGCATTTGAAAAAGAGTAAGACCTTTTTTTTATATTGTTGGGTTGATTTTTTTAATGTTCACTTTTTGCAAAAACATAGAAATGCCTGTATTATTTAACATAATTCATTAATCAATAGAACTTCTTTTATTATAGAAATCTTCAAAGTCCTCACAAAAATCAGTAAAGAGAGTGGTGGGTCTGCATTGGTTGAGTGGATCAAGCCCTGCATTAACCACTTCTACTGGAGTGCAACATCCACTTTGTCAGGAAATGGAAAGGTTATATATGCAAAATTTAAATCATTCCTCAGTCATGTCATCAACAAACATGAAAATTTGGATGAACCATTGTTCAACAAGTGTGCTCATGGTGAAATAGAAGGCAGGAAATGGCTTACAAAAGGTCAGTTACAAGAAATATAAATATTATCCACATAAGGAGTTTTTTCTTATAATAGTGTTTTTATTTTGTTAATGTTGCAGATTCCCCAGTTTATGAAAAGATGTGCCAAGCACTAAGTAAAACCTCACTTGTAAATGCCATAAAGCAAGCTTCGCCACTTGCCCAGACGAGCTGTCTGGAAGGATTCCATTCAGTTGTGAATTACTTCTCACCAAAGATGATAGCCTATTCCTATGCGGGAATGTATTGCAGGTAGGAAATATCATATTAGAGACCAATCATTTTATAGGAGGGGGACAATTACTGGACAGCTTTAGGGGTGGGACATTTTTTTTCATTTTGAAAAGCAATAGGGGGAACATTTTTTACTGGTTCTTTTGGGATTCCTCCCATCCCCACCTAAAAAGGAATGGCCTCCTATGTATATTGAAGGAATATAAAATTATAAATAAGAAGAAATAATTTTGAACTTTTAGTCTTGCTTATAATAACTGCATTGTTTGTCATCTGACTTTTAGGCACATCATTGCAGCTATGCATTTTAACCTTAACCTACAGCGAGACATTTAAAAAAATCCAGGCGGGTCAGATCAGGTCAAAGTAATCTGGCCTAAATTCAAGAATGGCAAAGCAACTGTCCGTGATATCAGAGTAAAACCAGATTTTGGTTAGTTACTTTTTGTTATATGATGAAATACACATATTTTTGGATGTACTAATTTATTGCCTGAGATGTACCAATAAGAGGTGTATGCTGGTCAAAATGATTCTCTAAATCATAAAGAATAATAGGAGAAAACCAAATCTTACTATGTATTCACTAATTTGAGAAAGTGAACTCAACCACCATAGTTTACTTGTCTTAGACTAATATCTCTAATACAAAGACTGCTGTGTAAGGTACTTCTAGGTAGGAACCACTAAAGCAGCTAATTGAATATTTTCCCTTCATTTTGATATAATTATTAGGTTATGTGGAAGATATCTACCAGTCCTTCCTTGTGGCACACCATAATGGCCAATTATCACCTGCTGTTGCCGAACTTAAGACCATGACTCCCAAGCCAATGAACAGCATGCTTGAGAAACAGAATAAGGAAGAGGCCATAAAAATCAGGGAACAAAGGAAAAAAATGAAGGTTGTTGATGTCCCTCCAACAGCATCAGGTATATTTATTTGGCATTGAAAGCATAAAACATTAAATTACTAATTCAAAAACAAGCAATGCTAGAGCTATTCAACCTGCAGAAAACTAACATTTTGCCCCTTAACACTTTTTATTGCTTTTAGTTGAAGAGAAAGAAGCATCAAGGCCAACTAGAACCCCACTATGTTCAGCATGCAAGAAACCGATGAAGGGACATAAAATGGTGACAGATTGCCCAAAAAAACAGCGGAAAACAGCAGAAAATTAAAACAAACAAGTATTTTCTGGGAGCCTTTTTTAAAAACTACTGTAGCTGCCTAATAATACACTCAGAATCTGAAGTTCCTACTGAAAGCCTGCACTTGGTGTTAGGATATAGCCTGAGTATCAGGCCCTAGGGAATAGGGCCTAAAACAAGGCTAGTTGAAATATATCTATGCAGACATATGTTTGAAGTAAAGGAACTAAAAAACAAGAAGCCATTTTGTTGTGATAGCTTTTTTAATATTTCGGTTATCATCGATAACCATCATCAGAATGAATTCTGTTGCACTGGCATGACAAACTAAAATGCTTGAATGACACTGAATTAATTAAGCAGTGTAAATTGACAGGTGACTGTCTGAAACATTAAAAAATGACTCTCTAAGAAATGGCTTCTAGTTATTCCTTTCTATTATGAACAAAACAGTCTATTCCAAGCTAAAAAGTGCTTGCTGATCAGCTATTATTAAATGTTGTTATTCATCGTCATCAGTCTCCTCAACTTCAAATCCCTTGTATGCAGTGTCATTAAATGTTTCCCTGATCCTGTGATATGCACATGCTGGCAAAGGTATTCTTCTTCCCCCCAAGTAGCCATGAACAAGACGAGTGAATTCTCGATATGCAATACTACGCAGGAACCTAAAATGATAATAATATTTTTAAAGTGAGATTGGCTGAAATGGCGAAATATGCATAGGATCAATGAGACCAAAACCCTATAAATTTTATTACCTATCAGGCCCTCATGATTACAAGTTTCAGTTCAAGTTTATTATTCAATATTGTTTACAAATTATTATATATCGAGAAGAGAGTCTAACAGCCAAAAGATAAAAAGTTTATAGATGAAAATGTTTGCTTTCTCTGGAATATATTTTGTTCGCAAAAGAAATGTCTATTTTCATTTATGAAGACTGATATTCATTACAAGAAAAGCCTAATATATACTCACCCCTCCTCTGATCCAGTCTGACGATATCTAGTTTTATCTTTTCTTTTGTATTTGTCGGCCGCTAGAACCATTTCGCTCGATAGTGATTCGACGCATTCTTCAATTTCCTTACAGCATTGAAATTCATTTGGGTTTTGAAGATACACGGTTTGACAATATCCGCACTGACACCTAATAAAAATAGATAGAATTAAGCTATAGGACCTTAATAAAAGTATTGAAATTGTGGAACTTTATCATACAATATTAGAACAGGACTTTTAGCTTATATTTATAAGCTTATATGATGATCAAACGCACTTACCACGAACTCACATCTTCTTCTTCATCGTATCGGCTCTGCAGTTTTCGTTCGAATTCTTTTTGAAGATCTTGCTGTTTGTCGTATTCATCAAGCCATTCCTGGTTAGCAATTGGCTCATCTGCATATGGCATGAAAGTGTCGCTATAATCAACTTCGGTGAGATCCTTGTTTGTTGATGTCGAAGCGTCTTGTTCACCTTCCACTTCCAACACGTATCCAGGCAAAAAATTAAACTCGGAATCATCAGAATCATAACTACATGAAGAATCGGTTTCGGAGTTTGACATTTTGCAGCTAAGCTTGATAAAAAAAAGTTTTTTTTCGAAAAATATAGAGATCGCGTAGAGAAGTTTTAGTATAAAATACAATAAAGTGTACAGACGCGCGAATGTGTGATACCGGATCGACGTCACAAGACTTATTAGTGCCCAGTCCTCTTTTTGCTCGTTTTTGAGTTTGAAGACCGTGATTTTAGATGGGAATTTAATCAAGAAAAAATTCAAAAGTGGATTTTTCCAACGAAAACTTTTTACTTGATAGGTAAATTTTAATAAAAAATGGAATTTGGCCAGGGTTGATAGGCACTTTAATATCAATGTCAGAATCTTTCACATGGACTGGTCTATCTTGTTTATGTGAATATCCTAAAGGAAAAAGTCTTTTTTCCTTGTTTAGCAGATCAAGTGTTTTTTATCAGTTTCTGAATCAGATATGAAGTACTTTAACATATGCTTCATATGGTAAGCTAAAATCCCTTCTAAAAAATATGCATTAAGTCTTGTGGTAATTGTTGGCAGACATCGAAGTATGGGGCTTCCATTAATCTTGCTTTGGTATTGATTCCATAGTATTTGCTGTAATAGGACGCAAGATATTTTGAAGGTGCATTTTCCAATCTTTTAACTTGTCTCTCATGCTCATCCTTGCAGCGCAGATCAAAATTTTCTTCAAGAAAAAATTCTTGTATTTGTTCAAATGTTGCCATACAATGACGGCATTTTCTTCGTGCCCCACCAACACTTTCTTTAAAACCACCTGCAGCCTGACTAGCTGGTGTATCAGCCAGTGTTGCAAGTAAGCCTCCTCTAAGATGTATAACTCCACCATCAACTTCAAATGGATAACCTTCATCAATGCCCAAGGAACGTAGATCTTCTACAAATGGCTAAAGGATTATATTCAAGCCATACTTTTTAATGTGCTCTTTTTTACAAATTGAAAAAAGGTGAATTGATTTTAATTTGGAACGATACTGTGGAGGTAGATTGGCTAGTTGGTAGTACAAGAAACCAAAGCTGATGAATTCTATTATTCATAGGATTTACCACGTTGACATCATCATAATACATCAGTATTTGCAGAGCTTGATCATCAGAACCAAACATTGGATGTTCAGATATAAATGTTCCATTACAAAAATCTCTGAGTTCTTCAGGGACATTTGATTTTTCTGGGCCTGAGCGAATTTGAACTTCAAGTGTGTCCAGTATAGGGATATAGTAGAAGGTATCTTCAATTTCAAGTATTTGTTTTTTGTTTCTTTTTACAATCTTTCTTGTCTTGCCAAGTATTTTCTTTTCAGGGCCCTTGATGACAAAAACAAAATATAAAATAAATGTAAAAACAGGGTACTATCTCTTTTGCATCAGTACTAGTTATTGACATTATGCCTGGTCACATTACCTGCACTGTGTTTTCACTGCTACATGCTGATTGAGACAACACTGGTCATGATACTGCCATCATAAGTAAAGGTAACAATTTATTTTACTGTTGCTTCAATCTGAATGCAGCAAAATAAAGTGTGCTAAGATAACTCACAATGTTACAAGTTAGAATATGAATTATTTATAGGCAAGTCTGTACATACCACATATTGTGAATGGCTTTGAACATATTTTGACTGCATCCAGGTAGTAAGAAGCTGATCAAAAGGATCACATACTTCATCAAAAGCATCAGATATTCCTGGAATATCCTCCACTTCCAAACCTGCCTCCTCTATGGAACACTCTATTTTTCTTTTCAGTTGATTGAAAGCAACATGAAACAATTTAGATGTTGATGTAACAATATTTTGCATAGCTTTATTGGTTAGTTTGTTGCCTTCCTTGATTTTTATCAAGTACTTTGCTGTTAAATCTTGTAGGTTCATTGTCTGATGTCCCAAATTTTCATCTTCAATTCCATTTCTCGAGTCTTCACAAGAACCAGATAATAATTCGAAGTCTGAAGGTTCTTGGGGAATTGAGTAATCATCCTGTCCAGTAGCATTACCTTAAATTAGAAGTGGATAATTAAGAAAACATAACATTAAATTATATTTAATTTAGGGACTTTAGCAGGGGTTGGAAATTTTGAATTGGGGGTTGGAAATAAGGACTGACCTACCAGAGCAATGGGAGTGAAATTTCCTAACCCTCCCCTTGTGCTTGGACAATACCGGTAATATCATGACCACTGGTATAATTTTCCATGACCCCCTTTCCCCCCCATTTTAAAACCCATGTTTTTCTTCCCTCCCTTTTCAGGTCACAAAAAAAATTTTAATATAAAGATCCTTCCCGTGTGTCAACAACAACGTTAGATACAAAGCAGAAAAGCCAGCACAAAGAAAGCACTTCCAAGACATTGTTTTTAAAAGGTCACGACGTAAGTTTCCCGCGTTTTTTAATGTTTTTAATGTATTACTCGAAAACGATAACGAGGCCGAGAATCACGTGATACCAGACTTGTCCATACTTGCACGTAGTTGCTCCTAGGCCTCGCCTTTCTTGAAAGTCGTTGAATTCGAGTCGTTCGAGAACGTGTCTGAGTAGGTGTTAAAGCTTTTGTTTCTGTCATTGTTGAAGTTATAATGTTTAACCTCCCTGATAAGGTAATGTACATCTTTCTTTTGTTTTCTGATTAGTTTTTCTAATCATA
This sequence comes from Actinia equina, assembly GCA_011057435.1. Lineage (NCBI taxonomy): Eukaryota > Metazoa > Cnidaria > Anthozoa > Actiniaria > Actiniidae > Actinia > Actinia equina. The sequence goes on from WHPX01001210.1 coordinate 205,426, forward strand.
AGGGATTTGAAATGATTTGATTTTCAGGCGACTGTAAGTGAAACTCCTCCACATAAATGGCCAGGAAGCATTCTAGACACAGATAATTAAAACCTTAGCCTTACCTACTCACCACCATCAAACAGCGAGTCAAAAAATCAATCCTCTCATGGCAAGCTTTCAGGCCAAAGTAATAACCGGAAGAGAAAGTCCCCAAGTAGCTATACCTCTACAATAACAGCATGTTCTTTGTCTTCCAAACAATCACAAGAAAAAATAACAGGCCCTACAGTCCCCAAACTCCAAAGGACACATGCTATCAACATGGGGAATAAAAGCAGCAGCAGTGAGGCAAAGTCTGAGGAATTCCTTGACAAATTTGACTTCCCATTAGGACCAGAGGTAAAGCGTTGTGTGAAGACTAAAACAGAACTTGATGAAACAGTCAGGAAAAAATTTATTAGAGATTGTTTAACTTGTTTACAAGTAGCAACAAATGATAAAGATGGGAAAATAACAACACAGGAATTTCAGCTTGCCTCTCAAAAGATATGTACAGCTGTTCCCCCATTGAAAGACAAAAAGCCTCCATCATGGGAAAAAAGTATTCCCTTCCCATATTGGGTAAGTATTATAACAAAGAAAGTTTTAATTAAATTTATACTAAAGAAATTAATGCAGGTTTTAAAATTAATACTAGAAAAATAGCAAATGATCACGCATTAGTGTTAAGCTGGCAGTCTCTATTTTTCTTGCCAAGTTCCCTTCCTTGGATACAAAGAATTAAAAGACAGACAGTGACCAAGGGAAATAGAGGGACTTCTCTTAGTATAAATCTTGAATGTATCATTAGTATTACCCAATACTTAACCCATGGAGTCAACTCCTGGGCCATGTGGATTATTATTGATTAAATATTAATCATGATCATTTTGCTTTTTTCAGTCCTCAGTTATGTTTATGTTGAGGAAGATGTACCACAACATTAAGTATACTTCTAGCAAATCAAAGAAAAAAGTTAAAGATGATACAGATGAGGAATTACATTCACCTCATTCTGATAATGAAAAAGATGATGAACAGCACCTTAAAGAAATAATAAAAGAGCTGAAGAAAAAAGAACCTAACTTTAAAGCAATTCAAGAGCTCCAGAGTCTCTCCTTCAAACAGAGAAGAGATTTTATCTCCACTTTAGATGGACGAAGTGTTGTTAAAACTGTTTTCGAGAAGTTTCCATTTCTAAAAGATCAACAAATGGTAATTACATGTTTACTATAAATACCACACCTACATAAATTGTCAATGGTGCGATCAAGTTTGCAAGTGCATGCTATGTGGTGGTACCTTGTCATCATTATTTTTTTTAAATTGTGTATATATTTTTTTTCGCTTTCTTAGCTACTGAATGAACTGGAGCTACATGTTAAGCACATTACAAAGAAAAAACAAACAGTCAATGATTTTATGCAAAACTTCAAACTCATTGCACCGTACTTCAGTGATGAGGAAAATGAAGGTAATTCTCTGTGACACTACGAGTCATTATCTTATTTACATGGTAGCATTATAAAGTGTGAATCAAACGACCGTGGACAGCTAGAAATATTTCAGGAATGTTCTATTGTTCGCTGAGCCAATCAAAAATTACTGTCTAACAGAAAGATTACCAAATGAATAAAGCTTCTGATTGGTTAAGAAACATTCCTTAACTAGTTCTAGGTGCCCACATACTGTCTTTTGATTTGCACACAAAAAGAATTATAAAACATTAAAACTGGGTTACCTTTTTTGACGATGATGGAGACTATGCAGTCTGTGTTCAACTTGAAGCAGCCATTCTTGTCATTTATTCCAGTAAGTAGAATTAATGTCTGTACGTTAGTGTCTGAATATTTTTAAATATTTTCATGTATCCTGGCTTTTGATGAAATTTCTGATCAGGATATTGCCTCAGATGCATATAGACCCCTAATGAATCCTACATAATCTACTGCTCATAGGATGCTTGTCCTGAATATTGATGCCTTGGATGTGTATCATAGCATATTAATTTTTAGCCTTCATAAAATCATTGTTGATGCTGTTAAATTATTGTGTGTTTGATTGGTGGTGTGTGTTTTGAAGTGGAAAAAGGGGATATCATATAACCAACTTAAGATTATTCCCTAATATGCTTTCTCATCTACATTATTTTGCAATGTCACACATCATAAGATTGCCCTTCAACAAACAATCAAAAACTTTTCTGAATTATCCGACTCTACTGACGTATTAATATTAATATTATTATAATATTCTTTGATTTGAATGAAGGTGTGCAGGATCCAGATGAATTTGTTACAAGTGCAAACATCAGTAGCTCACCTACTTTGGCAGCTTTCTACTGCGAAGAAAATGAAGAATCCCAACTTTTCATTGTGATAGACAAAGAAATTAAAATCACTCTTACAAGTAGTGATTATCTTGTGGGTGTCTTAGTGCTAATATCAGTATTCTACAGTTTCAATTTAGCTTACCACAAGGAAGCCAATACATTCTTCAAATTTTTGGAAAAACATGTCCTTGGAATTGAACCAAAAAAGGTGACCATGTCTTCAAAAAGAATGGAGAACAAAATTTTTCATTCTTCCAAGGATTAAACTGGTTTTATCATAGCTTTTATGGTGTAAATCTGAAGCCTTCAATGATTGTTTTGACTAACATTCTTCAGCTATAAGTTTAAAATGTTGAGTTTTGTAAAAAAATTCCTGTTAATATAAACAGCATTTGCTCACATATTATTGATTTATCTGTGATTTATTTACCAAGTTTCATTTAAAAAATATTTGAATAAATTTTGTTTGATAAAGCTAGGTGTTATATTTTACCTTTTACTCTAAGCATGGACATAACTTTCCACATTTACCAAATAAAAGGCCTCCTTTTATTTAAAGTAATTAAAATAGTTTCTTATTTTAAGTAACAACTATCATTACCTGGGGATTTTAGAATAGGAAAACCTGTCACTTATTATGAGGAATTTACCCTTTCACTTAAAACAAGAGTATTGCTTGTTTTAAGAAGAGTTATGAATGACCTTATATTAAGTATGAAGGTTCCTTATTTTAAGAAACAACACTGTCCTTACCTGAGGAACTTAAATCAAGAAAACTTGTTACTTATTATGAGGATATACCCTTTTAGAGTGACTGACTTCAAAAGTTTGTCTGACGAGGCCGTAAACTCCAACAAAATCTCACAAAATATACAAAAAATACCGGAAAATATTGCAAAATCTTCAATGAAACATTAAATTATAAATTATTCGGGTTATTCAAGTTTTTTCGAGCAATAAATCGTTCAACTTAAAGCTAAATTGTTGAGAATGTATCCCGCCAAAACATGGCGACAAGCAACCCAACTTTTTACAGTCAATTCAACCTTAAACATCGCTCTAAGTAAATAAATTAAACAATAAATGGCTAATACAATAGGTAATTTACCTTTAGGATGCAGAATGAGCCCGTAAAGATCCGTATTTGAGGATAAAAAGAAGGATTTTAAGTCAGAAAATATTCACACAACAACTTTTCTCATCGACTGATCCTCTGATACCACGTGCATGCCTCGTTTACATGTCAACACAAACCTACACCACGGGGGAGGGGAGGGGATTGATTCATGCTTTAGAGTGATTTTAAAACATTTTTCAGAGTGAAAATAAAATATTTCAGGCAAGTAACTACAAAATATATTTTTCTAAATGCAGTACAACGGTCATAAGACCTTTTCAATTTATTAATTATGGTTTTTGAGACAACACATTTAATCAATGTTTCTATCTCGAGAAATCGTGTACGATCTCCCATCCAACACCATCAGCTGTGATTCATTCGTCATTCGATATACCATCAGCTTGAACATCGTGCACAGTCAACTCAATCCTATACATCCCCAAAAAATATTCATACATATGAATCATTTATATATTAATATACCTAAACCAAAGACGAATTTATAGATGTTAGTTATTCATTTCGTTGATCGGACGAGAACCGGTTTTTTCTCGGTGGTGTCGCCGTTATAATTATAACTGGATCACGATTTCAGCGTCAACTCACCAATCAAAGAAGGAAGGAAAAATAATACTACAAAAACCAAGAGAAAGCAAAAAAGCAATCAAGAAAGTAGAAAGTGTAAAAGTAAAACGAATAAAATAAAATTAAATAAATAAATGTATTAAAAAGAAAATGGGAATAAAATATAAAAAAGTCTACAGCACCAGTTATCCCAAGTGGTCTCCCATCCAAGTACTATGCTGGCCCTACCGAGTTTCACTTCGGTGATAGGACGAGAACTGTTTTTCTCGGTGGTGTGGCCATAGACAGAAATAATTGCAAAACTTAACGTACTTTATGCTGGATCACGATTTCAGTGTCAACTAACCAATCAAAGAAGGAAGAAAAAATAATACTATAAGAACCAAGAGAAAGCAAAAAAGCAATGAAGAACGTGTAAAAGTAAAACGAATAAAATTAAATTAAATAAATAAATGTATTAAAAAGATAATGGGAATAGAATAAAGAGAGTCTACAGCACCAGTTATTCCCAGGTGGTCTCCCATCCAAGTACTTTGCTGGCCCTACCGACGTACTTTATGCTGGATCACGATTTCAGTGTCAACTAACCAATCAAAGAAGGAAGAAAAAATAATACTACAAAAGCCAAGAGAAAGCAAAAAAGCAATGAAGAAAGTAGAAAGTGTAAAAGTATAACGAATAAAATTAAATTAAATAAATAAATGTATTAAAAAGATAATGGGAATAGAATGAAAAAAGTCTACAGCACCAGTTATTCCCAGGTGGTCTCCCATCCAAGTACTATGCTGGCCCTACCGAGTTTCACTTCGGTGATCGGACGAGAACCGGCTTTTTCTCGGTGGTATGGCCGTAGACAGAAATAATTGCAACACTTAACGTACTTTATGCTGGATCACGATTTCAGTGTCAACTAACCACTCAAAGAAGGAACAAAAAAATAGTACTACAAAAGCCAAGAAAAAGCAAAAAAGCAATGAAGAAAATAGAAAGTGTAAAAGTAAAACGAATAAACTTAAATTAAATAAATAAATGTATTAAAAAAGAAATGGGAATAGAATAAAAAAAGTCTACAGCACCAGTTATTTCCAGGTGGTCTCCCATCCAAGTACTATGCTAGCCCTACCGAGTTTCACTTCGGTGATCGGACGAGAACCGGTTTTTTCTCGCTGGTATGGCCGTAGACAGAAATAATTGCACCCTTTAAGCTACTTTATGCTGGATCACGATTTCAGTGTCAACTAACCAATCAAAGAAGGAAGAAAAAATTATACTACAAAATCCAAGAAAAAGCAAAAAACAATGAAGAAAGTAGAAAGTGTAAAAGTAAAACGAATAAAATTAAATTAAATAAATAAATGTATTAAAAAGATAATGGGAATAGAATAAAAAAAGTCTACAGCACCAGTTATTCCAAGGTGGTCTCCCATCCAAGTACTATGCTAGCCCTACCGAGTTTCACTTCGGTGATCGGACGAGAACCGGTTTTTTCAGTGTGGTATGGCCGTAGACAGAAATAATTGCACAACTTAACGTACTTTATGCTGGATCACGATTTCAGTGTCAACTAACCAATCAAAGTAGGAAGACAAGATAATACTACAAAAACCAAGAGAAAGCAAAAAAGCAATGAAGAAAGTAGAAAGTGTAAAAGTAAAACGAATAAAATAAAATTAAATAAATAAATGTATTAAAAAGATAATGGGAATAGAATAAAAAAAGTCTACAGCACCAGTTATTTCCAGGTGGTCTCCCATCCAAGTACTATGCATGCCCTACCGAGTTTAACTTCGGTGATCGGAGGAGAATCGGTTTTTTCTCGGTGGTATGGCCGTAGACAGAAATAATTGCACAACTTAACGTACTTTATGCTGGATCACGATTTCAGTGTCAACTAACCAATCCAAGTAGGAAGACAAGATAATACTATAAAAACAAAGAGAAAGCAAAAAAGCAAAGAAGAAAGTAGAAAGTGTAAAAGTAAAATGAATAAAATCAAATTAAATATAATTAAATGTATTAAAAAGATAATGGGAATAGAATAAAAAGAGTCTACAGCACCAGTTATTCCCAGGTGGTCTCCCATCCAAGTACTATGCTGGCCCTACCGAGTTTAACTTCGGTGATCGGACGAGAACCGGTTTTTTCTCGGTGGTATGGCCGTAGACAGAAATAATTGCACCCTTTAAGCTACTTTATGCTGGATCACGATTTCAGTGTCAACTAACCAATCAAAGAAGGAAGAAAAAATTATACTACAAAATCCAAGAAAAAGCAAAAAAGCAATGAAGAAAGTAGAAAGTGTAAAAGTAAACGAATAAAATTAAATTAAATAAATAAATGTATTAAAAAGATAATGGGAATAGAATAAAAAAAGTCTACAGCACCAGTTATTCCCAGGTGGTCTCCCATCCAAGTACTATGCTGGCACTACCGAGTTTCACTTCGGTGATCGGACGAGAACCGGTTTTTTCTCGGTGGTATGGCCGTAAACAGAAATAATTGCACAACTTAACGTACTTTATGCTGGATCACGATTTCAGTGTCAACTAACCAATTAAAGTAGGAAAAAAAAATTACTATAAAAACCAAGAGAAAACAAAAAAGATATGAAGAAAGTAGAAAGTGTAAAAGTAAAATGAATAAAATTAAATTAAATAAATAAATGTATTAAAAAAGAAATGGGAGTAAAATTTAAAAAGTCTACAGCACCAGTTATTCCCAGGTGGTCTCCCATCCAAGTACTATGCTAGCCCTACCGAGTTTCACTTCGGTGATCGGACGAGAACCGGTTTTTTCAGTGTGGTATGGCCGTAGACAGAAATAATTGCACAACTTAACGTACTTTATGCTGGATCACGATTTCAGTGTCAACTAACCAATGAAAGTAGGAAGAAAAGATAATACTACGAAAACCAAGAGAAAGCAAAAAAACCAATGAAGAAAGTAGAAAGTGTAAAAGTAAAATGAATAAAATAAAATTAAATAAATAAATGTATTAAAAAAGAAATGGGAATAAAATTTAAAAAGTCTACAGCACCAGTTATTCCCAGGTGGTCTCCCATCCAAGTACTATGCATGCCCTACCGAGTTTAACTTCGGTGATCAGACGAGAACCGGTTTTTTCTCGGTGATATGGCCGTAGACAGAAATAATTGCACCCTTTAAGCTACTTTATGCTGGATCACGATTTCACTGTCAACTAACCAATCAAAGAAGGAAGAAAAAATAATACTACAAAATCCAACAAAAAGCAAAAAAGCAATGAAGAAAGTAGAAAGTGTAAAAGTAAAACGAATAAAATTAAATTAAATAAATAAATGTATTAAAAAGATAATGGGAATAGAATAAAAAGAGTCTACAGCACCAGTTATTCCCAGGTGGTCTCCCATCCAAGTACTATGCTGACCCTACCGAGTTTCACTTCGGTGATCGGACGAGAACGGGTTTTTTCTCGGTGGTATGGCCGTAGACAGAAATAATTGCACAACTTAACGTACTTTATGCTGGATCACGATTTCAGTGTCAACTAACCAATCGAAGTAGAAAGAAAAAATAATACTATAAAACAAAGAGAAAGCAAAAAAGCAAAGAAGAAAGTAGAAAGTGTAAAAGTAAAACGAATAAAATCAAATTAAATAAATAAATGTATTAAAAAGATAATGGGAATAGAATAAAAAGAGTCTACAGCACAAGTTATTCCCAGGTGGTCTCCCATCGAAGTACTATGCTGGCCTTACCGAGTTTAACTTCGGTGATCGGACGAGAACCGGTTTTTTCTCGGTGGTATGGCCGTAGACGGAAATAATTGCACAACTTAACGTACTTTATGCTGAATCACGATTTCAGTGTCAACTAACCAATCAAAGTAGGAAGAAAAGATAATACTACAAAAACCAAGAGAAAGCAAAAAAGCAATGAAGAAAGTAGAAAGTGTAAAAGTAAAACGAATAAAATAAAATTAAATAAATAAATGTATTAAAAAAGAAATGGAAATAAAATTTAAAAAGTCTACAGCACCAGTTATTCCCAGGTGGTCTCCCATCCAAGTACTATGCTAGCCCTACCGAGTTTCACTTCGGTGATCGGACGAGAACTGGTTTTTTCTCGGTGGTATGGCCGTACACAGAAATAACTGCACCCTTTAAGCTACTTTATGCTGGATCACGATTTCAGTGTCAACTAACCAATCAAAGAAGAAAGAAAAAATTATACTACAAAATCCAAGAAAAAGCAAAAAAGCAATGAAGAAAGTAGAAAGTGTAAAAGTAAAACGAATAAAATCAAATTAAATAAATAAATGTATTAAAAAGATAATGGGAATAGAATAAAAAGAGTCTACAGCACAAGTTATTCCCAGGTGGTCTCCCATCCAAGTACTATGCTGGCCCTACCGAGTTTAACTTCGGTGATCGGACGAGAACCGGTTTTTTCTCGGTGGTATGGCCGTAGACGGAAATAATTGCACAACTTAACGTACTTTATGCTGGATCACGATTTCAGTGTCGACTAACCAATCAAAGTAGGAAGAAAAGATAATACTACAAAAACCAAGAGAAAGCAAAAAAGCAATGAAGAAAGTAGAAAGTGTAAAAGTAAAACGAATAAAATTAAATTAAATAAGTAAATGTATTAAAAAAGAAATGGAAATAAAATTTAAAAAGTCTACAGCACCAGTTATTCCCAGGTGGTCTCCCATCAGAGTACTATGCTAGCCCTACCGAGTTTCACTTCGGTGATCGGACGAGAACCGGTTTTTTCTCGGTGGTATGGCCGTAGACAGAAATAATTGCACCCTTTAAGCTTCTTTATGCTGGATCACGATTTCAGTGTCAACTAACCAATCAAAGAAGGAAGAAAAAATTATACTACAAAATCGAAGAAAAAGCAAAAAAGCAATGAAGAAAGTAGAAAGTATAAAAGTAAAACGAATAAAATTAAATTAAATAAATAAATGTATTAAAAAGATAATGGGAATAGAATAAAAAGAGTCTACAGCACAAGTTATTCCCAGGTGGTCTCCCATCCAAGTACTATGCTGGCCCTACCGAGTTTAACTTCGGTAATCGGACGAGAACCGGTTTTTTTCTCGATGGTATGGCTGTAAACCGAAATAATTGCACAACTTAACGTACTTTATGCTGGATCACGATTTCAGTGTCAACTAACCAATCAAAGAAGGAAGAAAAAAATAATACTACAAAAACCAAGAGAAAGCAAAAAGGCAATCAAGAAAGTAGAAAGTGTAAAAGTAAAACGAATAAAATCAAATTAAATAAATAAATGTATTAAAAAGATAATGGGAATAGAATAAAAAGAGTCTACAGCACAAGTTATTCCCAGGTGGTCTCCCATCGAAGTACTATGCTGGCCTTACCGAGTTTAACTTCGGTGATCGGACGAGAACCGGTTTTTTCTCGGTGGTATGGCCGTAGACGGAAATAATTGCACAACTTAACGTACTTTATGCTGAATCACGATTTCAGTGTCAACTAACCAATCAAAGTAGGAAGAAAAGATAATACTACAAAAACCAAGAGAAAGCAAAAAAGCAATGAAGAAAGTAGAAAGTGTAAAAGTAAAACGAATAAAATTAAATTAAATAAATAAATGTATTAAAAAATAAATGGGAATAAAATTTAAAAAGTCTACAGCACCAGTTATTCTCAGGTGGTCTCCCATCCAAGTACTATGCATGCCCTACCGAGTTTAACTTCGGTGATCAGACGAGAACCGGTTTTTTCTCGGTGGTATGGCCGTAGACAGAAATAATTGCACCCTTTAAGCTACTTTATGCTGGATCACGATTTCACTGTCAACTAACCAATCAAAGAAGGAAGAAAAAATAATACTACAAAATCCAACAAAAAGCAAAAAAGCAATGAAGAAAGTAGAAAGTGTAAAAGTAAAACGAATAAAATTAAATTAAATAAATAAATGTATTAAAAAGATAATGGGAATAGAATAAAAAGAGTCTACAGCACCAGTTATTCCCAGGTGGTCTCCCATCCAAGTACTATGCTGACCCTACCGAGTTTCACTTCGGTGATCGGACGAGAACCGGTTTTTTCTCGGTGGTATGGCCGTAAACAGAAATAATTGCACAACTTAACGTACTTTATGCTGAATCACGATTTCAGTGTCAACTAACCAATCAAAGTAGGAAAAAAAAAATACTATAAAAACCAAGAGAAAGCAAAAAAGATATGAAGAAAGTAGAAAGTGTAAAAGTAAAATGAATAAAATAAAATTAAATAAATAAATGTATTAAAAAAGAAATGGGAATAAAATTTAAAAAGTCTACAACACCAGTTATTCCCAGGTGGTCTCCCATCCAAGTACTATGCATGCCCTACCGAGTTTAACTTCGGTGATCAGACGAGAACCGGTTTTTTCTCAGTGGTATGGCCGTAGACAGAAATAATTGCACGATTTAAGCTACTTTATGCTGGATCACGATTTCACTGTCAGCTAACCAATCAAGGAAGGAAGAAAAAATAATACTACAAAATCCAAGAAAAAGCAAAAAAGCAATGAAGAAAGTTGAAAGTGTAAAAGTAAAACGAATAAAATTAAATTAAATAAATAAATGTATTAAAAAGATAATGGGAATAGAATAAAAAAAGTCTACAGCACCAGTTATTCCCAGGTGGTCTCCCATCCAAGTACTATGCATGCCCTACCGAGTTTAACTTCGGTGATCGGAGGAGAACGGGTTTTTTTCTCGGTGGTATGGCCGTAGACAGAAATAATTGCACAACTTAACGTACTTTATGCTGGATAACGATTTCAGTGTCAACTAACCAATCGAAGTAGAAAGAAAAAATAATACTATAAAAACAAAGAGAAAGCAAAAAAGCAAAGAAGAAAGTAGAAAGTGTAAAAGTAAAACGAATAAAATCAAATTAAATAAATAAATGTATTAAAAAGATAATGGGAATAGAATAAAAAGAGTCTACAGCACAAGTTATTCCCAGGTGGTCTCCCATCGAAGTACTATGCTGGCCTTACCGAGTTTAACTTCGGTGATCGGACGAGAACCGGTTTTTTCTCGGTGGTATGGCCGTAGACGGAAATAATTGCACAACTTAACGTACTTTATGCTGAATCACGATTTCAGTGTCAACTAACCAATCAAAGTAGGAAGAAAAGATAATACTACAAAAACCAAGAGAAAGCAAAAAAGCAATGAAGAAAGTAGAAAGTGTAAAAGTAAAACGAATAAAATTAAATTAAATAAATAAATGTATTAAAAAATAAATGGGAATAAATTTAAAAAGTCTACAGCACCAGTTATTCTCAGGTGGTCTCCCATCCAAGTACTATGCATGCCCTACCGAGTTTAACTTCGGTGATCAGACGAGAACCGGTTTTTTCTCGGTGGTATGGCCGTAGACAGAAATAATTGCACCCTTTAAGCTACTTTATGCTGGATCACGATTTCACTGTCAACTAACCAATCAAAGAAGGAAGAAAAAATAATACTACAAAATCCAACAAAAAGCAAAAAAGCAATGAAGAAAGTAGAAAGTGTAAAAGTAAAACGAATAAAATCAAATTAAATAAATAAATGTATTAAAAAGATAATGGGAATAGAATAAAAAGAGTCTACAGCACCAGTTATTCCCAGGTGGTCTCCCATCCAAGTACTATGCTGACCCTACCGAGTTTCACTTCGGTGATCGGACGAGAACCGGTTTTTTCTCGGTGGTATGGCCGTAAACAGAAATAATTGCACAACTTAACGTACTTTATGCTGAATCACGATTTCAGTGTCAACTAACCAATCAAAGTAGGAAAAAAAAAATACTATAAAAACCAAGAGAAAGCAAAAAAGATATGAAGAAAGTAGAAAGTGTAAAAGTAAAATGAATAAAATAAAATTAAATAAATAAATGTATTAAAAAAGAAATGGGAATAAAATTTAAAAAGTCTACAGCACCAGTTATTCCCAGGTGGTCTCCCATCCAAGTACTATGCATGCCCTACCGAGTTTAACTTCGGTGATCAGACGAGAACCGGTTTTTTCTCGGTGGTATGGCCGTAGACAGAAATAATTGCACCCTTTAAGCTACTTTATGCTGGATCACGATTTCACTGTCAACTAACCAATCAAAGAAGGAAGAAAAAATAATACTACAAAATCCAACAAAAAGCAAAAAAGCAATGAAGAAAGTAGAAAGTGTAAAAGTAAAACGAATAAAATTAAATTAAATAAATAAATGTATTAAAAAGATAATGGGAATAGAATAAAAAGAGTCTACAGCACCAGTTATTCCCAGGTGGTCTCCCATCCAAGTACTATGCTGACCCTACCGAGTTTCACTTCGGTGATCGGACGAGAACGGGTTTTTTCTCGGTGGTATGGCCGTAGACAGAAATAATTGCACAACTTAACGTACTTTATGCTGGATCACGATTTCAGTGTCAACTAACCAATCGAAGTAGAAAGAAAAAATAATACTATAAAAACAAAGAGAAAGCAAAAAAGCAAAGAAGAAAGTAGAAAGTGTAAAAGTAAAACGAATAAAATCAAATTAAATAAATAAATGTATTAAAAAGATAATGGGAATAGAATAAAAAGAGTCTACAGCACAAGTTATTCCAGGTGGTCTCCCATCGAAGTACTATGCTGGCCTTACCGAGTTTAACTTCGGTGATCGGACGAGAACCGGTTTTTTCTCGGTGGTATGGCCGTAGACGGAAATAATTGCACAACTTAACGTACTTTATGCTGAATCACGATTTCAGTGTCAACTAACCAATCAAAGTAGGAAGAAAAGATAATACTACAAAAACCAAGAGAAAGCAAAAAAGCAATGAAGAAAGTAGAAAGTGTAAAAGTAAAACGAATAAAATAAAATTAAATAAATAAATGTATAAAAAAGAAAATGGGAATAAATTAAAAAAAGTCTACAGCACCAGTTTTTCCCAGGTGCTCTCCCATCCAAGTACTATGCTGGCCCTACCGAGTTTCACTTCGGTGATGGGACGGGAACCGGTTTTTTCTCGGTGGTGTGGCCGTAGACAGAAATAATTGCACAACTAAACGTAGTTTATGCTGGATCACGATTTCAGTGTCAACTAGCCAATCAAAGAAGGAACAAAAATAAGAATCCCACAAAAATCAAGAGAAAGCAAAAAAGCAAGGAAGAAAGTAGAAAGTATATAAAAGTAAAACGAAAAAAATCAAATTAAATAAATAAATGTATAAAAAAGAAAATGGGAATAAATTTTAAAAAGTCTACAGCACCAGTTTTTCCCAGGTGCTCTCCCATCCAAGTAGCAGCAGATAGGGGGACACGCGAAACGCCGGCATTGCCAAAAATCACATATCGAAAAACCCCAGGGGGGGGTGGGTTTTTTGGAGCAGTGACGAGGCCCTACAGGGGGTCTTGCGCGATCCGGCGGCATCAGCGATAAGTCCCTATCTGCTGCTGTGTTTGGGTAACTCAAACGGAGGTTAAAATATTCCTTAGATATAGATGGACGCCATCACAAGCATTCGAAACAAAACTGTGCGTAAGCTGCGAACTCAGGTGTTGGATCGCCTGGATGCCGACTTTGCCTTCACAACATTTATGGAGGGAGATACAGATGAGACGATGACAGCAGAAAGAGCAGAAGGGATAATCGATCTGATGCCAGAAGGTGATTACCGTTTGGAACTAACTTTCATAAAGTACTTAGACGGCGAGTGGATGATAGAAAAGGGTCGTAATCCAATACGAGCGTCTGGTAAGCAAAACTTGTTCGTTCTGAATAAGAATACCAGACCTGGAGCGCTCGAAGGAATAGATTTGCTGTTCTACGAAGTAGCATACCCAGTTACCGTAGTTATTTATGGCGCATATGAGATTAAGAAACCTGACGTCAAGAAGTTGAAACCAATGCGACATCCTGGTAACTGCGTAGGGAAGCTGGTAAGAGAGTTCTTTGAGGACTCCTCACGCGGAGGTAAACTAAATTTAAAGAGGAGAGAAGCCATCAGGAAATGGGAAAAAGACACACATAAGACTGGAGGAACGATGGAAAACATCAAGAAGCTAGAAACGGCGTTAGGGAGACGCATACACGTGAAAGATATCACCGACGGCTTCATTTACCCCGGAACACATAAATACGGCGGCAGAGGTGCTCCTATAGTCATCTACCAGCATAACGGACACGCTTGGCGCGAGCTTAGGTTCCCAAAAAAGAAAGAAACCAAGGTCTACAAAACCTCCCCGTTGGTTAACCTGATTCACGAGAACTCAATATGGTTGATGGATTCAGAAGGAAGTCAATTTATGACACAAGATGGTACTTTGTATCGCCCGGAAATCGAACACCAGCGCATCCAGAGCGCCTGTGAGACCTTAGGGGAAGACTTCTCAGATGAGGTGCTTAGCTCCCGAAGTTTGGACTTCTTAGCGGCGAAAAAGAGGAATGGATGGAAATCCACACCGGAGGAGTTCGGAGACATAGCCAAAGCCCGTGTAGAACACGGTCACGGTGGTCTGTGGAACATGGAGTACGATGAAGACGAATACGTATCTTTAGACATGAAGCACTGCTATCCTGCAAGCTTTAAAGGCCTCGGGGATTGTAAGGAGTATTACGACCGTTACGGACATCCAGACTCACAGTTCTTTCGTGTGTCCTTAGACGGCATCTATGACGCCCCAGCAACTGGATTCGTGCGATTAACGTCTTGGAAGTTAGCGAAGGGCTTACATCCAATAATTTACGCGTGGTACGGGAAGCACCTGCAGGAGAAAGAATGGATACCAGTGCCACTACTCAAATTCTTAGAAGAGCGTCGACTGCTTAAATACACGGCGCATGAAGCCATATTGTGTCACTCCTCCTTCACACAATGGCTCCCAGAACACAACCCCACGGCTAGGGTCGTAATAGGAAAGTTCACGCAGGGCGCAAAAGAAGGCGAGAAACACATGCAGCGACGCCTAATAACGGATGAAGGTGAATTGAGCTTTCTCATTAAGCGCGCCCACGATCAAGGAACGATGGTGTCTGTGGAAAAGTGGAACTATTTCATAGAAGGCCAGAAAGAACGCAAATGGAATGCGTTGTGTTACTACCAAGATCACAGACCCCAATATTACCACCTGCATGCCAGTATGTTAGCATATGCGCACATAAACCTCCTTGCGATGCTTCTACGATTCGACAAGGAGGACATTCCCCGCGTGGCTACAGATTCTTTATACGTAAAACCAGAAGTCTTAGAGAAGATGCAGGAATTCTATACTGCCGACGAACTTGCAGAAAGCGGTCAGTGGCGTGTCAAAGATGAAGAGATAAAAGCCTGGAGAGAACGTGTGGAATATACAGGCGAGCATACTAAAGGCTCCATTATGCCCACAAAAGAGCCACTGCCCTCAGTTACAGATCCCATTTCCTACAAACGCCTTTCCTACCTTTACGGAACTGGAGGCAGCGGTAAGACAACGCGCGTACTGCAGTTATTTCCAAAGATAAAGGTGTTGACACCAACGCACCGATTGGAAAGGGAATTAACGGAGATGGGTTACGACGCACAGACCTACCACAGCTTCTTCCGCTGGAATGGTCAAAAGTGGGTACCAGAAGCCATTCATGACATACCGCCGGTTATACTTTGGGATGAGATTTGCACCGTGCCATTAGAAATCTTACAGGAGTTCGTAGAATTCCTCCGCGGAAAGTGCCAAGTGATATTTGCTGGGGATCCGTGTCAGCCGCCTCCAATAGCCGGAGAGATGCCCCACGAATGGTTAAAAGAAATGGTAGACCACTGCGAAGAAATTAACACCGACTACCGCAGCAAGGATCAAGTGAGGAAATTAAAGGCAGAACTGCGGGGCCTTAGTGATGCCGACCAATGTAAGACATTGCGTAAACGCGTACGAGCGAAATCCTACGAGGACTTCCTATACAGCTGGCATCCTGAGGATTTGGTGCTGAGCAGCAAACGCGCAGCGCAGTCCCGCATACAGAAAGACTTACTCAAAATACACCAGGAGCGCTTCCCTGGGCATCTGGTGCCCATTTGTTACAAACCCCACGACACCCGAATGCAGAAAAGAGACGTCTGGGTCCCGGGAACTAAGACCCGGTTGGAAAACGCAGTAACGCATGATAAGGTTTGGGTGCCCATGAAAATGGTGGAAAGAATTACCTCCCATCCAGACTGGCGCTTGGGTTATTGCATGACAGTCCACAGCGCGCAGGGGATTACCATAACAGAAACCTTGTGGATCATAGACCAGCGGCTGTGTTGGAGCAATTTGATATACACCGCCGTAAGTCGTGTGGAGTATGCCAAACAGTTAAAAAGAGCCTGGGGTCCGCAATTACGGTACGATGAGACCCCGGAAGAAGAGGCCAAAGAAAACATCGCTAAGAAACTCCTTCGCTACAAGCGCCACGACAAAGAAAAAATATGACGTTCGACCTATGCGTGGACGACGTCTATAAGAAAGGGGCGCGGTGTGCCAAATGTAACATACCGCTACTATGGAAGTTCTTAGCGAATGACGATCAGCAGTTCTCCGTGGATCGTATAAATAACAAACGCGGGCATTGCAGAGGCAACGTAAGACTGACATGCCTAGAGTGTAATCGGGCGCGCGGTGCTGCACTACTTTGAATCTTTAGGAACTATGAGTAACTCTTCCTTAACAAATCCGCGACTTGGGCCATTTAGGTAATACAACACAGGTTGCCCTTCCTTGGTGACGGACTTTGAAATCTCATACGTTTTCAGAGACCAGTTAGGATCCGTGGCTCTCTTACTGCCACCTTCTAGTTCCCCCGGCTGATAGAGGTATCTAACCACTATGTTGCGGGGTAGCTTTTTTTCCTTTAGTCCAACGGCTCTTGAACTTCTGACGTAGGATTTGTGTTCCACGTCTTTCTTTTTTATGGCGTCCTTGGGTTTCATTCCCGTAGCCCTGGCCGCCTCGTTATTCAAAGCCGCGATGACCTGGGAAAGTCGCTGTGTCCATTCCTTATTACGTTTGGAGGGATCTTCCAGCTCTTTCCAATATTGGTATCCAAAGAGACGCTCGGCCAGGGTCTTATTAAATCTTTCGACGATGCTCTGACCTCTGTGGTACTCTGCTTCGGCTCTCCTTATCTTAGTGTCGTGGTCTTTCAGGGTCTTGGTAACTACGCCCATGAACTCCGTCCCCGAATCCACTTGCAGCAGCTTGGGCCATTTCAAAACGCGCTTATAAATCCTACTTAGGGCTTCTGCGACTTCCCCAGAATCCTTGCTGGTTATGGGTTCGGCGTCCTTGTATCTGCTTGCGATATCAACCACGGTCAAAGCGTATCTATAGGTCTTTCTTCTCACCGTGTCGTGCGGTAAGAAAAGCAAATCTGCCTGATGAACTTCATTAGGGGTATTTACGGTAAAGCTGGGCCTGGGAATGTACTTAGGCACGGGAAGATAAACCTGCCAGATAGTTTGTTTCTTTAACCAGTTCTTAGCCGTTTCGTCGGATACCCTGGCTGCGGCTGCGAGTTTTTTGATAGCCGCCACTCCTCTCCAATAGCCTTCGGGCCCGTAGTAAATCCTTTTGAGTTTGTCCTCAGTTCGACCCATTATATGAATTCCAGGACGAGATTGATCTTACGTCCGTTAAAATCCACCGTCTTTCCGTCCACTTTAATGGTGATGTTTATGCTTTCTACCAAATCACAAGGCAAGTCATAGTTTAAAGAAATGGGAGCGTATTCTACCATGTCAAATGGATTACCTTTGGGTGAAAACTTAGACATAAGATGGGAGGGATTTCCGTTGCTGTAACTGCAGACCAAATCGCAATAGACTTCATAAGAGGATGCGACTTTCCAACTTACGGGAACTGCCGTGTTGGTAATATCCTGACTCTTATGAACTCCAAGTAAAGATCCCAATGGTCCAAACTTTCCGAGGGTTACTGTGGCACCGCTAGGTAGGTTATGTTTGAGGGTCATTTCGTGCGGCAACCCTGTGGTGAGAGTATAACCGTGTTTGGCGAGCTCCTTAGCGAGGGTGATTGGAGTGTAATGTCTATCTGGGAGCATTACGCCTTGGTAAGTGCTAGGTGTCTTAAGTACGGTGACCATACCCCTAATTAAATTATACCAAGAATTGTACAAAGAGCAACTGACCAACCGAACCGTATGGGCTTTGATGGGGGGATTCAAATAAGTGGTAAAGTCATTCTTATCGCTTTCCAAAAAGACGATCATTATATATTAGACGCTCATGCTTCGCGTCACTAGATGAAATACGCCAAGGCTGCGCCTCCTGCCAGCCCTGCGACTCCTACGAAGACCAACTCATTGTCTTTTTGTTTCTTTGACGGCTGGTAGTAATTCTTAAATTGAGGTTTGCTAATCCTAAAGTCGGGGTGCGTTTGTGCATAAAGTTTAAAGGCGTAATCTGTATTTTCGAAGTTCTTATCCGCCTGCATTTTGTCTTGGTAGTTCTTATCCAACCAATCCCTGTAAGCTTGTCTTTTTTCATTCCAAGCTGCCACGTCCCTTTGATACTTTTCCAGCGCCAAATCGTGTCTTTTCCTTTCAGCATCGCCTTTGTTGCCTCTGACTAATCTATCCAAATATTGACCACCATAACTAGCTCCAGTGAATGCTAACGCTGCAATGACACCACCTGCTACCACGCTTACCATTTATATCTTAGGCAGGTACTTTTCCTTCTGTAGGTAGTCCTTAAGGGCAATGCTACCTGCTACTGCAGCAGTCATCTTAGCAAAGCCCGTAATGCTCTTGCTTGGGTCTTCAGTAAAGTCTTCTTTGAGCACTTTCTTACCTACCCAACCAATACCTGCGACAATAGAAGTAATAATAGCTGCATCTTCGACGGTTTTCATAAACGACATTATATTACAAGGAGAGGAGGTTTTATTCCATCTCGGGTATTTTACTTCTCTTAGGCTCCTGCGTTACGTGCACGGCCTTGAATTCCACTTTTGGTTTAGCAGCCCGCCACTGTAAGTAGAGGCTGCCTGCTGCTATAGCAATTCCTAATGCTCCGATAACGTAGCCCGGATTCCAAAAGGATTCCTCTTCTTTTTCCTCTTCCTTCTTTTCTTCTTTCTTAGCTTTGTTCTTTCTATTCATTTCCGCGAGCTTCTTCCCCGCAGCAACTCTGCCCGGAGATTTAGGCTTGGTAATTTGCTGAGGGTTTCCTCCGCCTTCGTTTCGGTGTCACTCATCTTATATCTAAGGACTTGAAGGACTTAACAAGTAACTTGATAATGACTTGATAATGACTTGACGATGACTTGACGATGACTTGACTAAGTCCCGCAAATGACTTGACGATGACTTGACTAAGTACTTGATAATGACTTCACTAAGTACTTGTGGTGACTTGACGTCGACCTCAGCAAGTACTTGAGGTGACTTGATCAGGTACCTCAGCAAGTGCCGCCTTGAAGATTTCCTCGACTTGTTTATCTTTCTTGTAGTCCTTCCAAGAGGTTAGTACCTCCTTCAAGTCGACATGCTGAGCTACGTGAAGTCCCAAAGATGCGACTGCCATTAACTTACCGCACTTCAAAGACAACCACCCGCAGGTTATCTTAAGTTCTTGGGATATGACATAGTCCTCACTTATGTCCTTCCGCAGTTGATCCACGTCGTCTATGGGCAGCGCAAGTCCAAGCAATTTAGTGGCCAGCTTAATAGCGGAGTCTGCTACGGCATTCGTGGTCTTACTTGCAAGGGCGGCTTCGTACCTCTTATGGAACTTTTTTACCTCCTCTTCAGACAACTTATTGACCTGCTCATGTGTCAACTCCTTGCCTATCATTTCCTTACACTTTCCCGATGACACCAGGACGTTAAGTTGTTCTTTAAGGTTACTTTCATCTACGGGGACTTCGTCTAAGAGCTGCTCAATATCCATATATGTTAACGGAATACGGAAACCTCAAAGAGAAGATCATTTTGGAATGTTGATGTGTCTTTAAATGCCGCATGTATTCGTGTAACTGTTCCTTGCTTATCTCACCGCCGTAGTCAGAGAGAATGGTTTCCAGATCACTCCGACTGGGTGTGTAGAAGACGACCAGGGAGCCTATGTTTTCCCTAAAGGGTTTAGAGACACTGGTAAGCTGCTGCGAGAGCAACCAAACGCTGATATTGTCATGCCTGCCGCTGAAGGCGAGCTTCACTAACTCAGAAGTGCGTCTTTTTACGTCGTCCCCGCAGGCAATGTCGTCCAGTATGAGGAGTGTCTGTGTATCCTTGGGGAATTGTTTATGCCAAAACTTCAAATGGTTGGATAACTCATTAGGGTCCAAAATATCCACAAAGAAGTCGTCATCTTTCACTCCTACGCCCGTCCAGGTGCGGTTATTCACATAGGTAGGGCATAATAACACTATGTAGTCGAAGCGGTATCTAAAGGGTCCCAATAGTTGCTCCACTACGAACTGCGTTTTACCACAGCCGGTTGGTCCTACTATCAGAGCATTGCAGGGAATATGTTGTGGGGTCATTTATATACAATGGACCCAGTGGAAGCAGTAAGAAGGATTGCCGGCGACATGAAAGATAAGAGAGACACCATCGAAATGCAAAGAGAAGAGATAGACCGTTTGAAAGAGCGCGTGCAGGAATTGTATGATGAAATGTGTGGTCTGAAGCGCGCGGAAAGGTTTGGCGCGCTGATAACGATGGCAACGTGGGCAAAAGAGTCCGTTGTGGATTTCATGCGGTATCCATTGTAAAAAGGGGTCTGATATTTATTGTTGATTTGTTAAATCCTGCAGACAGATCTTAAAGGGAGGTCTGATATTTATTGTTGATTTGTTAACAAAACAACAATAAAAATAAGATAGAGATTTAGGACTCTTTGCGCAGGATCTTATATGAGGCTTAAATAACACTATGTTATAATGAGGTGCAAGCAATGTGGTAGGGAGTTCAGCAGCAAACAAAGATTACAATACCACCTGGAAAAACGTGTGTGCAGTAAGGAAGTAAACAACGTCACCGTTTGCGAGGGCTGTGATAAACAGTTCAGCAGTGCGCAGGCGCTGGAGTACCACCGTAGTAAAAGAGTTTGTTTAAAGAACATATGCGTGCGCTGCGACGAGGATGTTACCGACGCTTGGCACCAACATAGATGCCGTGGTAATTACGATCTGCTGGGCGTAGCATGTTTGAAACATGGTGACGTCGCCGCACGATGTTGCCCAATCGACACCATAAAGGAGTTAACGCGCCGGAAGAAGGAAATAGACCAGCGCTTTGCGGAGTTTGACCGCGTCGAAGGCGTGAGGTGGGAAAACAGAGGCCATTGGGAGGCAACTTGTGATCGCTGCGGCTGTCAAAGAAGTGACCAACATATTTGGCAGTGCCTTTACGACGGCCAAGGCGGTTTCAAAGAGTACTTAGATCGCTTTGATGCTTGGCATGCCAGTAACGAGGTGGTTAAGAAAGTACGCAAGGGATAAAAAAAGAAAGAGAGTTAGGATGGGGTTTGTGCAAAGAGTCTCAAACCTTGTCCTTATTTTTATTGTTGTTTGTTAAAAGCATTTAACAAAACAACAAGAAATATCAGGACCCTCTTTAGGGGACCTTGCGATGGAGTAGCGAAGTATGACTTGCGCAAAGAGTCTCAAAATACGATCTTATTTTTATTGTTGTTTTGTTAAGAGCATTAATAACATCATTTAACAAAACAACAATAATATTAAGGACCTGTTTGAAACCAGTCTGCAGGATTTAACAAATCAACAATAAATATCAGACCCCCTTTTAAAGAGGGTTTGCAAAGTATATGATATATGGACTGTATTACGTGCGAACTATCAGCCGACTGCATAATTTCTCCTAAGCCAAAGCCAAGAAAAAAATACACCTGCCTTCATTGCGGCAAGGTATTTCTCGAAGGATCCTTTGTGGGGCATTGGTGCCTGGCGGATCAGCGTACGATGGTAGACGCACTTAAGAGTGAAGAGGAGACTCAGGCTCCCAAGTAACCACATCAAATTCCCATCTACCATCCTTCTTACCATGACTCATAACATGGGTAACATCCTGCCCTTCAATGGCGTACCTTATTCTATCGGGCGCCCAAAGGGTATATGTTCTTTTTTTATTCTTTAAGACCAAACGCAGACGGTCAATGTCTTCGAAGACCACGTAATTCTTTACCTCGTAGATTTCCCCTATGGTCAAATCCCTCCAGTGTGTCTGAATGAACTTTATCTCATTGAATTTATCCTTGTCCATATATTCTATGGAATACCTTTAAGTGCGTTCCCAGAGTCTGCGCATTCCTAAAGCGCTTGCAACAATATGCACAAGGTAGACGAATTCCTCGTGCATACTCCGCGATACTTCTACAAATATCGTCGTAGTCGTTGCTGATCAGCACCTTGTAACCATTCTGCTCATACCTTTCTAATAGTAGACGTTGACTATCAGATAATACCCCTTTGCCTTTAGGAGTCTTCAGCTCAACGCAGAAACCACAGTATCGCACGTGTGCATTCAGTATCAGTAAATCAGGTTGACCTCGTTGGTATCCTTTCTGCCAGCACTTTATGCGCTTGCTGTCGGAGTCCTGCAATTCTCCTAAGCCTGGTGCTATGAGCATTTGTGGATAGAACCTGCGGATGTAGTCCACCACCTTTTTATGCAGGTCAAACTCGTTTTCGATCTTAAACACCAATTTGTTTGGACCGTCGAACCGCCGTTCAATTTCATATTTACCGGTCTTCCTTAATGCGGGTAGGACGTCCTCAAATACCCAATCGCGAAACTCTACGGCCCTGGGTAGTTTGGAGCTGAATATCAGTTCATACAACCCAGGTTCGGAGATAAACACGGAATGTGGGTGTAAAGTACAAGTGTCGCGATTCACGACACTTCCTAACTCAGACAGTCTTTTCTTATACTTATCCGAAACGTGAGTAATCAAAGCATCTCTGGCATTGGAATATCCTAATGCCGCGGCAACTTCCTTTCCTCTGAAGTACAGTTTATCACCTTGCACTATGCATTGCAGTTCGTTGTCGTTGTTTTCAAATACGCGAAGCATCGTATATCTAAGGAATATTTTGACCTTAATATGCAACACTTTTAAGTTGGTTCATTTCTACGCTCAGTTGCGCGTCTGAGACGACGAAGATGTAGCAGTTTATCTTAGTAGTATCGCTGGCATGCTTGGTGCGCTTGATCTCCAAAGTAATACCATCCTGGGTATTTACCAACCGCAGACCCTGACCATGCATGCTCTCATCGTTCGTCGTGCGCATGTCAATCCATAACGCATATTTATCCTTAAAGAACTCCTTTGGGGCAATTTGATCGCCAAACTTCTGCATTGCCTCCCGGTACATATCTTCAGGTTTTATCCCTTGGGAGTAAACCTTGTTTGGTACTCCGTTTATGTTTACGCCAACATTGGTAATGTTGGGGTTAAAGAACGCCTCGGAGTCGCGCAATCCTGCGGTGTATGTTTTTGCAAACAGCAACATTAGCCCCGTTAAACTGCGTCGTGGTATATTAATACTTGGTTGATGACCTCTTCAACGTTGTTCGTGAAGCTAAATGTCTTGTACATCACTACGTGGTCGTAAAGGAATGCCTTGCCGGAGCTGTATTCCATGCCTGCGCTACGGGCCAGCTCTTCAGAGTACACAGTCTCATACTGTAATTCTAAGTTGGTAATAGCATATGGATGCACACCCCCCGAACTTACGTCTTTTCCTTGCAGGATGTTGGTTGTATCTGCCAAGGTTACTTCGAACTGCAGCTCAGAAAGCTGTCTTGGGTAATACGCACCGTGGTTTGTTATTACTTCAAAGTCCAATGGAATGAGATATTTGGTGCCGTAGGCTGTCTTTATTTCATCTTCTCCGGAGGCGCTGGAGGTTGCGCTCCTTACCTTACGTATGGCTTCACTTGTTATTCCTTGTTCTATCTTTTGCGCGCGGTCGAAGGCCGTCAACCACAAATCTTTGTATGTGGTGTAAAGATCGTACCTGTTTAAGTCTAACAGGGATTCACCAGCAAACTTGATTCTCATCTTAGAAACAAGGTTCCTGCCTACGTTATTAACAACATAACGCGTGTCTGCGGTATCTGGCTGAACCGCCAGGTCAAACCTTAACGCTAACGTTCCAGGAACCAATACTAAGTATCCGTTAGACGGGGTACACCTACGTACAGCGTCTCTCCTGGTTTGGCGCTAGAAGGAGTAAAGGTGACCCGGTGAAAGGTACGTTCTGCCTTCAGACCCCCAACCTGCTTAGGAAGGAGGTTAGGATTTAACTTTGAGCTTATCATATATAATGGAAGCAGAAGGAACGGATTTTGATCCCCTTACCGAAGAAGGTCAAGTCGACATTAATGATGAAGAATACGAGTCTTTACTTCCTAATGACAACGTAGACCAAGTAGGGCTATTTGAGAAGCTAAGGCTTAAGTATGGCCGCAGCAGAATCCGCGATGCTATGCGTTCTTTAAGAGACAAATTTAGGTCTAAGAATCCATACAGACCCATTCCGGAATATTTGCAAATGGATGACTTAGGACCCGTTCCCGAAGCCCCCAGCGCTGCATGGCTTAGCCAGATTCAGGAACAAATGAATTCTTCCATGGAAGAAGAACCGGACGACTTTGATAGGATTAAGGAAGAATTCCCAAACTGGGACCCAGATAAAGCCCAAGTAATGTTCAACGATGATAACGAATGGGGTAAGGAAGTCATAATAGCAAGGTTAAATAGGACTAATGCTAAGCCATACATTATCAAGGACATAAATGGCAAATACTACCCAGATAAGAATATTCCTCCGACCCTTAGGAAGGCATTGGGGGAACCCAACTTAACCGCACAAGAAACCGCGGCAAAGGAGGAAACGCGACTGGATTTCAATAAGCTCTTTGAGGCGGCAAAAAGGTTACCGGTCGCTGCAGGCGGTTATGGAACACACGAAGAGTTAAGGGCGCGAATAAGTACTTTAACCGATTCACTTCAAACCAAGACGGATGAAGTTGCTGCGTTAAACTCTCAGAAAAGGGAATTGGAGGCTAAAATAGATAAAATACGGACCCTACCAGTACGTCTTATGGAGCAATCCGTTAATGCACATAATTTAGCAGAGGCGCATGTACGATTAGCTGAGGTCGAGGAACAAAAGAAGGCAGCTGAGAAAGACATACAACAAATCAAGGAGGAGCGTGCGGACCTCTTAAGGGCACGCGAGGATTTCATAAGAGCACGAGATGATTTGGCGGCTCTCAGGGCGGCTTATGGTGACCTCGAACTGGATAATGAAGATCTTAAGAAAAGAATCGAGGAGACCAACGACGAATTCTTAGAACAACATAGGCTCGTTGCTAAAAACCAAGATGCCATCGAAGCAGACTACAGAGAGAGAATAAGCAAGTTATTAGACGATAAGACTACTACCAAGAAGGAGATCGATGAGTTGGAAAAAGAACACTCAGAACAAAACGTAGAACTTGCTAAGCGCCAAAATGCCATCGAAGTACGCTACAAAGAGCGAATAAGTAAGTTATCAGAAGAAAAGAAGGACGTCACGTATAGATTAAGGGTTGCTTTGAGCAAAATAGACAGAGGCGATGAGGAGATAAAGAGCTTAAGGGATAACTTACAGAAACACATCGAAACACAAAGGAGAATAATAGTGGAAATGGGTGAAAAAGACATGCAAATAGGACAATTTAAGCAGGCCATCGAAGACCTGGAGGGGCAAATAGAGCGGCAGCAGGAGATAATCAACGACCAAACGCGACCAGAAATAGAAAGGGAAGCAGCCCAAAAGGCATTAGAAACCCTTCAGGAAAAAGTTACGGAATTACAGGCGCGAAAGGACAACCTTGAAAGAGAATTGGGGCTTACCACTAAAGAAAAGATAAAAAGAGCTTTGGTGAAATATGGCATTCCACTTGCATTTGCAGTCGCCATTTCCTCCGTAGTAGGTGTGATCCTTAGCTCCCTTAAAGCTACGAGCGCAGGTGTAAAGGCAGCAGGCAAAGGGCTGGCGGACTTGGGTAAAAAGATGGCAGCCTCTTTACCGGGGCTGCTGGGTAGCGTCCTCTCTTTGGTACTAAGGACCGGAGGAGAACTGTTAAAGTTCGTGGGGAATAACATTTGGATCTTAGTCGTAGCTATCGGCGTGGTCCTTATGAAGAAGATGAAGGTGTAGGCTTATCCTTATGTATTACTGGAGGCTTATCATCGTCAGGCATTCGAGGCATCCTCGACTTTGGATAAGTAAAGATAGTATTCGCGCCGCCTTGATAATTTGGTGCTAGGGGCAGGACGCTCATAGTGCTAATGGGCTTATGATTCCAGGCTTCATCATCGTTTTCGCTGGGGCTCGTGTGCGTACTATTTATACCAACCAGGCCATTTCTTTTTCCATCACTACTTCCACCATCGGGGTAAACCTGTAACTTAGCATATTTACAATTGGCCACAATGTGAAATGTAGCCGTATAAAACGCCTCGCGACTAATGGATATGGCTGCACCGTGAAATGGGAAGGTCTCCGATTATTAGTCGATACCCTATAAGGAACTAGAGGCTTATCGTTCTCGTCAACCAACCTAAACCCTATGACTCCAGCCCGCGCCGCAGTAATGTTAATACTACAAATGATTAGCGCGAGGCCTCCAACTTCGACCCACATCCCAATATCAGACCAAACGGGGGGCTCCATATGCTTTATCCTCTAATAAATAAACGTAACGAGTTTCCTTCCAATGTGGATTCATATATTTCAGGGAATAAATTTCCTTCTAGAGACTTATTACCGTAAGAGTGCTTATGGTCATGTGGTTATAATCCTTATTCCTTTGATCCTCTGCGCTATTTATGCAAGCGCTTCCGCTGTCATCTATACGTATTTGTAGCTTTACCTTTCCGTGGCAATCGGCAACCATGTGAAAAGTCCAAGTCGTAAGATTCTCGGCACTATTTGTTGGTGGCTCTGTGGAGAAATGTACGGGCTCCCTGTTGTTCGTCTTAGCACGCATGGGCTGTAATATACCATTCTCGTCCAGGAACTGAAAGCCGACGTTGGCGTGGCTGCTAGTACCAATGCAAATGCTACAAAGGATTAACTTTTTCCCTGAGTAGTTCAAGTCCACAGACATACCAGTGACATCAACCCAAGATGCTTGGGTGTATTTTTTCTCACCTGTGTAAGTCGTGTAAACACAATCCATTCCGGATACGTAGGGGTTGTTCATCGCCATATATAAAGACTCAAACCAACACTCGCGGCTGCTAAGCCGGCTTTTAGTAAGTTATGGTCATATTCCTCAGGTATCGTAACCTTCTTTTTACGGTTTTTGATGGTTTCTCTACGGGCGGCTTTTCTGCGTGCTCCTTTTTTGACTTCTCCACGAAATGGGGAATGTTCCTAAGGGTGTCGGAGTTCACGTCATTTACCCCAAACTTCATATCCTTAGTAGCCTTTTGGAGTTTGTTGTTGTATCCTACTACGGAGCCAGCATTCATGGATAAATTACTGGGCATTAACCAACAACCCGGGGCTACCGCATAGTCCAGTCGGGCTTTAGAATTTTGTATAGCTAGCTGGTAACGCTGTACGCCTTTGCTAATGTCACCTTCTATTATTGCACTTTCAAAGAGGATCAAGGCTTCTGCTCTGGTCTCTTCTGCGGCACCGGTATTTCCTATTATGTTTGATCGGGTATTTACCTGGGCTCCAAGAATAGAATACACGTAAGCTTCTATGCTGCGGTTTAGGCGGGCAAGACCGGCTCTAGTTAGTCCTTTACCTTCTGTGGGTATGAAATTAAAGTACTGCTTTGTGTGTTCGTCGTTGGTTATACGGATAATCAATGGATTAGCCCCTCTGTACTTACCACCCTCGTCTTTGAACAGAGGTCCGTCTCTAACTTCTTTGGAGGTCCTAGCATTTGGTTCGAAGAAGGTGCTGGTATCGTAAGTTACTTTATGATAACCAGTGTTCCATTGTAGCCGCAATGCATGGACTTCCTTATCGCTTAACTTATGTCCTCCGACGCCCCAATAAGCCCAGATGTGACCCAGACCATTGTTGGCTCCGGCAGTGCATCGGAAGTCCTTTCCTGCGACTTCCAAACTCTTTACACAGTCTATCGTAGGCGGGTGAGGAGTATTGTTATCTCTGGGATCAAACGCACTGTCGCCTGGTAGGGCAATAACACCCATCTCATGCAATATTCTTCGTACTGTAAAGTGAAAATGAAACATAAATATCGAATTCTTCATCAGGTTTGCACTTACACCACAACCGCTAGTAGCACACCAGACAGCAAAGTTCAATTGCTGTGGCCAGTATCGCATGTTTGGTCCACTTAAACCATTCATGAGATTCCTTAGCTGTGGTGTGATTTATAGGAACTTCTTTGAAGATATCTCGCACCTTTAGTCGGAAGGAATTACTGCTAGAGATCCGCATGTTTAACGTTAGGTCCAAGCTTGGGTCTTTGTCAAATGAAACTGCGGGTATCGGATAAGTACTGGTACTAAATAATAATTCATTCGACCAACTGGGTGTAACCAGCTTAGGATGTTTGATGGTCGCCTTCGGTTCCAAGTCAGTATTGCTGTACATTCTGGAGCCGTTGAAGTAAATCCCGTCAGGCCTACGCTCGAACTTACTGGCGTCTGCATGCGGAAACATCTTCCTAAATGCCCTCCAGTTAGCATAATCCCTGTTGTTATGATGTGGCTGCTCCTCAATATCGTTCCCAAAGGCGTCGTACATTAGTATATATAATGGATGTTATACCATCAGCACCTCAGTTGTATCCAGAAATACCTAAGGGCCCAAACGAGATGAACGCTGAGAACTTCCGCTTGAATAAAGCGAATTTAATTCTGGCTTACTTGGAAGGGCAGGCAAAACACTACGAAAACGTTAGAAAGAATACGTCAGAGCCGAAGTACGCTACATAAATTGCGATAACTACAGGATCCATGTCCGTAGCATTAACAGGCACTGGCGTTGCTACTTCGCTTACAGGGCCGGGAATAGTCGTTGGAGTTCCTTTAGCCGGCGTTGGGGCAGCCTGTGGTATCATTTCGGCTGTTGCTACGGGTATTATGAAACAGTTGTCAAGTAAAATATCCAAGCATGACACGACAATAGCTCTGTCAAGGGCTAAAGTAAATACGATTACTGACCTTGTCTCAAAGGCTTTGCGTGACAGAAAGATAGACGATGTAGAATTCTCGCTTATCTTAGCCGAAGAGGAAAAATACGAGAAATTAAAGATGGACATCAGAAATAAAAAAACCAGTCGTAAAAGATTTATCGAGGAATCTCGCAAAAAGATCTACCAAGAAGCGAAAGAAGAGCTTCAAAGAAAACTCGCTTAGACATCAGTTTCGAAAAGAGCGTGACAGGATTCTATTTGCATATCGAACGTCGGTCTGGAAATTACGCGTAATCTTATGCCATAAGATTTATGCTAATTTCTCATCTTATGGCATAAGATCCACTATCTTCTTGGAATCCATCCTACAGGGGTGGTTGGGTCTATTTTGTAAAACTATTTCGTAATTACGTCGGGATAATAAGGAATATCCTTATCCAGGGCCGACAAAACATCCACTCGGCTCTGCTCATATCAGAAACTTCGGGAATAGAATTACCGGAATT